>JAYKQN010000003.1:2972500-3545000 GCA_036785175.1 Eupleurogrammus muticus | reverse complement strand
TGAGAAACCTATCTGACAGGAAACTCACGAAACCAGAAAGGCACATATTAGCGAAAGGACTCAACTTTGCCATTTCACCACATCAGTTACCCACAGTTGAACTCATCACAACCACGGAGTCAGCCATTAGAAACAACAGGATTCCTCATGCTGAAGCAGAACAAATCAGGATGAAGGTATCTGCAGCACTCACAAGTGCGAAAGTTCCAGCGTCAAATCTCACTTACCCGGAGAGGAAAGCCATTGCATCTCTGAGCAAGGACAAAAATATAACCATACTATCAGCAGATAAAAGGAGATGCACAGTTGTGTTAACCACAACTGAGGATAACTCAAAGATGGACAATCTACTCAGCGACACAAACACATATGAGAGACTTAAAAGAGACCCAACAGAGAGCTATAAGAAAAAGATTGTCCGCTGCCTACGAGACCTGAAACTTACGGAAGCCATTGTCCAATGTCCATATGTACTACAGACTCTACCCAGGGGACACCATCCCACAGGCAGAAACATGGCTGTGCCATGGGCTCTCCAGTCTCCCCCCTTGTGGCGAATCTCTACATGGAGGAAGTGGAGAACCAAGCACTGACCTCATTCAAAGGAGCAACACATAGCCACTGGTTTAGATATGTGGATGATACATTCTGCAAAATCAATTCACTCACACCTTGAAGTGTGACTTATGCGACCATTGTTATGAGAGTGTTGTTTACAGTTTCAACCTGGTTCCAGCATCAGGCCAGAACTGAAGAAGCTGCCTGGATAGGTGGTGAAATATCTTCAAGCTACAAGAAGAAGTCCAGTTGCTTACAAGTAACTTCTTTGACACTACCTAACTACCAACTGTACTTAGCTACCTGCTGTACCCACTAAACTATGTACCTACTGTAGCTACCTACCTACTGTACCTACCTACAGATCTGCTTAATTTAGCGCCATGGACAGTATATATAATGGCGGGGCGAGTATGTAAAAAGGGATGATCTACATACAGTGATAATAACATTAAGCTTATCAAACATTTTCTGTCACAGGAGGCAGTTGCAGAGTTGCAGATGCTTTCCTTCTTGTTGACAAATTCCCAGACAATGTGAAAAAGGTCAAAGTTAAGAGTTAGATGATCTTTGAAATATGCTGTAATAAAAAGCTTTTATTGTCAACTTTGCACGTGTGTGTGTTTGCACATATGTCCAGTCTCAAAATTATTACAGAGTGTTACACTGTGTAAGTGCTTTTCATTGTTGGTTTGCCAAAAGTTGTACTAAAGGACCAGGGTTCAAACTTTATGTCTTGTGGGTGTTTGATCAGGTGTTGAAGCAGCTCTAAATTCAAACAGTGTTATTCCAGTGTTTATCAGGGTGAGTCAGGGCACGCTTGAACGCTTTCACCAGACATTAAAAACTATAGTACACACTTATTGCCTGGAGGAAGAAGGAACTAGGAAGAAGGAACCCTATTAAGCAAATGTTTGCTCTAAGGGAGTTAATGTTTGAATATGTTTTATTATAATTTTATGACTATTTTATGTGAAGCACTGTGCATGTAATTTTGTTGTTGTAAAGCATGTTGAGCTGCATTTCGTGGTGCTACACAAATACAGTTTATTATTATTACTATTATTAATATTATTATGTGGGAGGTGGTCCAAGAATCTTTGGGTATTAGTCCATGAGAGTTGGTATGTTCCCATAATGAAATTATCCTTAATCTTTTAAGCTTTTAGGGAAATGGTTATGTGAAGGAACTGAACAAACATTGCTGGACATTGTGAATAATTTCAGGTTAAAACTATACCATGCAAAGTGATACATAGGACCAGATGCTCTGATTACTAAGAAAGTGTGATGAAGAATGTCAGCTCCAGGTACATTTGTATAAATCATGTTAAATGGTACATTACACCTGTAATACAGATGTCTCTCATTTCCTACCTGCTCTTAAAAATGTAGTTTCAGTGTCCATAGCAACAGTGGCTACACAGTAGAATAATACCCATAGCACCAATAGTATTGAAGTGTAATAAAATAATAATGTGCATTCATATATTAAAGGCTTTGTGGCATCTTAATGCATTCATAGCATATGAATTAGCTTTTTACAAGTCATCATCATTGATAATAATTAAGTGTTTTGTTAAGTGAAACAAGTATTGCTGGATAAACCTTGCCTTTCTACCAGTTATTATGGCAACCCACAACTACACAAATGATTCTGCTTTTTCTTGAAACAAAATAGAATCAACAGAGAAACACTACTTGCCCCAACAGATATTATCTCTATTTAAGATTTGTATTTTTAATTTCTATTTTTTGTAGACTGACAAAATTAGGATGTGTAAATTTTGGTTTCCAATACCATGAGTCCTATTCCCTATGTTGGGAATAATGTATAGAAATTACAATCTTTTGTTATTTTATTGTTACTACTACTGGAAAGGTAATTTTGGTGCAGATGTCCTGTATTTGCTTCATCAGTGCAGTGCCTATAGTATTTGCCCTTGGCTACAGCCACAGTAGCTATGTAAGTGTATAGGATTTAATCACTTTTGTAAAATATATATTGTGGCAGAGTTGCAAAGGAATGCTACAGCTAGGTCTCAAACCCAGGTCTGCTGCTCTTTAGGGAAAAGCACACTAGTGTTAGTGTTAGTGTGATTTTTAAAATATCCAGCCAAACAATTAATACAAAAAGGAATTAAAAATTCATCCAAGAAAAAAGATACACACCATCATGCCATTGACTAAGCAGGATCTTATTTCAGAAATGTTTTAAAATATAAATATTTCACTCTCCCTCCTCTCTTCACCTCCTTCTGCCCTCTGCCATCGCTCTTCCATTCCCTCCCTCTCATCTGCATGTTCTTCTTCTCTTTCTCCTCCTCCTTCCACACGTATTGATGCTCACATTGACTCAAAAGGGTCATGCTTGACTGAAGATGATTATACTGTATATGCAGTCTCTCTCACACATACATACACACACATGCCTCAGATCAATAAAGCTATGGGCAACGATAGATCTCTCCAGCTAATTCAATCCACCATGCAGCCACATGAAACCACTGACTCTGAGAACTGGACTCTATCTGACCAGAGTCATAAAGGCAGAGGATGGACTGCACACACAAACACGCATATTGCATTCTGTCAGTGGGAATGTATCCTGCTGTGGATTAAACTTAACTGGTACAGACTATGTATGTAGAGGTGTGTGTGCTAAATGTAGATCTGAGTTCTTACAGGTGTGACAGGGAGGCCACATCGCTGAAGATACCCTGCTGCAGCTCAGAGATGTCGTTGCCATGGAGAGAACTGTAAATATGAACACAGCTGAGGGTCAAGAAATGTGAAAAGGTGTTAAAAAAAACAAAAACAAAGACTAATCACTCTGACAGAGAGAGCAAACGTCTTTAAGCTCAAGAACTGAGGAACATTTAAAGTCTTCAAACAGATAATGGCCTGTTAGGCATTTACAAGTACAATGTGTGTGTGTGTGTGTGTGTGTTTTAGCTCACAGCAGTCTCAGAGAGTGCAGGCCGCCCAGAGCCAGAGGAGGGATACAGCGCAAAGAGTTGTAACTGAGGATCCTGCCGAGAGAGAAACACAATTAAACAACCTAGGCGAAACCAATATTGATACCCACATATAATAACACACCACATAAACACACTTTACTGATCCACACATGGTCCATCTTTTATTCTGCTAGCAGCAAGTCCTAAGGTTGCAATAATGGTCTGCTAGTCTGCCCCCACCTCCAAATGTTCTCTCAGGCTCAACACATGCCTCCTTTGGATTTTCTTGACCCTGTGACTTTACCTCAAGCACCATTCACGGAGCAAACTTGACGCTTTCAGCTCCAGATCTCATTAGCAACGTTCATATTGCAGGATGTGATTAGCAGTTTTAAGGAGCACTCCACCAATTTTATACATCAAGACCACTTTACGCGCTCTGCTGAAGTACTACTTAGCCTGTGAGAATGGATGTAAAATGTCTTCATGGCTCTGGATACAATGTTCTTTAGTCTTAGAAAATAACCCCCAATAATGTCATCAGGGTTATCTCAGCTTCAGCTTGGAAACTGCAGAAAGACTGTAATATTTTAACTGAGAGACAGCCTTATAAAAGGGGGAGTTTTGAAAGACATGGAAATGTACCATTTATCAGCAAGGGCTCCTAAGAATGATAGATTGTATATCAAAACAGAAACAAAAGACTATCTATCTATCTATCTATCTATCTATCTATCTATCTATCTATCTATCTATCTATCTATATATATATATATATATATATATATATATATATATATATATATATATATATATATATATATATAACAAAAGAAAAAAACAAAGAAAAAAAGAAAGACGGATGCTATTGTGATGGAAGGAGATGGATTGAGTTTTTTTCTATTTTTTTTCTTCTCTTTTAGAGATGTCTAGTTTTCTGGCAGCAGCTTAGTGTACTGAATTCATCTTTGAGGAAATTTGTGTTTATTTCAAGAGACTCTTTTAGTTTGCTACTAACTGGATTGTTTATCTTTGTGTTAGTATATGTGTAGTATAGTATGTAATCAATCACCCTGAATTGAATATCCATGACTGACACATTGTTTTACAACAGTGATTCATGAAATTGTGACATTTTTCCTTTTTTGTTTATGTGTGTGAGTGTGCGTATGCATGTGTGTGCACACGTGCGCATGTACACACTCACAGAGTGGTGAGCTGGCTCATGTTGGAGAAGGAGTCATCGGAAAGAGAGTTGATTTTATTGTTGCTCAGATCTCTGCAGAGGCAAAGGTCAATTTCAATCAATACATACTTACACTATCTTCTGCAGGGGTCCCATTAGATACAGAACGTAATAACATCCGTACAGACACAGACGATTAACACTAGATACAATCTCTCTCAGTGTACTTTCGTCTCTATAATTCATATGCACATTTTTTCCATTTGAGTTTGTAAAACTGCTACAGATCAATGATGACAGTTGATCACACAAGGAAGTGTTTTATGCATTTCTATATAAATGTACAATATAATGCAGATTGGAATGAGCTGGATTCTCTCCAAAGCATTAACTACAGTCCACAGCTCCCCCTGCTGGATTTGTTCATGAATACAGTAAACATGATGCTCTTCTACATACACTCACTGGCCACTTTATTAGGTACACCATGCTAGTAACGGGTTGGACCCCCTTTTGCCTTCAGAAGTGCCTCAATTCTTCGTGGCATAGATTCAACAAGGTGCGGAAAGCATTCCTCAGAGAGTTTGGTCCATATTGACATGATGGCATCACACAGTTGGCGCAGATTTGTTGGCTGCACATCCATGATGTGAATCTCCCGTTCCACCACATCTCAAAGTTGCTCTATTGGATTGAGATCTGGTGACTGTGGAGACCATTTGAGTACAGTGAACTCATTGTCATGTTCAAGAAACCAGTCTGAGATGATTCCAGCTTTATGACATGGCACATTATCCTGCTGAAATTAGCCATCAGAAGTTGGGTACATTGTGGTCATAAAGGGATGGACATAGTCAGCAACAATACTCAGGTAGGCTGTGGCATTGCAACGATGTTAAATTGGTACCAAGGGGCCCAAAGAGTGCCAAGAAAATATTCCCCACACCATTACACCACCACCACCAGCATGAACCGTTGATACAAGGCAGGATGGATCCATGCTTTCATGTTATTGATGCCAAATTCTGAGTTTCCTGTTCTTAGCTGAAAGGAGTGGCACCCGGCATGGTTTTCTGCTGCTGTAGCCCATCTGCCTCAAAGTTCTACGTACTGTGCGTTCAGAGATGCACTTCTGCCTACCTTGGTTGTAACGGGTGGTTATTTGAGTTGCCTTTCTATCAGCTCGAACCAGTCTGGCCATTCTCCTCTGACCTCTGGCCTCAACAAGGCATTTCCGCCCACAGAACTGCCGCTCACTGGATATTTTTTCTTTTTCTGACCATTCTCTGTAAACCCTAGAGATGGTTGTGCGTGAAAATCCCAGTAGATCAGCAGTTTCTGAAATACTCAGACCAGCCCTTCTGGCACCAACAACCATGCCCTTTCAAAGTCACTCAAATCACCTTTCTTCCCCATACCGATGCTCGGTTTGAACTGGAGGAGATTGTCTTGACCATGTCTACATACCTAAATGCGCTGAGTTGCCGCCATGTGATTGGCTGATTAGAAATTAAGTGTTAACGAGCAATTGGACAGGTGTACCTAATAAAGTGTATATCATTGAATGTACTTCCAAAACAACTAACAGCTCACTAAATCTGTGGAGTGATTAAAAACTGAAGGAAAGTTGAGTGTTGACTCAATATTAATTATTAAAAGTCTAGCCTTGGTCTCCCAATATAGAATTAAACATCATCAAATTAAAGAGTTAGAGGTCTAGTGTGTAGGATTTATTGGCATTAATCAGCATCTGGCAGAACAGACTTGGCACAAATTAATTTTATTCTCATAAATGTATTTTAATTAATATATTCAATCAGAATAAGAATTGTTGCTGTGTTTTTAATACCATACAATGAGCTGTTTTTATCTACATGGTGACCCTTGATGAGAAGCATGCCATGTTGCATCACCATGTTTCTACAGAAGCCCAGAATGAATAAAATTTGGTATGTTCTATTACAAGCTTTGCCACTAGATGCTGCCAGAAACCACACACTATACCTTTAAGTCAGCTTTACACCTCACAGCCTTGTTCGACCCAAAGTGAAAATGTAGAGACGAAATAATAAAATGTGTTAGTGTCCAGGTTCTTCTGATAGCACTGTATATTAATTAAAAGACCTCCTTCACAAAATGTAGATGTGTTAATGAGTACAGTACAGTACAGTGTCAGTAGGTCTGGCTGGGGGTTACTGGAACGTGAATAGGCTTAAATAAGTGTCTTACACGAGCTGCAGGTATTTGAAGGTGATTAATTCCTTGGGAACACTGGTGAGCTGGTTTCCATCCAGATACCTGTGAGGATAACACAGGAGAAACATTCATCATGTGCATTTCAGATGAATAAAAATTCACATCTTCTACCTATGATGTGGGACCTGAGATCATTTCTGCATAATGCATCACGTATTCACAAATGATCATGTCTCGCAAAGACGAGATGCTGCACATTTTATTCTTGCTGCATGGCAGAGTACCTAGCCTTTATGAAATAAAAGCCTCAGAGACAGCCTGACTCACAGTTCGGTGACGTTGCGGGGCAGGCCTTTGGGCAGAGCCTGCAGGTGTTTGTTGCTGCAGCGGACCACTGTGTCCATGCAGGTACACTGACTGGGACACTGACGCCCTGAAGCACAGCTGCTGTCCTCCAGAACAGAGCCTACACAGACAGAAGCTTTTAAGACTTCAGGTATTATAATGTGGCTGACATGTAAAAACACCAGCTCTCTTCTGTGGAGAGATAAGATTCACTTTCACCTCAGTGCATTAGTGTTCATATCTGAGAGTGTGCATCATACCGTCCTCGCAGCGAAAGTCAGGCACAGCAACGTCCTGTAGTGGGATCTCTCGGAGGAAGGCGGGGCCCTGGCAGCGAGGATTCCCAGTCACAATTCGACGGCTCCGAAGCCACGCCCCAAACCAGGAGAGACGGCAGTCACAGTTGAAAGGATTGGCCAGAAGGTTCCTGATGCACAGAGACAGATGGAGAGTGAGGAAAGGACAATGGCAGATACAGAACAGAACCGTGTGTGCATGTGTATGTGTGTGTTAGTCACGGACAATGTGGAGAGGTTGGGCAGCGTGTCGAAGGCTCCAGGCAGGATGGTGCTCAGCTGGTTGTCGTAGAGGGAGAGCAGCCTAACGTTGGTCAGGCCTGTGAAACTGCCGTTATGGATACAGCTGATCTTGTTGTTTCTCAGCATCCTACACACACACACACACACACACACACACACACACACACACACACACACACACACACACACACACACACACACACACACACACACACACACACACACAAAAACACATTTTCCTACTTGTGCATTTAGGGATTAAAGGTTTTACTGTCACATGCACAGCAACACATTAGATGGCAACACTGAAGGCAGTAAAATTTGGTTCCATTCAGAGAATATATTGTAATGTAACAGTTGATACTAATGATTATTTTTATTTTCATTAATATGATAATTTATTTATATGGTCCATAAAATGTGAGAAAATGATTTATTGCTGTTTCGCAAAAGGCCAATAGCTGGAATCAGAGAATTTGAAAACATTCTTCTGAATAAATGACTCAAAACGATTCATTTATAATCAAAATAGTTGGTGGTTGATTTATCGTTGGCAACTAATCCATAATCCATCCATTGACTAACCTAACAGCGCTTATTCAATAAAATAGAGGAAATTAAGAGACAAATTAAAATATTTTGAAATATTTATTATATTGCACATAAGTGTAAATATAAAAATAATACTTGTTAATGTGTTTTATTCTGTACCATTCTATATTTGTTCGCTGTTGTTTAGGGAGCTAGTTCAGCTTTTTTTCATGTATTTATTCTATCTGTATGTGAGATGAGGAGTATGACGTGAACTTACAGCATACGTAGTCCCTCCATGCCTTTGAACATGCTCCCGCTGACAGACTCCAGGTGATTGGCTGTGAGGTGAAGCTCCACCACTGAGGAGGCGCCTTCAAACGCCCCATCTTCTATCTCTGAGATCTTGTTGTTGCTCAGATTACTGCAAGGAAACAACACAAGATTGTGAAATAAATAGAAATAAATACATCTAGCAGTGATTGTTTATCATACAAGTATTCAATTATCCAAGTCATTCAGCAGAAGAAGAGTCTGCTCTCATGCAGTGGAACTTGCAACAAGCACTCAACAGGATAGTTAGGTCTTCTATAAAATACAAGCACTCGTCACTTTTTTAAGTAGTTTAGTTCTTGATTTTTTCCAAAGTAAATTAATAGAAGTTCCTCCATTTACACATGTTTGTTTTTAAATCCTTCATAGAGTGGTTTGCTTTGTCTCTTTTCTTACAGTAGAGGCCAGACAATGAGATCTCTGGGAAGCCTCTGCAGATGATTTGACAGGTATTCATCATTGTTGAGGTTTTTCTGAGTGACCTACATTTTCTTGAGCTGCGACAGGCCCTTAAAGGCTCCAGTGGCCTCCAGCACAGAGACATCGTTGTTGTTGAGACGCCTGGGACAATCACAGGGAAGCAGACAAGTGCAAACAGTGAATACATCATTAACACAGGAGTCCTATTGGACTGCACGCCCGTGTCCCTTGAATGTGCATCCATGCAGTATAAGTCCACACAGTACACGGTGCACACACTTCAACATGGATATTAATGAAAAGCCTGGGTGCTGCATGTGTGTGGGTGTGTCTTTAACATTAACACTGCTGATCCTACAGAGACTGTGGCACTTTGAAAAAAAACATCCCTGAAATAGAATTGCACACCCACACCCACGCGCGCACACACACACAAACACACACACACACACACACACACAGTCCAAGAGAGCAATTAACATTGTTGGTATTTTGTAAAATAAATGATTAATTGACGGATGAATTTATAATGAATAAATGTCAAATCAGTAAAATAAACATAAAAAGCAACAACATTTTTTATTTATACATTTGACCTTAATTCAAATATTTACTTAGAAATGTCAAACAAAGGTTTAATATTATTATATTAATATAATGCAGTAAATGTATATTTTAGCTGCAAATTTTTGTTTTCTAATGTAATATTTCCATAGTTGCATAGAGGCCCATTTCCAGCAACCATCACTCCACTGTTGTAATTATAATATAAAACATTTTGTGTAAAAAACATTGTGTTTCATAATTACATTAGAATATAATGGATGATTAAAAACTTGTGGTAGCAGTATTGTATATATATATATATATATATATATATATATATATTGTTCAAAAGTAATAAATAAATATATATAACAATAACTATATGCTACTATAGTGTGTGTGTGTGTGTGTGTGTGTGTGTGTGTGTGTGTGTGTGTGTGTGTGTGTGTCTCACAGTTCCTCTGTGGAGGACGGCAGGTGTTCGGGGAACTTGGTGAGGCGGAGGTTGGAGCAGTCGACCACGTTGGCCTCACAGCGACACTTGGCGGGACACACTGGCTTACTGTTACACTCGTAGCTCAGACGCCTGTCTTCAGCACCTAGACAAATATACACATACATAGATGGAACTGGGATGAAAGCAATCAGAAACACTTTTCCAATATAACACACTCCGGTACAACACTACCAACCACTATAACCTCATTAATACATGTAAAATAGGGAGCACATACACACATGTAAACACACACAAGCATAATCACCTGGGATGTGGTACTGCTCTTTGGCTGTAATGAAAAAGAATTGAAATAAAACCACATTAGTCAAAAGGTTTGGAAGAGCACATGCTCTCACACACGCACACACACGCACACACACACACACACACACACACACACATACACACATACACACATACACACACACACACACACACACACACACACACACACACACACCTGGAGCAGGTTTTGTGTCAAGTTGGCATCGATAACCTTTCAAATTTTACACATTAAGGAAGGCGTGAAGTGATACGTCTGTGTGTTTTGCTGTTTCATGGACGCGATGTGTCGGCCTGCATGTAGCGTTCCAGGCCTTGCAGAGGACTTTAGCAGCGGGGAACGCTTTCTATGCCAGTCAGAGCGCCTGCCATGGTTTCCATGGCCACAGGCTTCACACACTGGCATGGTTTGGGTGAAAAAAAAGCTTGTGTGAGGCATGAGTTACACACAGCGAGACTGACTCACTTTGTTGTCCTCTTGTTGTCACACACTCTGTTGCACTTTTGAGCAAATACTGGAAACTTTCAGGGACAATCTCTTTTTCCTTCCCTGTCTTTGTTTCTCACATTTAATCAGCCTCTCATATTCAACATAACAGGTGGTTGTCACATGTTGTACATTTTCTGCATTGTATTTTGTGTTTTGATATCCCTAAGGATATATTGTGTTTTTTGGACCATAATTCATCTCAATATCAATTTAGATCTCCTCTCTTAAGCTTCTCACTAGCACTAGGAAGAAAAACTCACTTCTACAGGACCTTTAATACAATTTAATATCTTCAGCTACTGAAGGTTCATCTAAATTCATAAAGGTTTTCATGCTACAGTATCTCTGACTCTTTTACTGGCTAGAAATTTATTTATTGATCAATGTATAACATTGATATTTTTAACATTATAATCAGTTATCTAGACAAAATAAACACATGTGCTGTTTCTAAAAAAGTAGGAATCTCTTAAAGCCAAGTGCGGAGAGAACATTTTTTTTTTACCACAACCAGATACCCAGATTCATTTTATACGACCTGTCACAATGAGTTGTCTTCCTTGAGCGATTCTAACACAACCATCGGTTAAAGCTGCCACAGACACTTAGACAGTTTATTTTACTGTGTCCAGCAATAAGATACACTAGTAGTAGTAGTAGTAGTAGTAGTTGCAGACAACCTCTGAGACAGCTCAGGCAGGGGGGGGACTGTAGCCAATGACAGATTTCTCAAGTTGGAATAATCTTGTATTTGATACAGCTAGTCTTGACTGGTTTAAATAAAACTAAAGCGATCAGAGAAAAGCTCTTGTTGGTCTATCTCTAGACACAGTGTTATGCAACAGTCTGGATTTTGTACTATAAACAGAGTAGTGTCAGGCACATAACATGTACCCATTATGACATCTCAGTTAAAGGAGATGAGACTTCCTTTGGTTTCAGTGTCACTTTGTGGTTCATGCTGAAGAGTTTAGTCTAAAGTTTGTTGTTACACAGTTTTTCTTTAAATTTTAACTGACATTTCTTGCACATACATACATGTATTTGTGTGGAGAGTAGCTTTGCTGTCCATCAACTGTAGCTCATAAAGCCTGCAAATCCCTAGTCACACTCTGTTCTTTCTGTCTTCACTATCTACACTACCTCTCTCTCTCTCTCTCTCTCTCAGGTACTGACCAGAGCAGCGGAACTTGTTGCTCTTGATCTGTGCGATGCGTTTGTTGGCAAGTCGGCGGGGGCTGGCACAGCGTGCTCCACTGGTCTCTATAGGGTTTGAGCGCAGGAAGTCAGCCAGCCACTTCACATTACAGTCACACACGAAGGGGTTCTGAGCCAGGTGGCTGATGGGAAAACACAAGGGGCAAGGACATCAGTCAGCTCAGAGCGAATGAAGTGGAACAGAAGTGAAAGTAGTCTGTGTGCACGCATGCGCATGTGTGTTGTCTCACAGAGTCTGGATGTTGTGCAGTGAGCTGAAGGTGCCTTTGGCCAGACTCTGGATCTTGTTGTCATACAGCGAGAGCAGAGCTAAGTTCTCCAGATCTTTGAACACCGTGGCTCTGATACAGTGGATCTTGTTTGCATTCAGCAACCTGCAGGAAACAGGAGATTATTGATATTTCTTATTGAATTATTCAGTTCTCAACACCCGAACCTTTTGAAGAACAACTGAAACAAGGTGTTACAGATGCAACCTAAAGGATGACTGAAACTACATGGTGTATTCCTTTCCTATAATTCAATATTTTCTAGCATCTTTAAGTATTTCGAGTGTTACATTTCCAAATTCCAAAATTCATCAAGGTGACTCACTTGTTCTCATAGGTGTAGATTATGTAGATATGTCTCATGTTGGTTTACTGGTCCTATCTATCTGTCCCTGAGGGACACCTGCAGTATTGTCGACACTACCACGAGAAGTTGTCAGTGTCAGAAATGTCTAAATCTAACACATGGCGACTGCTGAGTCACACATATTGATTATAAGATGACAACAAATTCTCCTTCAACCTGACACAGTTATTAAATCTGCAAATCCTGTGCATGGTATATAAGATACAATGACATGTTATTAAAAAAACAAACAAATAGAAATTGACTTGGCAAAAAGAGTGCAGATGCGGTCCGTCCAACGTTTTAGCATTTTATTGGCACTACCAGAGCAATTCGACAAATTAAATTCATTTGTATGATGCCACAGCAGAGTGGGAGCCACTCAGACATAGTGGGTGTAAATGTCAACGCAGACAAATATATATGAGTTGTGGTTTGGACTTACAGCAGTTCCAGAGAGGCCAGGCCATCAAACACTCCACTGGGCAGCTCAGTGATCTTATTACCATACAGAACCCTGCACACACAAAAATAAACACCATGAATTTATCTTCTCACAGTTTGAGGCAGCCCTGGTTCCATACAGTCCTGAAACACCTAGACATTCTCTGCTAATAAAACTACAAAAATTAAGGATGGTGCACATTTACATATAAGTTGTGCAAATATTTCCACACTAAAACACTCACAATCCACAAACAGTACAGCAACATTTAATATTCATTGGTTTTATGCATAAACACACACTGCATAGCCACAGGCTCACAAGACACTTGCTGTGATTGTTTGTAAAGCCCAGATATTTCATACGGATTCTCTGTAGCAGATAGAAGTCACCAGTTTTAAATTATTCATGGCCACAAACACAGTTACACATGTGGTGGAAACATATAGACGTATGGACAGGCATGATGCACATCACATATATGTAAAGATATAGTGGTAGATAGACATATAGAGGACTTTTCACAATGGTCCAGTTCATACACACACCCACACAGACACATTACTCACAATGAGTTGAGAGCTCGGAGGCCATGGAAACCATCAGGAGCAATCTCAGATATCTGGTTGTTACTCAGATCTCTGGGAAACAAACAGGAAGAAAACATAAACAAAGAAAGTAAAACTTTATTCACAGCTGCAAAAAACACAGAACACACCACTGCTACTCTTCACTCAACATGTGACAATCTAAGGCCTCATAAAGAATAAAATGAGTTGTACGTTTGGATCAGTTTTCATGAGCTCATTAAGTCTAAAAGTCACAAATGAAACTGTTTACTTAGTGGTAACATTGACTGGAGTTTTTTTTATTTTGTCACATATGTGAAGACTAAAGAAGCAACATAACATGTCAATTTAAATAAATATGTGCATATAAGTTCATTGTTCCATGTAAAAGCATATCATTACAAAACTGCTACAGTAGCATGATGATCATACTGTAGTTGTGTTTTATAATATTAGCTTTTCCTGATTAAATGTGTACTTGAAATAATGTAATAATTTGAAAATATGGTTAATCTGTGTCTAATATTTTCTGCAAGTTTTGTTTGTTGATGTTAATATAAAAAAGGAGATTTTGCTGTTTCCTTTATTTAGGGTGGTGCTCATATTTGTGTAGAAGCTTTATGTCTGCTGTACATTCAAGTTGCATTAAAGTTCACCTACTCCTGATGTAATCTTTCACATAGTAAATCACCAGCAGATTGACACCAGCAAAGCTCTAAATATCAAAGCTGCAGTATAATAGCAAAATTTATCATGGAAATATCTTGACGTGACACCATATCGTCGTTGGTTACACCACTAGAACAATAACATTGACATGGAGGGTGAAGATATATTACATTTTTTTTTACTTCATGTAACATTTCAATGTGCTTCACTCTAGGTCAAACAGACATGAACACTTTAACTGCTCATTTTTCTGATCCCCTAATTACAACTGAATCAAATAAAATTAGTTTTAAAGTAAGTAGAACTTCACTTCATTAGATGACTGCACTTGAAGTGAGCACGACACAAACTCTGAAAGGCAGAGTGAGCTGTTCTGCAAGCCAAGTGTTAACATCAAAGTGACCGGCCAAACCGTGACATTTTAGATGATAAAAATCCATGCACTCCAGCCACATCTCAGTCGCTCAACTGTCAAAACACATTTTAAGGCAAACCACTTAAACCAGGCTGGTAATGTAATCAACCCGCCTCTTTGCGCTCATGTGATGATTTACGCAGGATAAGATGGAGAGGAAAAGGAAAACCACAAAGAAACAAAGATGGACAGAGAGAGAAGGATATCATGTTGTAGGATGGAATTGAGCAGAAGTAGAGAGAAAAAAAAACAATGAGAGTGAAGAGAACATAAAAGCAGGCAAGAAGAAAGAAATATAATAGGTGCAGAAAGTCAAGAAGACATTATGGTTTTATTGTGGTCACAACTCCTGATTTTAAACATTCTGTATCCACTAG
Organism: Eupleurogrammus muticus; assembly: GCA_036785175.1. Classification (NCBI taxonomy): domain Eukaryota; kingdom Metazoa; phylum Chordata; class Actinopteri; order Scombriformes; family Trichiuridae; genus Eupleurogrammus; species Eupleurogrammus muticus. The sequence goes on along the minus strand of JAYKQN010000003.1, from coordinate 3,529,807 downwards.
ATCAGAGTGATATGCGCCTCATTCATTAAACCAACCTTTAAATGCCTCAGACGGGGGCTATATCTACTCACTGGCTGACATTAATCAAGGATTCCTCCATGCTGGAACTCCACTGGGGCTGTTTTTATCTCAAACAGGAAAACCCAGGGCTTTCAAACAAGTATATGCCTTGAATCATTTGTTTTAATCTAAAGAAAACCAGTGTTCACATATATATTTGTAGAGTTATTTCATAAAGTTGCTACTAAAACTAGAGGTGGACCTCAAAGGTCCAATATTATAGAAAGTGAGATTTTGATACTTTTTTGATTATAAGACATTGTAAAAGTACTCTCCCATGTTTCTAAACACTCAAGCCCCAGAGAAATGCATGCAGCCTGTTTTCAGAAACTGTGCCCTAAAACAAACGGACAGGACTTTCATGAATTTGTGATGTCACAAATATACACTCACCCCCCACGGCCATTGAAGTTATTATCATCATCATCATCATCAACATTAATATGAATGAGACAGACACAAAATTACCTGTTCTATCTAGAACACCAAAGAGAGCATAGGAAAGGAGATTAAAAACTATTTTGAAGAGTTATAAAGGATAAGAGAGATAGGATTCTTAATCTGACTCTGCTCAACTTCCTTTACTTGGATGCGGGTGAGCTCAAACTGTTACATTAAACTACCCTGTGCCTTCTGTGTTTTCTTTGTTTTTCTCATTCAGAGAACATGCTGCAGTGCAGCCATGGAAGAATCTTGTTGTTGTTGGAGGGTCTATTGTTTTCCTGGTTCATCTGGAAGCTGAGATGGATCCTATCACCTCATCCTCCATTTACACCACAATTCAATATATCTCTGTTATTGTATTTAGTGTCATATTCACCTTTATTGATCTAAAAGTTGTTTCTATCCTGTTCACATCAACCTGTCAGTCCTAGAAGAGGGATCATCCTCCTTTGTTTTCCTGAGGTGTCTTCCTCCTTTTTAACATCCCCCTTTGTAAGAATGTTTTCCTTGTACATGTCTAAGAACAGGTTTGTTGCTTTTGTACAAACTGTAAAGCCCATTGTGGTGATTTGTGATTTAGGGCTATAAAAATAAATTTGACTTGAGTTAACATAAAAGATTGACATTTATTCAAATTGATCAATAGATCTCCTAAATTTCATTTGGAAGAGTTAGTTTGTCTATAAAGGACTTACATTCGACGAAGCTTCTTGTAAGAGGTGAAGGCCCCTGGAGGAACAGACTTGATACCATTCTGCTCCAGACGACTAGAGATAGAAATAGAGAGAGATAGAAAGAGAGAGAGAGAGAGAGAGAGAGAGAGAGAGAGAGAGAGAGAGAGAGAGACAGAAACAGAGACAGAGAGAGAGAGACGTTAATAATTTGCCTCCTGTAGGTCATTACACAATACAGCTAAGCGGCCAGCTGGATGTTATTTCCATCAACAGGCCTGTCTGCAGTTCCTGTTCAGAATACTCAAAGTTCTGGCAATCCATCAACTATTGTAATGTTATTCCAATTCAACCCGAAACCCTTGATATGAAATCTTTAAATTATTACAATGTGAATATGATGGTGGACGGTGTGTGAAAGTGAGGTAATCACTGCTTTGTAGATGGAAAAAGAGGCAGCATATTATGCTGTTAGCATATTCCTTTGTTAATGACCATTATTTACTCTTGATACTTGTTGTCTTTTCCTACACTTCCAGATGACATGTAAACTCAGGATGTAAAACTTTCCTTTCTTGGTCAACTCACATCTCAGTCATGGCTTCGGGGAGATGGGCAGGGATGGCGGTGAGACCCCTCCCTCGACAGTCCACAATGTTGTTGCTGCAGGAGCACATGGGAGGACAGGAGCCGGAGGCCAGGCTGCACGGCTGAACGAAGGCGCTACCACCGTGGCCTGGGCAGGAAACAAGAAGAAAGAAAAGGTTCCTGCTCTGTCTGTCATCTGGACACTTGAGCTTGTTGAGTAACAGTGGGGCTGCTGTACCTGAGCAGGCAAAGTCACCCTTGCGTAACTCTGCAAGGTTGAGGCCCCTCAGAGAGGGCGGGGAACTGCACTGGGTGTAGAGGCCTAACGATGGCCGCTGCCGTAACCATGGAGACAGCCAGGCCAGGTGGCAGTCACAACGCAGAGAGTTGGAGTGGAGACGACTGGGAAAGGAAAGAGAGAAAGAGAGGAATCAGGGGTGGAATTGATGGTTAATTGTACAGGTGAGGTAAATAATAAAGGAAGGGTGAGGGGTGTGGGGTGGAGGATGGGAGGTATGTTGTAAAGATAAACGAATGCAAGCAAGGAACGGTTAAAAGTAAGAAAGAGAGAGTGAAAGGGAAGCAGAGAAGAAAACAACAGAGCGAAGGAGAGTGGACAAGAGAGGAGGAGGATTAAAATGAATACTGTTAAGTGTTTTGGATCCACAGCCAGAACCAACACATAACGTAGTTAGAAGAGATGAAGGACTCACAAGGTGCGGAGCTTCGGCATGTGGTTGAAACTGGAGACAGGAATGCTGCTGATGTTGTTGTTGTTCAGCGTGCTGGCAGAGAGACAGAGAAAAGGACAAAGAGAGAGAAAACAAGAAAAAATGTTTGCAGAAATAAGGGCAAATGTATTCATTAAACAGATACCTCAATGAAAGTACAATTGTGTACAGTGTCTTTAGTGTTTTCGCTATAGCACAAGAGAAAATATCTGTGCTGATGCTTCCAGTTTTGTGGCCAGTTTTTAAATACTCACAGAACTTCCAGAGACCGCAGAGCTCGAAATGCCCCCTCCTCAATACAGCTGATATGGTTCTTGTCCAGCTGACTGGTAACAGAGAGAAATGAGACTGAATACAGTTAATTAAGCAATTACCCATTTAACAATTCAGTTTTATCTGCAGTATATGTGTTTTTGTTATTGATGTAGGTCTTTATAAAAACAAATAATATGCAATACAATAAATTGAACTTTGGTTAAAAGGTTAAAAACACAATAAAGCTCTAGAGCTTGTTTTCGTTGTGCTTTTTAGCACATTTCAATTACATGAATATACCTATAAATACTAGATTTCTTTTATGAACTCAACCATGATTTTTTATTTATACATTCTTTTATCTTCAATAATCATCAGTGTGTTTATGTGTCACACACAGGTTTTTGAGATTTGTGGCTCCTCTGAAGGCTCTCCTGGGGATGGCCTGGATGCCATTTTCACTCAGGTCCCTGGAGAGAGGGGGGGGATAGAGATTCTGAATTAATTTAAACTTGAGTATCATCATTTTTGCACATGGAAGCAATGCTTTACTGTGAGAAATAAATATTAAAATAAATGCAAATTGCAGTCAACACACAAAATATGCATTTCCTTTTCTTCCTGTAATCTGACTATTTAAGGTACTGTGTGTAGTTTCTGGCAGCATCTAGTGGTGAAGTTGCAGATTGCAACAACCTGAGAACCATCAATCTATTTTGGGCAACTGGAAAAACATGGTGATGACATGACAGGTTTTACAGAGGGAGAGAACACTAACCTATGTACATAAAATAGCTTAATCTAAGGTAACAAAAACACAACAATATTTATTTAGCTATAAACTAATGATGTACATATAGATATTATATTTCATTTCTACCAAGTCTGTTGCACGAGATGCTTATGCATCTTACATAATGTACTTTTAAATGATGTTATAGCAATAATGTTTGCTAATGCTGTTAAAACACACTGACAAGAATGTCTCCATATCGTCTCCATCTGTTGAAGCCAGATAGCTAATTGACAATGAGGTGAATTTATATGTGAAGGAAAATAAAGTGTGTGTTAATTTACAGCAGTGTAAAAATTAATGTCAGCTAGTGTTTGTAACCTCCCTGCTGTTAAACGCTGGGCCATCCTGCAGCCTTCATCCACTATCAGTCCACTGACATTCAGGCTGATCCGCACCATTACCAGCTAATTTCATAGTAATCCAAACACCGGTTCCTCTACATCTGAAAGCTGGTTTCCACCTCAGCCTGGAGGAGTACACACTCCCACCAGCAAGGGACTGATGATGTGCAGCTCATTTTATTTGTAAATATTTCTAAAGTATATAGTTATATATAATAGATAAATATGTTTAACCAGCGGGGCGACACGGTGGAGCAGTGGGTAGCACTGTTGCCTCACAGCAAGAAGGTCGCAGGTTCAAGACCGCCTTGGGCCTGGGTCTGGGACCTTTCTGTGTGGAGTTTGCATGTTCTCCCCGTGTCTGCGTGGGTTTTCACCGGGTACTCCGGTTTCCTCCCACAATACAAAACATGCTCAGGTTAATTGGCAAATCTAAATTGCCCATAGGTGTGAGTGTGTGTGTGAATGGTGTGTGAATGGTGTGTGTGCCCCACGATTGGCTGGCGACCATCTGGGGTGTATCCCCCTGCCTCTCGCCATAAATGCGCTGGGATAGGCTCCAGCAGACCCCTGCGACCCCGAAAGGGAATAAGCGGGATAGAAAATGGATGGATGGATGGATGTTTAACCAGCCAGGCTAAAATATAATAATAAAACCCTGCATGTGTGTGAGGGAGACCACAGAGGAAGATGTACATAATCTCTGGCTGCCCTGGAAGACCTCAGATACACTCCATTAACGTCAGGGTCAAACCAGAGAGGCCGACAGCAGCGGAAACACTCACTTACACCGGCCTACACTGCTGATATAATATAAGTACTGCTTCACGTCGAGACTCAAAGCCATCTGTTTGTGAAAGCTGATTAAATTTGCTCTACTGAACACTAAAGCTAGTTCTATATATTATTAATATATTAAAACACAGCTGTAGTATCAGTTAACTGGGACAATACCAAACCTGTCATGTGGTGTAGTCCTAAAAACTTTGCACCAGATAGTTTAATTCTGAAAAAGGTTTTAAACAATTTAAAACACATGATATCAACTGGTTTTATATTGTAGGTGGAATAAATATACAGATTAAATTTTGTACAATTAATCATTCTTTTGGTTACATCATTTATATGTTGTTTCAAAAAGTCACACAAAATCAAAACAACATGAATACAAAATGTATACATTTTGAGAGACCTGATGAATGCTTCCTACAACCAGATTTTCTCATCTTGTCAAACAGGATTTGTCACTGAGCCAACAACCATGTACATTCTAAACATTTACACAAAAACACAGTGAGTGAGTTTTAGCACATCACATATGTTGCTCTTCTCCAATATACATTACAACAAAAACAACATGTCTTATTTTGAAAGTAACTTAACTATGTCCTCTTGTTTTACCTAAAAATGTGTCCTTGTGCATTAAAGCCTGGAATGCTGCTACACGGCTACCATAGAAATATGTGGTATGTAGGGCTGTCACACAGGGTTCAACTAACCCATGCACTCATTCGTCTGTCAGTTAAAGCTGTGAACATTAGACAGAGGCTGAGGTCCAGTGGTAAACCAGTACTTTCCTCTGTGGGCTAAACCAAACTCAAGTATCATGGCAAGGTCAAGAAAAGCATCGCCACAACAAAACCAGATAAAACAAGTGTTTGAGACACAAAGCTTCCAGTGAAGGAGGTGGTGAGGGATATACAGAGTGATAGAATGGTGGAAAAGGAGGAGGATGGACAGATGAGGAACAACTGTGGGAGTAGAGGAGGTAATGCAGAGATGGACCAGAACATAGATTATACAGAGAGAAAGGAGTCCTTCTTTCTGCGAAGGTCTGGTCCAAGGATAACCTGAGACCCTCAAGGAGGAGATCCAGGCCGGTCTGAGGAAAGGGATGTTTGTGCTACTTTGAACAATGCGGTTACCTGAACCCCAACCTTGAAAAAAAAGGATGGATTGATAAATAAAGAGAGAGAGAGAGAGAAAGGGAAAATATGGTAATATATAATGAGAAGGTAAAATGTACAAGAAAGAGACAAAAAATAACAGGAAGAGAGCCAGAAAAGGGATTCAGAGAGAGACAAGAAACAAACCAGCAGTGTATGTAGGAGTTGGATGAGGGGAGAGGGATTGTTATGAAATAGAGACAGAGAGAGATGGAGGCTTGATAGAAAGTGACCGAAAAGAAATAAGAGTTTCCCTGATTTATTTCAGAAAGAGATCAAGGCCAGTGGATCCATCCAACCTTTTCTCGCTGAATGTTTTGTTCAATGTTCTCTTCCAGTAAACTTTAAATGCACGGGTGGGTGTGAGTGGCAGAAAAAACAATAGGATTTTAGTTCTGTTTGTCAAAAATAATGTATTTCTGAAGCACAAACAAATACCAAGAAAACAGTAGAAATGACATGAATCAACACAAAATGGCAATCACAGTTTCTCGCAGCCACATATAAAATATTTTGTTTTGTCCTGACTGGTCAGATACAATTAGATATAAAATAGGAGTCATAGGAGACTAAAGAAAGATTGAGCTCTGAGGAAGTGGAACTTTGGAAACTTGAAGAGGTCAATAGTAGGTGAAGCAGGTCACACACACACACACGCACACACACACACGCACACACACACACACACACACACACACACACACACACACACACACTCACACACACACACACACACACACACACACACACACACACACACACACACATTAAAGATGCTTTCCCATTCGGTTGTCAAGATATCTGTTGCCTGGGCATGGAAAGGCTGGTTATGATGTTTACCGCAGGGAAACAATGACTGGTCACAGCTGGACATGCTAGAGTGTGTGTGTGTGTGGACAGTAGGTAGTCTCATAATATTTGCTCTCTCTCTCCTGCCATCTCCTCTATTCATTTTGTGATCCGTTCTGTCATCTGTTGTGTCCGTGTCGATCCTTCCTCACTCCTCCTCATCCTCTCATTGTTAGGCCATCTTTCCTGTTGTTTCAATATCCTCCTCATCCTTTCATCTCTCCCTTCCCGCTCACAGTGGAGGGTGAGAAAGGTAAACTTTCCCACTCGTTCCCTGCCCGTCTTCTCATCACTACCTTTCTGTAAGTCCGTCTCTCCCAACTACAGACACACGGGTTAGTTCTGGTAAAGGAGTCTGATTGGTCAAAGAGGAGTAACTGTGATGGAATTTTCCCATGCAAGAGATGTGGTCTTTTTTGATTAAAAAAGGTGCCTCTGCTTAGCTTTCTCCTAATTGACTAATCAATTCAACATTGCAGGTCTACTTTTTAAGTTTATATTCAGATTAACAGTAAGAAGTCAGAGACAGAGAGGTGAGTCATTACATTTTTAGGTGTCATTGCTGCCTACATATAAATGAGCAGTTCATATATTAACGTATCTTAGGCAGATTGGATACATATCCCACATTAAAAAATTAAATGCAACCAAGAGGAATATTCAGTTTGATAATATTAGACATTGTGCCTTAAAACTAGCTCTCATCTCCAATATTCAGTTTGATCTTGTAATAACCCATAACCAGAATAACACAAAAACAGTGGTAATTGGCTGCATTTATAACAAATCTCAAACACTTTGTCTTTTTGACACTTATTCACCCATTCATTCAGACTCACATATACGCACACACATACTCACACACACAAATGCTACAGTTCGTAATGCAATGCACTAGCCTAGCCTTCAGAACCCCTAGCCTTGGGGTTCAGTACCTTGCCCAAGGACACTTTGACATGTGGACACAAAGTGTCTGGGATCCTACCATCAACACTGGTTGTGAACAGTGTTGGTGATAAGATCGAAGTGGTGGATTTTTTGTTTTTCTTCATACAAATTTGCAAAAATCACAGCAAGATCAGCACAGTGGAACATCTATGCAAAATGTTTCACTCCCTTTTACAGACAGAAGATGGAGATAAGTAAACCTGCAGAAATGTCACAAAACCCATTCTCCAGAGAATCCATTACTTTACATTTGAGAAAAATAAGGATTTTAAGAACATTGTAGTTAAATGTACTTTGTGTGTTAAACCTAAAGAAACGTCCACTCCCTGAAACAGCAGCAGGAATTTAACTAAATATTTGAAAGACAGCAAGAAAAGGAGGAGGTTGAGAGCGGAGTTAAAACAACAAAACAGACAAAATGAACATTCTCTTGCTCTGAGGTTTTTTAGCCTCCAGAGGTTAGGAGACTCATGTTGGTGAATGTTGTTAAACATATGAAAACCACTTTCACCAGTGGAATCTTCAGCTTTTAGAACACCAGCAAAGATCCCTGTTGACTTACAGCAACAATGACAAAGTCATTTCCAGTTATTTTGGTGAAAGTAACTAAAAAGTAATGCAATAGTAGTGTAATGCCTTACATTTATAGTAAAATTGTAATGTAACTAATTACTTTGAAATGACAGACAGCAACAAGTAACAAATAACACATTACAGTTTTGAAGTTCCCCAATAAAAATCCTGATGCAATTTAATAGAATGTCTTACCACCAGTAAGACATTCTATTAAATTGCATCAGGATTTTTTCTAAACATTTTAATTGTAAACTGCGCTGTCTTTACACTACTCATTTTACAATATTTCATGTCATTCGGAGAACAGAAACTTTGCTGTATCAGTAATTTATCTGAAACTAATCACCTGACTAGATATTACAATAAAAATCATCATAATGACAAATTCAGCATGGTATCTTTTTAAGGTCTGTAAGGTTTCTGAAGAATTATTTTATAAAGCTGTATATTTCTCCAAAGATATGAAAATTGTCTAAGCAGCCATTCAGAGCAGGACAAAACAAACATTTTGCTGATGGGTTAGATATTTGTAGTAATGACCTACCACTTCCAAATAACACACACACAATATGTCTGACTGATATTTGGGCTCTAAATGGTTACTTTGTCACTTCAAAACATAAAGTAATAGTCCTGTCCTACAGCTCAAATCTCTGTCATCGCTGCTAGTTGGTGCAAATGCATCGTGGGATATTTGGCTGTTTTAAAGTTTGGCCTACCAATGTTGTCACCTCATTGCTCAGTGACTCAGTCAATCTTGGACATTTATGTTTATAGGGCTGGCACCGTGGATGCAGTCCAGCAAATAACTGTAAAGGAAGGCATCGAAATAGGAAAAGGAAGAGCAAAGGCAAAAGAAATGGGAAACAAATTAAAGCAGAGATCAAACAGAGAGAACGGAGAAAAGGAGAAGTTAAAACCAGATGTGTGGCACAGAACAGAAGAAATTGGACTGATGCAGCATTAGAATGCAGATAAATGTGGTCGACCAGGAATCACTGGTATGAAGGAAGACCTGCAAGTGGCACATACACACACTGGGAATCTCCCCACAGACACACACAAACGCTAATACTGCAGGTTTAATCAGGATGTCTGACAAGTGGGAAATTGATCAGACATGATCAACAGGACTTTTACAATCATCTCTCACTTATTTTGACATGTCAAAACACATTCTAAAAAGATGTTCTAGGGGTTAGAGAGAGAAAACAAAAAAATCAAACACTTACATATAAAGCTGGTATTGTAAGCTTACTATTCATTTAATTCCTTGAGTGTGGGAATTTGATCCTTTTCTTTGTTACACACTGAACTCTTTGGGATTATGGGCTGATTGCCAGACTTAATATTTATATTAATTGATGTGTTCCAGGCAAAACAATTCTGAGAAAGTAATTGATGGAATAAATAAATTAAATTAGTTTGCATATTTCAAAAAGACAAGTGTAGGCAAATACAGAGCTCTAACAATAATTGAAATGAATAATTGAAAAAACAATTAAAGTTCAATAATAAAGAAACCTGCTTAACATTTATTTTTCAAGTATCAAACACTTGCCTCCAACCCATAAAACTGAACAACAAAGTGCCTAAAGGATCTTTAGGTTCAACAAACATTTTTTTCATATGACCAAAATGTTACAATTAACATTAATTTAAGTCCTATGTAGTGTCTGTCAGTCTGTTCCTCTCATATCTCTCTGACTGTTTATTTAATCAACTTTCAGATATAGTTTGCTCATGGCATGATATGCTTTTTTGTGACATTTTGTGGATGGATATTTGTATCCTATTTGGTGACTTTTCCAAGTGTTCTAAGGTGGTGTAGGGGGTAGTTTTCTTACTTCATAAACATCAGACCGTGTTTGAGTCCTAGCTGAAGCATTTCTTCACACCTATGCCACAATATCTATTTTACAAAACAGAGGTAAAAAACCATACATGAAAGTATCCCACCAATATCCTCCAGTGTTACAGCTATAGATCACAATGTTGATTACAACCCACCATTTTTGTTACCATTCAAATCTTTTCCTGGTTTATTTGCTACTTTACTTCTTCATTAACACAGGCTACTGTGGCAAATCAATGACAAAAGTACAAACTTCCTAAGAAAACTTCACATGCTGTCATCTTCTCCTCTTTCTAAAAACTATGCTGAAAGACGTGTTCACAGACCCTCAGGAAATCCTGACACTATCATTTTATGGATGATGGATAGATACGTTGTTGTGAACATTAAAAGGATGTGAAAACACTAAAATATGTATTATTATTTCACCAGATTAAGACCATAATCACATTAGGAGAATGTTTACTGAGGTAATGAATCAAAGGAGAATTAGGGTCACTTTTTCATTGTGTATGAATACAGATACACAACAACTGGACTTCTTTTTAGCACCAGTGGAGTTACCAACTGGCGGCCAAGTTGACTGGAAAATTAAAAAAAAAAATTCCAAGCATAGGCATTTTTTCACTGGCCAAAATAATAAATTTCCTTTTTGTGTCACATATGAGCTTTCAAGATTTTCTGTAGTTGGAGCTCCTTTGCCTCTAGCCACCTCAAACACTCCCAACATTTACATCATACCTCTGTTGAGGCATGTGTAAAAAAAAAAAAACCTGTCTACACACTGTTTAGGGACAAACATGAGTAATTTTCTCCAAATCATAATGCCAGATATTCTATAACATGATTCTTTTGGTACAAACATGTAATTGCCAATGTGGATGGACAGCTTTCCAAGAGATACCCACCAAACAGAAAATCTATCCAGGTTTGGTGCTTGGCAGGTGTTAAGTTTGGATGCTAGCGACAAATATTCAACAGCTGTTTCCCTTTAGTCTCTCTGTCGACATAAATGCATGCACGCAGACATGCACACTTGTACACACACACGCACGCATTCAAGCAGAATTACCACACAAATCCACACATGCTAAATATTAGCCTCTCACAACATCTAGAGAAAGCATGACTGCCCCTTAATTCAGCGTAATCTGAGCACATCACCCCACAAACACGCTACAACATGCACGTCCTGATTATGCCAAGAGGTTGTTGTCCTTAGAACAACATTTTATGGTTGCCCTGGGACAGCTGTTGGTCACAGGGCAGCAACCACTTGGAAAAATCAGGACTTGTCTACAACACACATATACACACACACTGGGCACATGAACATGACACACGCATGCACGCTCTACTATGGGAAGGGTCATGACCTGATGGCAGGCTGTAACCATGGAAACAGGCATAACACAGTCAGGATGATATGAGAATACAGATAATGACAACTGGACAACAAATCATACAAGCTGACGTATCGGCCGATTGCTTATGCTACAGAAATTCCAAAGATATGTTGTCATTAGCTGAACAGGGCACAATATGTCTTATTTCAAAATTAAAATGTTTAAAAATGACTAAACCTATTTCAAATAGTTTGTTAAGTTGTGTACTTCACTATTCCTCATGTTTCTAACAATTTAGGAATTCATAAATTGAAGTTTTAATTAACCAAATAAAGCTAGAACTCCAACGGACAGAACCATGAATATTGATGTATACGTCCTTTTTATCCACCAGGTAGTGTACAGAGAGTATCTTCTCTTAAAGCAGCTGCTATGGGAGCATTGAGTAAAAACAGACAGCAAAGTTGCAGGCAAACAGATAAACAATGCGCTATACTCATTATAAAGCTGTTAAGCTGAGGGAGCTGTAGTGTTGCTGATAATTCTCTGTAGATTCAGCACTTGGAGCCACATACAGCACATTACATACTGACAGCTCAGATAGTAGACATATAATATAATATAGTTGAGTGCTCAAAAAAAATGTGTATTCCTATAGAAAAGTAGATAAATTGGATAAAGGTGATTTTTTTAATGTCACACACACTGCTCTGCTAACCACAGTATGTGTAGTAAATGGTGAAATGAATAAATATTTTATGTTTTCACATTGTTTTAATATTCACAATAACTTATCTATCTATCCATTCATCCATAAAACGATAGTGATGAAATTTGCTGAGGGTCTGTGAACATGTCTTGGAGTTTCAGCATAGTTTACAGAAAGAAAAAAGATGACAGCACAAGAAATTTATTTTGGGACATTTTTTGTTTTGTCATTGGCTACGGCCACAGTAGCCTGTGTTAGTGAGGAATAAAGTAGCGGATAAACCAGGAAACTTACTTTCACTATGAAACAATGGAGGTTTTCAACTGTAAAAGAAATTAGAGGATGTAATCATCATAGTGATCCAGAGCTGCAACAATGGAACAAAAGAGCTGCTGCTGGATATCGGCAGGTTATGTAAGTGTATTTTAACTTGATGTTTTTTCCATGCATAAACTATATCCGAAAATTGAGGATGATCTGTCAAACTGTCAAAGAGATAGATATGAGAGGGAGACTGAGTGACAGACGCTGCTTGCTTATAGAGAAATGTCAAGCAAAGCTGCTGTAAATCAGCCACATGTCAGACTTTGAACTGATTTACTCTTCATGGAATCACTGCTGACTTGTTTCTGTTTCCTCTGATAATTTGTTTGTACACTTGGTGTTTGCAGAAATATTAAAATGAGGTTTTCCTCTTTCATCACCCACATTTCTTCCTCTGTCTCTGTTTCCTCCTTCTGTTTATTTAAACCTCTCTGTTTCTGGTCTTTTGTTGTCCCCTCTATCTATATATCAGTCTTCATCGCCTCTTCCCTCATCTCCTTCCTTCATCTCTCATGTCCATCTTTTATTACTCTCCCCTCCCTCAATCCATCCACAGGGGAACAGAGTACTTAATTGAAAAACCCCAAAGGCAGATGACTGAAAGGTGATGGTGGAAGGGGGGAAAAATGAGACAAGAGGACAAGGAGGAGGGAAAGAAGGACAAAAAACCCCGAAGGGAGGACAGTGCAAATGAATCAGGGGAAACAAAAAAGTGAGGGATGAAGGATGAAGTGACTGTCTGCTTTCCCCAGTTATATTTGCACAAGTGTCTGTCTCAGATTAGTGATTGGCTGTTTGAACAGTGGTGTGTGTTTCTGCATTTTCAATGTTCTCAATGCGCCGGCTTTATTTTGGACAGACATTACAGAAGAAAGAGAAATCAGTGTCTCTAGAATGACCTCCCACACACACACGCACACACAGAAACACACCCTGGGCTGAAGAATAACAGCTGAGCAGGTTTTCATAAAGGGAGTGATGGTGTCTCTCCTCGCCACAGATCATGTCATCCAGTATGAAGCTGTTACCGCACACAGCAGGGAACATCCCGCAGTAACAGCTTTAAGAAAACTCAAATTCTGGGAAAATCCTGCTGCTGTGTCTCTGCGATGACAGATATAATGATCCCTGTATATAGAGTAAACACAGAAATGCATGCATGTGCAAATGGACTGAACACACGCAGGCATATCTGCTGTTGGAAGGACACTTTTCATCCGAATGATTTGGAGGAGAGATTTGTGTTTGTCTAGTTTGAGCCAGGGCAGCACTGTAAGGAACAAAGTTATAATATCAGGCCACCCTGCTAGTTTAACAGGGGTAGAGGCGCCAATCAGTCCAAAACAACTCGGGTCAGTAAAGGTCCTAGGTTAAGATCAAATATCTAATCAAATGAATAAATTTAACTTATATGATAATGACATAATTGTTCTTTTGCATTTTTTACATCAGAAATAGCAAGCAATAATGGATTTAGCTTCTCAAATGTTGTAATCCAAGGCTGTTCAGTCATACATTATTTACCATTAAATATCTTTGAGTTTTGATACCTAATCATCAGAAAAAAAAATTGAAGATGTCTCCATGAGCTCTACAAAATTACAGAATGATACAACGAAATAAATTGGAATAATAATAAAATAGGAAAATAACTTAGTTGCTGTTGCCAAAATCAAAATTTGACTTAAACCTCATGGACCTTAATGTGTAATGCAAAGTGTGATGCATACCAAATATAACAGCCCTTCATTCTTTACTTAATTTCCCTTTGCACCCAAGATTCACAAATACTACAAAATAAGCAAGACACATTTGTCGGAAACTGCTCACTCATGTGTAATGCATACCATTTACTTTCCCTCTGAATTATCACTTACTAGTTAAACTAGAAAAGTTAATCCCACACATGCAAACAGACACAGTGAATCCACAGAGATCCAATTAACTCACAAACACTGAGACATCTAACAACAATAAAAACTTCATAAATGGAAAATGATCACACAGGCAAACATAAAAGTAATTGATGCATGTATAGACACACTTCGCCTCACACTTCCTTACATATGCAGACATAAATTACTATGTCACCTAATCACACACAATATACACAACACGGCTGTATAATTGCAAATCTGTGTAATTAGCAGGTAAATGAATACAAGCGCACACGCGTCACACACACGCGCGCACACACACACACGCACGCACGCACGCACGCACGCACGCACACACACACACACACACACACACACACACACACACACACACACACACACCAAAAGAGACAATTATACTGTACAAATGCAAATACAAGCAATTATCAGACACACTCCACATACGGAGACATGCATATTGCTCTGGCATGCTCCTCCCCTCTCTCAGTAAATTAGTTGGGTAAACAGCGAGGTCACACTCCGGTAAGCCTCTAAACTGCTACAGCACGGCAGCTGCCATCCCGCCTGTTTAGCTTCACACTATTAATTAGCTGCACACAGACGCCAATCAACTGTGCTAATGAGGACGGCTCTGCTGTTCTGCCTAATATAAGGAGAGAAACTCTCCCAAGAGTCTTAGGGCAAAGTTAGCTACAAGGACACACACTTTTTTTTCTTAGTAGATTTTTTATATATATTTATATGAAAAGGATATATATACTACCTTCAAGAGGAAATAGTTTGTTCAACTGTAAATAGGATTAATGAAAAAAATGTAAAAGTCAAAGTTGGCGGTAGGTGTAGATTTGGCCAAGGATGAACACATCCAGTTTTTGGGGCAGGCCACATGAACATTGCACAACTTTTAATGTTTTAGTAACTATTAGTGGCTCTTGTTGTGTACGGAGCAGTTTGAGAAGTTCCTGTGGGCATTTTCATATGTTTTTTTCCATCAAACAAATCAGTCAAAACAAGTATGTATTTTAACCGTCACTAATTCAACTGACCGCAGCCGCTGTCATGGAGACAGAAATATTTTTACTTCTTTAAAGCCTTCAGATTAGGGGATTTTGTGAAAACTCAAAAGAATGATGGGGATTGGGAGCAACATTAACACCAAAGAACAATTTCAACATCATTTCATCTGACTGAATGAAAAGATGCAGCAGGCAGCAAGACTTTTACAACCTGAATGTTTCTGGTTTTCTTTTCAAAAAAAAAAAAACACAATGTGTGTATCTGTGACCCACTCTAATTAATGATTTTTTTTTCTAACCAACAGTCAAAAATATATATTAAGTAAAATATAAAGTAAACTGTTACTATCATGTTTGACAAGGAAAAGTTTCAAATCCTCACATTTACAAATATTTACATTCATGCTGGCTACCTCCGATTTTTCTGGAACCTTCCTTGTGTTCATTATGCATGTGCCTCCTAATTTCTGTGTTTTGTGTATGTACTGTATGGTGTTACTTATACAATCAAAAACACCACATGGAAGTTAAAGCCACCTCAGACAGGCATATATTCAGAGCTGTCTCTTCTATATTTGATCGGGCTTTGCAGGGTGCACTGTTTTTTTTTTTTCCAAGCTTTACATTGCTGTTTACTACCAGTTCCATTGCTATGTTGTTTGTCTATCTGAGTAAATTCCATGAATCCACAGTCAGTTGCACACCTGGTGGAGCTTTGTATCGACTGGCTAACCACACGGTTCACCTCCAGGTCAAGGTGGATGAGTGTGTGATTCATCCAACTACACTCTCATAATTCTTTGGATCCCTTGGGCTAAAGGGAGTTCCTGGGATGGATGGGGCACACTGGTACTTGAAAACACACTAACACACACACACACACACACACACACACACACACACACACACAAACACACACACACACACACACACACACACAACACACACACTTAAAGGCCTCTGGGTATCATCAAAATACACAAAGGCCTGTTACTGGGTGTGGAGTGCATTGCCAACAAAAGGGAGTGAGATAGAGATAGAAAGAGAATGAGGGAGAAACTAGTGGTCGAAAAACAAGAAAAAGAAGATGAAAAAGCAGCGAGAAAGACGATTATGGTGGGTAAAGAGGAAGCATATGAGGTAAATATAAGCTGATAGATACTCAAGAAAAGACTGGGAAGAAAGCTGTGATGAATCTGACAGAAAACAACATGAAGTTTCCTAACACTGAATAGGTGTTACATTATATTATTTATATTTTAACCTGTACCTGCAGTTGAAACCATAGGTATACATGTATGAATGTATAAGATTAATCTTGATGCTATGTAGCATAGCAAATGCTACATGTATCCTTGTATATCTTTCTAAATATATATATATTCAAAGATGCTTTAATATAATTCCTGTCTGTTTATATCCATGGATATGAGCATTTCTTGATTAGCATTCAAACAGAATCCTATAAAGTCTATAAAGTGATCAGTTTGATTTAATCAGGTAGTTCAGAGCTGGTAAGCCGTAAAATACAGAGTACAATACATTAACTTTTTTGTCCTGTCACAGTCAAATGAAGGAATTTTAGTCTGTCAATATCATGTCTGTTGGTGGACTATAAATATGTAGTGCTTATTGTTTTACACTAGAGATGAAAATTAGATAAATCTATTGAGTCTACCAAAACAACAGGAGGAAAAAAATCTCTCCTGCTGGAGGGAGTGTTAATGGCTCTGCACTGTGACTGTGTCACTATGTGTGTGTGTGTGTGTGTGTGTGTATATGTGTGTGTGCCGATTGATCGAATATGCCAAGTCCATCTCAGTATTCCCAGGTGGGAGCCAGAGTGTGAAATTGCCAAAAAAGGTAAACAGCAAATGATCAGGGACTGACATACATGTTCACAAGCAGACCAACATACACACACTGTCATTTACCATCACTTGTATACTTTCTCTTTATCTTCATACACACACACACACACACACACACACACACACACACACACACACACACACACACACACATGTCCGCCTGTTCATCTCCACTTCTATAATTAGTTGTTTTTTCATGGCTTTCATGGTTTTCCACCTAGCTCCCCCTTTCTCTGTGCTAAGACATAAAGTAATAGTGTCTCTTTGTATCTGGACATTTGTGTCGGCCATATAACGTTTTGACACACACACACACACACACACACACACTGATATGGCAACATATTGCTCTCATAAGTGGATCAATAAGAGAGTAAAGTTAATTAGAAAACTCTGATATTTTCACCTTTCTTCCCTCCAGTAGTGTTTGCGTGTGTGTGTTTCCACGCATCTTCTCCAAGCAGTAGCAGATACCTTCCTTGCCCTACACTACAACACATCTATAACAAAGACTTCAGAGTTGTGTGAGTGTGGGGGGGGGGGCACATTTAGCTATATAGTAACTGACTGCATCCAAGCGTTTATTTATTAAACAAGGAAAAAAAAGGTCTTGGATGTGTGCGTGTGTGTTCACAAATTAAAGGTTGACTGTGCCTACTGCTCCTGTGGGACAATGTTAGTGAATTGTGGTGCCTCTGCTGTCCAAAGGAAGACTATTTGCTGTGTTTTCTGGGGAAGAAAAATAGGGCAATTTTTGTTGAGGAAAAAACAAAGGCAGAGCACAGCCTGCAGCAACATAAAATAACTCTAGTACTCTACTTTATACACTTTAATATTTTAAAATACAATTAGCTGATAATACTATAATTTCAGGCTGTGCAGAATGACTGTAATAAAAGGACACAGCCATTGTTGTTTTATTTGAAAACCATCCTCAGGAGTAGGTAAAGTGTTGGGGGGAAATGATTTTCTTTTTCTGAGGAACTTTATTCTTTTATGTTTTATATATGATAGGGATCTCCTGGAGCTTGTGGTATGTATCTTGGATTCAGAGGCAGAAAAATCATTGTTTAAGATTGGAGAATATAATATGTCAAACCTAAATCCTGTACTCTAAATTTAAGACTGCTGTCCGCATAGAAAAGGCAAAAAGAACAAACAGATGAAGGGCCAAATTTGTTTGAAATGTGGAGGAGTAATACTGTATGAGCTATAAACTCCAAGTGAACTTCAGCTAAATTGTGGCTCTGCACAGAATATGGATAACCTGGATTATAACATAATACTTTCTGTATTGTGACACACTGATTTATTTTTCCATTTAAAAATAATTTATTATTTTCATCCGAAAAATATTATTAAAAAAATATACAAAAGGACATAGCCATATTAATCAGATAATATAAAAACTAATCAGAAGTAAATTATATTTGAGACCACGAACGGTACGATTTTATGTCCCAGTTTTAAATACCAACTGGCAAAATGACAATCTCACAGATAATCAGTCTAACTGGTAGAATATGTGTCAGTATATTGGTGGATGTAAAATAGCAGCAGCAGGATAAGGGAGTGTAGGGCTCAGATATCACATGTAGGATTAAGGACACAAGGTAAGGAATATAAAGTATGTAGAGCTTTTGGAGATGTACTCACAGTCGAGAGAGGGCTTCATTCTTCTGAAACAGCAGTTCTGGAAGTTGGCTCAGGTGGTTCTTGTTGAGGCGGCTGGACACAAATACACACACACACACACACACACGCACACACACACACACACACACACAAGCATGCACGCACAAACAAAACATGCAGGATTAAAAAAAAAAACTGGAGAACTTCACCCTAAAAGGAGTGTTTTATGTAGAGTATGTGTGTGCTCTCACAGTCTCTCCAGCTCCTTCAGCTCATCAAAAGCTCCTCTCTCCACGTTACTGATCTGGTTCTCCATGAGATGACTGCAACACACAGGGATTCACAGAAGTCAAACAACAGGTTCACAACTGTTCAAATCTGTCTGAAAACAACAGCTGAGCATGAACATGAACAGAAAATGAACTTGAACAACACTGTGCCTATTCCTTCTGTTCAAACTTACCATTAGAAGACGTGTCATAATGCTAATTCTAATGTAAGTGATGGGGGACAAAAAATTAAATATGAAAACTGTGAATGTGGCATCTATTACTTGATATGAATAACTCAAGACTGCTGAAACTTCAGCTTTACATTTACTTTTAAATGACTGGCTACACTGTGGAATTTTGGCTTCTGTCACTTACATTGAAAACACATTGGAGAATCTTTTCTAATTGTCAGGATTAGGGTCAGTGACAAATCAAGTTTCGCAAGATGAGAAAGTCAATCATTTTAAAATACAGTTTAAAGAAGTGTTCATCAGGTCCTTTAATGTACATTTTGTGTTCATGTTGGTTTCTTGTCATTTAAAAGTCCATTTGGTCCGTTTGTTTCTCAAAAATCAAGACATTGGCAAAAAACATTGTCAAATAATGTTAAATGGTGCAACCGAAAAAGAATTGTCATTTTTTCATGAACAGGATTGATTACAGTGAGGAAAACCCCTTTTGACTGTTCACAGGGACACCCAACAGTTGTTTCAAGACATACTTGATTTCTTTCATCCCCGCACAGTTGCATGTTTCATCATGTAGGTCGGTAGTAGCAAAAAGCTGATGTAGAACATTTTTGTGACATCAAAAACATAAATTTAAGCAGATTCTGTTTTTAAATATCTTAATGTTCAGCAAAAAACATTGATGCAGCAACTAAATTATTCTAATTGCAGCAAGTGGATGACATCAGCTAATAAAACAAAACAAACCAGAGAGCACTTACGAGCCATCTTTTTATTTAATTCCTATTTTGTGTCTACATAAGTACGTCTACAGCAAATTGCTGAATTATGACTCCCTGTACACATAATTATGATGAGGGTCTGAACAAACCAAATGACGAATGTTGTATCTTTCCCAGTCTAATTAATCAATAAAGACACAAAGCCTCTTTCCCTCTCATTCAACTGCTGCCCGGATCTCTATATTTGATATATACACTACAGGCTTTGTAAAACGACTGGGGTAACACTTGATCCCCTCCTGACAGCAATGTGCCCCAGGCTCCAAGTGACCCGCTAATCTGTTCAGAGCAGGCCTCCAGAGACGTAATTAGTCCCTGCCACGTCGTCCTTTTAGCACCTCATGTCCATCACTGGCACGCAGTGCAGATGCAGTCCTCAGGTTAACACAGGAAGCCGCCGCCGGGCCAGCCTCTCCCAGAGGGCCGCGTGTTTCCAAGTCGAAAGGTTGCGCTTAAACCCCTCCCTGCCGTATACGTGACTGACACTGACACTCAATAAGCAGCCCCTGGCTCATGTGTCAGCGCTGACCTGGAGCATCATTCCCTGCCCTCTGGCTTTCCATGCCACCACAGCTATGATTCCCATATTCCTACTAGACTAATACTTTAAAGACATGTGGGAAAGAATTTCTAGGTAATTATTCCAATCTGCTGCCCCATCAACAGGGCCTGACAGCTGTGAGAGAAGGTTAGGGCTAATTATTTTACTGAAAAAATTCCTAATTTAGTTTAAATTAAACAAAAAAAATGAAGCCATTTTCAGGGAACCAAAAAATGTTTATTTGAAAAACACTCAAATAAAAAGTAACCACATATAAAATAAAATTTGGATCACAAAATAAACCTTTATGACTGTAGGAGTAAATATTATTCCGTGACTCACAGGACTCTGAGGTGTTTGAGACCAGAGAAGTCTGTCTTGGTGATGACTGTCAAGTTATTCCCATTCAGGTCCCTGAAAAACAAGCAGGACAACCACAAGTCAGAGAACAGGAAGTAGACTGTAGACATAACTCAATAACAGTAGATGCATAAAACCAAAAGAAGTCTGAGCATATCTCAGATGTACATACATGACAATGAACAGAAAGAATTTAACACTGACCAGTGATAATGGTGTTAAAATAAACACTGTTAGTAATGGCATTACTTTTTTCGGTAACAGATATCATCTAACAAATTACTTTTTCTATCGTTACAACACTGTTACCATTACAAACACTCTACGCGTTACTGGCCCACTGCTCAGATTAAAGAAGGGGGGTTGTTACAAGCACAGCGTCAAGTACCTGGATCAGGTCAGTGTCAGAGGATGTAAAGCAGAGACTTACCAGAGAAAAGCTAGAGTTAAATGAGCTAAATGATATAAGCTTTAGCCGGTTTACCTGCTACTTTCTTCCTAACTAACATGTGGCCAATGGCAAAACAACAAACTTCATGAGAAAAGTTCAAAAGTGCTGCGTCTTTACCTTTTTCACTCCCTGCAATAGTTACTTTCCCTGGTAACTAGTTGCTTTTATATACAGTGGCTTGTGAAACTATGTGGCCCCCTTGAACTTTGTGACCTTTTGCCACATTTCAGGCTTCAAACATAAAGATATAAAACTGTAATTTCTTGTGAAGAATCAACAACAAGTGGGACACAATCATGAAGTGGAACACACTTTATTTGATTTTTTAAACTTTTTTAACAAATAAAAAACGAAAAACTGGGCGTGCAAAATCATTCAGCCCCTTTACTTTCAGTGCAATAAACTCTGTCCAGAAGTTCAGTGAGGATCTCTGAATGGTTCAATGTTGACCTAAATGACTAACGATGATAAATGGAATCCACCTGTGTGTAATCAAGTCTCTGTATAAATGCACCTGCACTGTGATAGTCTCAGAGGTCTCTTTAAAGTGCAGAGAGCATCATAAAGAACTTTAAACATCCCAAGGAGCACTGTGCAAGCAATAATATTGAAATGTAAGTATCAGACCACTGTAAGTCTACCAAGATCTGGCCGTCCCCCTAAACTTTCAGCTCATACAAGGAGAAGACTGATCAGAGATGCAGCCAAGAGGCCCATGATCACTCTGGATGAACTGCAGAGGTCTACAGCTGAGGTGGGAGAATCTGTCCATAGGACAACAATCAGTCGTATACTGCACAAATCTGGCCTTTATGGAAGAGTGGCAAGAAGGAAGCCATTTCTTAAAGATATCCATAAAAAGTGTTGTTTAAAGTTTGCCACAAGCCACCTGGGAGACACACCAAACATGTGGAAGAAGGTGTTCTGGTCAGATGAGACCAAAATCGAAGTTTTTGGCAACAATGCAAGATGTTATGTTTGGCGTAAAAGCAGCACAGCTCATCACCTTCAACACACCATCCCCACTGTCAAACATGGTGGTGGCAGCATCATGGTTTGGGCCTGCTTTTCTTCAGCAGGGATGGGGAAGATGGTTAAAATTGATGGGAAGATGGATGGAGCCAAATACAAGACCATTCTGGAAAAAAACCTGATGGAGTCTGCACAAGACCTGACACTGGGACGGAGATTTGTCTTCAACAAGACAATGATCCAAAACATAAAGCAAAAGCTACAATGGCATGGTTCACCAAAAACATATCAAGGTGTTAGAATGGCCAAATCAAAGTCCAGACCTCAATCCAATTGAGAATCTGTGGAAAGAACTGAAAACTGCTGTTCACAAACGCTCTCCATCCAACCTCACTGAGCTCGAGCTGTTTTGCAAGGAGGAATGTCAGTTTCTCGATGTGTAAAACTAATAGAGACATACCCCAAGCGACTTGCAGCTGTAATCGCAGCAAAAGGTGGCACTACAAAGTATTAACTCAATGGGGCTGAATGATTTTGCACGCCCAATTTTTCGTTTTTTATTTGTTTAAAAGTAAGTAACTGTAAAAGTTTTAAATATCCAATAAAGTGTGTTCCACTTCATGATTGTGTCCCACTGTGTTGATTCTTCACAAGAAATTACAGTTTTATATCTTTATGTTTGAAGCCTGAAATGTGGCAAAAGGTCACAAAGTTCAAGGAGGCCACATAGTTTCGCAAGCCACTGTAGTGGAGTAACTTAATTACTTTTTGGGAGAAGTGACTAGTAACAATAACTAATTACTTATTCAAAGTAACATGTTGAATACTCACACATACACAGTCTGGGGTTGTTCACATATTTTAGGTGGCTTCTATACACATACTTTGTTAGTTGTTGCAGAAATATTGATTTAAATGGTTCTATTAAGAACACAAGATCTAATATGGAAAACACAGATGTCTGTACTAAATTTTACGCCAATCCATGAAGATGTTGAGATTTTTCATAAGTCACAAATTTGACATGCTGGTGGCAGTAGAGGACAGGTCAGTGGAGAATCTAGGTCATAGAATTAATCCTCAGGCTAACATGAATGTTTGTAAAAAAATTTTATAGCAATCCATCCAGTAGTTGCCTAGCTATTTGTTACCAAAGTGGTGAACCAAGAGACTGGCTATAAAGGTCTGAGCTTCACTTTGTATGCATTAACACTGTAAAAACTATCTAGTGTTGTCCAGCAAATTGTTTCTGCTCCTTTAATTTATTTTCATTCACGGTTTAAGAAAGTCTTGAGAAGTTCACTTTGAGGACAAGCTGAATGTTTTTGCTATTAATCCGCTAACGTCAGCTTAAAGCTGCAAGAAAATAAAGGAAAGATTCTCTGCCAGACATTCGTTCAGACGTACAGTATGAGACTCCTTCCAAACTGAAACAGCTACTGTTTGACAAGAGCCTCATGACTCATGTTCCTCCTCATCTCGCAGTGAGATGCTCCCCACACATTTTCCGCTCAACTGCACCATGCATTCAAGTCACTCAAGGTTGAACGTTTAGAGAAGAGTTTCCAGCCATTTTATATCCACACTGTAGGTAAACTGCTGCCAGTGTTATGTGATATTGTATTTAGGCAGCCATCCTTTCAACACACTCACAGAGGCTACTCCTGGAGGGAGGGGTTTAAACCTATGACCTCATTGTCTGCTTTTACTGACAACCAGCGAAGACAGAGGGGATGATGTCAGCCTTCTCACAAGGCTTTGTGGAAGGCGAGGTAAACTGAGCTGAGTGCACATACCTGTATATTTGTGTGTCTGTATGTGTGTGTGTATGGGTGGAGTGTCATGTTCCCTTACTACTGTGAAGGGTGGAGTGTGACCTTGTGCTGTTGCGAATGACAGAAAAAGAAGGGAAAGATAGGAAAAAAAAGATGGTTTTACCACAAACATGTGAGTTTGTATAGGTGGAGCTTTATTTTAAGAATTGCTTTCAAAAGAAGCTAAGGCTCATGATTTATTTCATTACCGGTTTGAAACAAATAAACTAGATGCAAATATGCAAATGCATGTTGGTCAGAAGATGGAAATAGAGGCTATGTTACACATAATAAACAGATCAGAAGAAATAGGTTGAAAGTATGGAAACAAAATGTCCCCCTGTTATTCTTCCTTAGGTTTGTAACTTTATTGTTTCCCCTTTCATTTTTTGGGAGTTGTTCCTTGTACAATGTGAAGATCTAATGATAGGGGATGTCGTACTACTGCTATAGAAACTGTAAAACCTACTTAGGAAAATCTGCGATTTTGAGCTAAAATTGACTTGACCTGAATGGCAGTGAGTTAAGAGAGTACATCAGGAACGTAAACATTTACCAGTGTCAGCTTTCTAAAGAATCCCATTCCTCTAAAGTATAATTGGACAGGTGCAGTGCAGTTCATTGTTTTTGGTGGAAACCAAAAGTTCAAAGACCAAAAGTTCAATGACCAAATGTTTATTGACCAAATGTTCACTACAAATTTTTGGCTATCATTGCTGCTCAGAATAGCACTGTCATAGTGTCCAATTAAAGTAATTCCTATGTTCTGCACAATGTCATACAAACTACTAACGCAGAATTTTTCACTATGCCCAGAAAACACCTCAATGCGATACACATTCTTAGGATTTCATCTCACTGAACAAAGGTTTGGAGTCCTCCAGGCAGAAGATCAGTGTTGGGCATGTTACTTTACTAAGAAATAGTTATAGTTACTTCTCTCAAAAAGTAACTTAGTTAGTACCTAAGTTAGTAACTAATTTACTCTATTAGTAACTCATCCATCCATCCATCCATCCATTTTCTATCCCGCTTATTCCCTTTCGGGGTCGCAGGGGTCTGCTGGAGCCTATCCCAGCGCATTTATGGCGAGAGGCAGGGGGATACACCCCAGATGGTCGCCAGCCAATCGTGGGGCACACACACCATTCACACACCATTCACACACACACTCACACCTATGGGCAATTTAGATTTTGCCAATTAACCTGAGCATGTTTTGTATTGTGGGAGGAAGCCGGAGTACCCGGTGAAAACCCACGCAGACACGGGGAGAACATGCAAACTCCACACAGAAAGGTCCCAGACCCAGGCCCCAAGGCGGTCTTGAACCTGCGACCTTCTTGCTGTGAGGCAACAGTGCTACCCACTGCTCCACCGTGTCGCCCTTAGTAACTCATTTACTTTATAAAAGTAGCTTTTAGGTTTAAAATGTACTGGGACTTCCTGAGGGTCGGTAAATGCCTCTTGGAGTAAGATGCTGCAGTGAGTAAAAAAAAGCAAAGACACAGCACTAGTGAACTTTTCCTACAAATTAGTTGTTTTGGCTATGGCCACAGTAGCCACAGTAGTGAGGAATAAAGTAGAGTCGCTGCTTTACAGTCCTCTGACTGACCTGAAGCCAGGGACCTAATGCCATGCTTGTAACAACCCCCCTCCCAATGTTACTACACATTACTGGCATGAGTGTTTTTAATGGTGTTGTAATGATAGAAAAAGTAATTACCTGGATTACCTGTTATTTAAAAAAACTGTTAGTAACAGTGTTCATTTTAACGCAGTTATTCTCATCACTGCTAAAGATGGAGGAGGTGGTTCTAAAGGACTAAGGGAGAAGTAGAAGCATGGGATTAGCTGGGAACAGGGGAGGAAAGGATGGATAGATCCAGGTCTTGGTGGGGAGTCCAGAATCAATCCCTGACATTTAGACTGCACAGGCATCAGGAGGGAAGGAGACAAAGTGTGACCAATGACCTGCATAGTCACACACATGCATATATGAAGTGTAAAAAAATAGTCTTAAAATATGATTTGTTTGTTGTCAGATAATGAGCGGGAGAAGGCAAGAGACACAGAGGAGGAGAGGAGACAAACACAGCTCTGATGAGGCGTGCTTAATTGAGTTTTGTGCAGCATGGCGGGATCAGGGGTCAGCTGAGCGACAGACTCGAGTGGCGACTCTGCCAAACAATAGCTCATTAAAGCAGAATGCGTCTCATACACACTCTACTCACACACACGCACATGCGCGCGCACACACACACACACACAATTACAGCCTCTTGGGCAGTGAGGCAGTTGATCCGCTCAGCTCCGTCTCCACCGTTAGATATGACATGGACAGAGAACGAGGGGGGCAGCTCAGTCTGATGCTGAGATGATTGTGTGGGCAGAAAGGAAGAATGAAAGAAAAACAGCAAACCGAGTAACTCGTCAAATTCCCTTTTGGTTGGTACTGAGAGGGACTGACAGAGTAAGACTATATTTGTACCATCACC
Organism: Eupleurogrammus muticus; assembly: GCA_036785175.1. NCBI lineage: Eukaryota > Metazoa > Chordata > Actinopteri > Scombriformes > Trichiuridae > Eupleurogrammus > Eupleurogrammus muticus. The sequence continues at coordinate 3,503,070 of JAYKQN010000003.1, read as the reverse complement.
TCCATGTACATAGAACTGGGTAATAAATCAAGAAGTAACCAGAGCTGACAATAATACTAACTGATATCGAATGAATAAATGAATGCTATGATACAGGCTGACCTCCTACAGTTTAAAGCTATTTGAACCAGACACGTCCAGTGAAAAAAAAACTGACTCAAGTGTTGAAATTATAAGAGCAAGCTGAAGAAGAAAAGTCAACTGTTTTGTCAGACATATGGGCATCATTTGGATTTTCAACAGAATACTGGATGAAATAAAGACAAAGCTAAAGGAAAATAAAGTAGTGCAGCTTCTTCCAAATATGATTGAGTTTAATGAGTCAGCTCTTAATTAAAACAAGTTCCATGTTTATGAAAATAATCAAATCTAGATGATACCAAAGAATGTACAGAATAGTACATAACAGAAAATATGATACATACTACAAAATATGCCCTCAACAGCTTCCATCTATATCGGATTTTAAAAAGCCTCTTAAACACAAACACAGAGTGCAGCAGGATACAATTGAGCACATATGTGACCAATCAATGCAAATGACTAATGCTAATCTGCTGATCAATTCAGCATCTGTGCTGATGAAGTATGAAGACACGCATACATACTAAACAAAGATAAAATCCTCCTTTTCCGCACAACCACAGATAGACAGAGAGACGAACAGGCAGAGCAGTATTATACCGTTTCAGATGGTCAGAATAAACAACAATGAAACCCAACACTTTTCTACTGCATCACTGTTTACTAGCTGATTACAACAGAGCCAGCAACAATAAACAAATGGATCTACAACCAGTGTTTAGAGAGTGAAAACTGATCAGATTCCAGTTTTTATAGGTTTATATGACAATTCAAGATGCATCAACAATTTCATCTGATGTTTACACCAGTTAAACTGCTCAAATGTGAGCTGTGGTTTGGACCATAGTTTGCTCACAGTTTGCTTTATTATTTGTGGTATTTCTGACTGTAAACTGCTGTCTGGTACTTGTCAACATCCATCTGCTTCCACATGCTGTGTCACTGATGTAAAATAAGATGAAGCCCGACTCTTTCGAACCTGCACTGCTTGTCCAAATTGCCTCAACCTGATGGTGCAATTTAACGCTTATGCCACCTGCAGGCACTGAGTGTAAAAGCTGCTATTTCTTCTCTTTTTCTACAGATCTATGTGTGATATTAACTCTTTACAGAACAAAATATTACTAATATATGCTAAAAACAAATGGTATAATATAGATGATATACTCCATTGGGTTGTTGAACTAGGAATTTCCATTTTTGCATATTGTTGCCATATTTTATTTTGTTGAAAATGTTCCAAAATTCTGAATAAAATACTTTTCGGTTGTCAATGTCCATGAGCAAAAGGAACTGGTCATGTGACCTCATAAATAGCATATCTTTCACAAATAAAAGCCCCCTTTTCACATCTAACTAAAAATATGCATTTTTTTATCACACATCAACATTATTGAAACCTAGGGAATTTCATAATTTTATCATTAATCTTAAACAAGAGAGGGAATATGGCTGCCTCTCAATGTCTAGTCATTTCTATGATACACTGCTGTTTAGAGCTGAAAAATGTTTAACTATATATTTAAAAAATTAAAGTCCATGATTATGGAAGAATACTGTTGATATTTTGAGTAACCACCAACACACTCCTCCCTTTGGATGGATCTCTCCTCATGCTTCTACAACGATGCAAACACTTCCTGGATGCACCTGATTGGACGAACACGAACCATTTTCAGTGCTTTCATCCAGTGCTTTAGCTCCAGGTAAAAACTCCTTAACGATGACCACTGAAGTAATACTAGCCAGGAGAAAACAAAAACTCATGATTCCAAACTACTTCATGATATCATCAACTCCATGTTTTGTTACATATTTGTGCATTTAAATATCATTTCTAGTCTGATGGTCAAGTGCTACAAATATGTCAACTAATTCAGTCATTTTTGTAAAGCTAGACAGCATTTACATGATTCTACAGCATTTAGAAAATTGTGATATTGGGCTATACAAATAAAGTTACTGGACTTGATGTGACAAGAGCAGCTATGGTTTAAAATCAAATACCTGCATATAATACCTGGAACTTACATAATTTAAAACTGATAATGCTAGACTTTATGATAGTTTAGTTGAAAGACAAGTTAGTTCTCATAATTCTGGACCGAAAACCTAAACTCAGGGTAGAAGTCTGTTTTAAGAAAAGAAAGAAAGCCGCTGTCTGTGTCTGCATATAAAAACCGATGCATTGTTACTTCAGTACAGAAGGTTCAGGTATGCGACTGCACATTGGAATTTATTTGGAAAATGACATGATCCTGATCACATTTTAATGACTATGGTTTCATTGTTTTCGTAGCAACCTGCGTTAAAACAGCCATATTAGCACCTCATCACACAATCAACATTTGAATCAAATGAGTGAATCAACATTTAACTGAACTCAATAATCATCTCAAATTAAAGAAAAAAAACTGGATTTACAGCGACTCAGAGCAGATTTGTATGAAAGTGGGTGGTTTCTTTCTTTGTTTGGTCATATAAGAACAGAGGAGTCAGGATGTTACTGAGCATGACGTTTTTCCGGACGGTTCCGAGCAGTCCTGGAGTGCTTTACTTGGACCCAGATTTGACCACGACCGATATGCTGACCAGACACTGGGTACATGGCCCGAACAGTGACAGCAAATATTATGTTGCTCAGTACGCAGTCATTTCCTGACCGAGGAGGAAAATTACAGTGTTTTATTGATAAATGACAACTTACCTAAAATCTACTGTGAAAAAGTTTCTTCTAACTAAACTGCGCTGCAGATATAAAATCTATCACAGTTTTCCACTGTCACCTGCTTTTTTTCCTCTGTCTTTCTCGTGTCTACAACGCCTCTTTCATATCATCATCATCATCTCCTTTTTCACTTCCATCCTCCTCATCATTTTGTTGCATCAAATTTACCAGCCCAGTTGCTCCTTGGATACTCCTCCCTTCTTTGCCAACTCTGGTTCTTTTTGCATTCATGTTCCTCTTTTGTCCCAGATGGAGCACAGTGAATGTGACCAATATTAGCTTACACACACACAAACACACACACACACACACACAAACACACACACACACACACGCACACACAAACACACACACACACACACACACAGGTCTAATGACACTTCATTAGCAGCATCTTTCCCGCTGTAGGGCTGCAGGGGAAATGGTCAGATGATTATAAGAGATGGACAGAGAGAGAGAAAGAGACAGCAGGAAAAGCAGAGGTGAAAGTCATTGGTAATGAAACTGAGAAATGAGGTGCGTTTGTGTCTATGTGTGTGCACAGATGAGGGAGGGAAGCGATTAAAAAATTCAAAGAAAAGTATCGAGCTACTTTATAGCCATTGCACCAATATCAAAAACGACTCAATGCCTGCAGTTATTTTGCATAATCCTATACAGGAATAAAAATAATGCTTTAAAGCCTAAGTTCATTCAAATCACACAAATAAAATAATATCCAACTTACCGCTAATGGTATCTACATAGATGAATAGTTGGGCTTTAATATTAAAGATACTAATGGGATTCATTTAGGCTTGGTTATTCAAAATCAACCCAACTCTGAAATAATCATTCTAGTGGTTGGAAAAAAGCTCGAATGGTCTGATCATCTGCTAATCATCCTATCAGAAACTCCACGGAATCATGATGCTATTAGCATACAAGCAGTAGCCCTCCTTAAAAGTAGAACCTCAAATTAATTACTCGGTTGGTTTCCATATATCTAAGTTAGTACATGTGCAGTACTCCAAGTTACTGGCATTTATTGTGAGCAAAGCTTGTTAGCTGACTTGTTATCAGGCTGTGAAGTGCATCCATCGAATAGCTGATCAAAACCAACATTGGAAATCATTTTAATTTCAATGTTTTAGGAATATTACTTCAGGAATGCCAATAGAATGGGGGTTCTGTGGTCACTTCTCAAAATGCCTTGCAGAACATGAGCAGTGGAGACACACCACAGAATCACCAAGGCTAGGATGTTGGAGACAATGGCATGTTGAGGTCTTCACAATGATACTGCCATTACTTTTAGAATGATATTCATTTTCGTCTCCAGATTTTGGGCTTAAGTGTATATAATAGATGGAATTTTCTTTGTGGTCCTAACAACACTGGCAAACTAAATTTGAAAAACTCAGCATGTCTTTGAAGAAACAGTATCCAGGTTACTGAGGATAATCCACAAAACTCGCTGTGGATCATTTCCAAGTCCTTGATAAAAAATACTCACAGTGAGGTCTATGGATGGATTATCCTCCGTAACCTGGAGACTTGTTCAAGAAGACGTGTTAGTGCTGAGTTTTTCTAAAGGGTGAAGTCATTGTAGAGACTGGCAAAACTTTTTCTGCATTCACATTCATATTCTGAATTAAACAAAAACAATTTTGTCACATTGCATTGCATTTGTATATGCAGTACACCACTAAATTTCACACTTTCTGTACACAGTGTCAAGCTCCTAATGCTAATCCCTCTCTCACACACCCCAATGGCAACTACACACATATACTGAAAAACACTCCTATATATAAATGCCAACAAATATAGAGGATATATACATGCAAAACAAAGTGTGAAATTGCTGTCCGAGACAAAAGCGCATGGGTAGGTTGCTGTGTTTTTCCTCAGAAATTCAGGCCTAATTTTATATGTATGTTAATAGCTTAGAATCCTTTAGAACTACACAGAAAAAACAATAAAGTGCAACACAGAGTTTACTCCAGATTTTCCCCACACTCCATCAGGTCAAGCAGGTCAATCTGTGTGTTCATATGACACCTAACACCTGGACTTTTGAAGAACATTTTGAATAATAATGTATTGCTTCAGTGGTCTGAAAAAAACCTTTCCCAACTTGATGGAACATTTGTTTTTCTCCACATTTTCACAATATGATACTTCTTTTCAAAGTATTATATTTCAAATAGTTTGAGAAACTCTACTATTCTGAATATTTCCTTTCCACACAATAATGTTTGTCTTCTTGTTACTAGATATTCTTGACCAGACATTACTTGTTGAATCTCTGGTCTTCATTGTGCAGAATCATGTACAGTATGTGCAGAGTTTGACACAAGAAGGCTGTTTTCACATCATCAGGTGGAAACCTAAAGCCTCCAATGCACAAAAAAAAACAGAGGATTGACTTTTTTTTTATTCAGGTCATCTTTTGTTCAGAAGTTAAACTTTTGATTTAAATATATTCACTTATATTTAGATTTTGTAATTATAACCAAGACAGGAATAGATCTGTGTTTAAAGATTTCAAGGTAATTATAGGTATTTTGTGGAAAAAGCATATCAGACACTAATTATTATTAAAAGTGGAGTATTTTATATGGACCTTTCTTCAACATGATCTTCAGTAAATAGCAACATCAAATCTGGGGTAAATCAAAGTACGATCTGAGACAGAAACTGTAGACATTAAAGTGCACACATATCTCACCATTTCACCAACTTTTTTCTGTCCCTCTCTTTCACACGTATATTTTCCTCTTTTCTCTGCTCGAATAACCATGATCATCAGAGCCCAATGGGGCATCCATTTTTCAGTGTTGCCATGACGATCAAACAAGGAGGGGGGTGTTTAGCTTGACTGGTGCAGTCACCTTGATAAATGACCCTCTTATTGCCAGCTGTCTCCCAGGGAATACTGTACACACAATTTGTCTTTCTCGCTCTTTTCCGCTCTTTCTCTCTCTTTCTCTCTCTCACACACACGCACCCATACCTCTACCCCAGTGGCTAGCCGTCCAGCTGACTGACACGCACGCACACGCACACACCTCACATTAATTGGAGGACAAGCCCTTTAACACTTAGCTGTCTAATGAGTCACTCCTCTTCACTGGCCCTGATTTTGTGTCTACAAGATGGACGGAAGGGAACAATTCAAAGGTGAAAAGGTCAAACTGGTTGCGGTAGGTATACTTTTTTATAGAATGGTTAGGGTTCACAATATTTTCCCCACTTGACCACTGGTGCTATCAATACAGAATGGAATTTTGAAAACTGATTTCTGTCCTCATCCCAATAAAATTTCGAACATAGTCTTTAAAGCTCTGATAAACAAAGCAGCAAAGAGTTTTTTTTCGAATCCCAGTATTCATCTAGATAACTGACAGATCTAACTATTACTCTTAATAGTTTACACTGGGACTACTTTCTATAGAAGGAATATGAAGACTTTTGACAGTGTATTCACTCTGAAAATCATCATAAGCAACATGTTGAAACAGAAACATTTATTGCAAACTCTAGTGTTGAGAAGTATGTTGTTGAAGTGAAAAAAAACTGCAGTTTCTCAAATTACTACTTGAAGCTGATCTCCCCACAGAGCCTGATTTATTATAAGATTTACTCACTTCTGTAAACTTATGCAGGTCATAACCCATTACCAATTTTTATTAACACTTAATAGTTGATAAGGTCTTCGGGTCTGTTGGAGCCATTTTCAGTATATATAATTATTCAAATAATTATTCATATTTAAATCAGTAGGATTAATATGTTTTTCAGGCAGATGCTGTGTAAACTGAGCTGAGAAGGTTATATTTATGAGAAAATTCAAATAAATAATACACTACACCATCCAGTTTTGTCTGTTTTACGATGCAGTTCTTTTGATTTAACAAAGATACAGGGAACAACACTGCAGTCAATTGCCCGATATTTCTGACATGGCAGTAAGTATGAAATTAAGCCCAATTAGCCCCAATTGTGTTAAATCCCGACAGCGTGTGCTTGGCTTAAGACTTCTGACACTGGTATTGTGTTCAGTTTCTCCACCCTGTCAGTCATAGTTATTGCGTCGGGCAGGAAAACCTTTAGCTGAGGAACAATGACCATCTCAGCCATGTGAAAGGAGGAATGGGCAAATGGTTCTGCAGGCTCAGAGTTTTTTCCAGGCCATTTCTCTTTGACCGGGAGCCCAAGCCCTCATCCCCGATCATAAAGCTATCAGCCTCAGAGGGGAAAACATCCTCCACGCTACAGTAAACCAGAGAGGGGGACGGATAATGTATCTCTGCTGGCAGCCCTGACAATCATCAATTATTCACACACAGGCACTCTAAACCTGAAATAAACACACACACAAACAATGTACAAACACATACGTGTTCACCCCGGGAGCTCAATACCATGCATACAGAACTTTTGGAAGACTGAAATAAATAATGGGCTTCCTTATTTATATACATTCAATGCATTTCAGGTTTTTATTATGTATTTTTTAGATAAGAGTAATTAATTATGTGACTTTCTTCAGGAGAGGGTTTTAAAATATCTCTGACATGGTTTTCTTTTCTGGGCATATTTTTTTCCCTTTTCCTCCACTCTGTGATTAATTGGCAGAAAAGTAGATAAAGGACCTGATATTTTAGTCAGCTACATCAGTGTTTTATAGCCATGGGAAACCATGACAGCTTCTTTCTATAGCCAACTGCCATCGGTAGACCACAATGCAGAGCAGCAACTTTACAGTAGATTAATGTGCATCAGCTGTCATCAAAAACTATTGTATGGAAACATAGAAACCACCAACTGCACTGCACATCAACAAGGTGGTCAGGAAACATAATTTTTTTTTTTTAAGAGATTGTTAGAAAAGCGTTATCACAATAATGGTGCAGCATAGCGGAAGGCTGGACCCCGCCACCCCCCCACCCCCGTGGTGAAGAACTTAGTGCTGGGGTCCTGGAGGAGATGTGAGGGTACGGGCAGTGGTTTGTGGTGTGATCACTTCCTGGGGAGGGGGCAACGTCTGTTGATGGATTTGAGTGAGGGTTAGCTGAACTTTGTAGACAACCATAAAGGAGACAGGGAGCCAGTGCAATGAAAACAGAACTGGTGTAATATATTAGTGTGTTTTCTTTAGGATCCTGGCAGAGCTGTTCAATGTACTGGAGCTCCTGCTGTAAAGAACACTGCAAATTTCTTGTCTTGAGGAGATAAAAGCATGGAGAAGTTTATCTGCATCTGGAAGGGTTGAGTGGCAGAGTTTAGGTATGTTTTTTTTTTTTTTTAATGGTAGAAATAGGTTTTCTAGTGATGTCTCGTATGGCCACAGATGTACACAAGATTGACATAAATTTTAGACAAATAAGCCATCTGAGATTTGTCTCCTTACTAAACTGCTGTAAAACCTTCGATGATTATTAGCGACCTTCCTTCATGAGTTGACACAATCAATAAATAAATTAATCATATCTAGAGCAGCTTGAATATTAATCAAATAAACTGTATTAATTCAGAGAAGATGTATGTTGAAATTTGCTGCATTTTGCACTGGAATGATTTACTGTCATAATAAACTTGCTTTAATAGGAAGAGAAGCAGCTCTAGTTGAAACACATTGTTCCCTGTGCAGATTGACTGTATAAGTTGAAACAAGATACAATAGAGAACAAGAATGGAATAAGAATAAGGAGGGGAGACAAAGAGGATATGCTTGGCTTTTTCTCTCTCTCTCTAACTGCTGATGAGGGATTTGTGAAGAATATGAGCTGATGTGGATTAAAAAAAAGATGATTAAAAATATTAAACACATGAATGCAATTGGGGGGAAATTATAGTAATGAGCACCGATGCTGCAGAACCAGCTTCCATGAAGTGTGGATGCTTGTGTGTGTATTGTGAAGTTAAACAGTCTACTTGCAGAGAGAGCAGGGGTGAGTACACGAGAAGAAACACACCAATGGGTCAGAAAAACATACAGAGTGCATAAAGCACACAGATGCAATACTATGAAGTAACTGCTCACAGGCTGAAGACAGATAAGTTGGTCAACACACACACCGATTTGTACCTCAACACTTTCCATCCTTCATCTTCCTGTTTTACACACATGCTTTTCACTGTATACAAATAAATACAAGCATATGCATGTTTTAATTATATTGCTCAGGACTTCCATAATATAATCTATAAAGCTAAATTTAATCATGAACCCAGATTTAAACTGCTCTAGCTAGAAGCAGCTATACTGTCACTTTTAGGAATTCCCCTCATCTTATTATCCAGCTATGATCATTTTGTCATCCTAAGTATGTGAAAAACTGAAGGGACACACACATGGTCAGTGTGTGATTACTCACAGCCTCTCAGTCCCCCTGGGGATGTTTTTGGGTACGGAGTGGATCCCCAGGCCATGGCAGTCCACCGTGCTCCCCAGGCAGCTGCAGGAAACTGGGCACGCCTCCACACCTCTACATCCAGCCAGCAGCACCAGGGCGCTCCACGCCAGAATCATCTGCAGTCCCGGCCAGGGCATCCTGCAGCCTGCCAACCCCTCTCTGCTCCTGCTCTTCCCAGCAGGCATTCTGCTCTCCTGTGGTGCTCCACGCCACTGCAGAGCCCGGCCGGTGAATCTGTCCCTATCACCTCCCTCTCCCCACAGACGACTGACCACCAGCACCACCAGCAGCGGGACTCTCTCCTTCTGCTTCAAGTGCAGTGTGTAAAAGGTTTAAAGAGGCTGAGCGAAGCAGCAGCACGGCCAGGTGAAGTTCAGCTCAGACTGAACAGGTGCCACTTGATCCCAGAGTGGCCTTTCAAAGAGAGAGGGAGAAAAGACAAGTATATCCTCTTCTTCTTGTCCCTGTCTTCAGTACTCCCTCCTAGTGGCTTCCCTTCTAATCTCCTGTGTGTTCCCTGCTCTCTCTCTCTCTCTCTCTCTCTCTCTCTCTCTCCCTCATGCAGCCGTACAGTGTGCTTGCCTCTCCCCTCCACTTTTCATTGAGTCATTGTGCACTGAACAGTGAGCCACTAGAAAAAAAGAAAAAAGAAAAGAAAGGGGGGACTCCCTCACTCCCTATCTCTCACACACACAGAGCAATCATCCATCAAAAGCTTTTACAAATAACAGCAGCAAGACTCCTCCCACGCCACCACCCCCCCAAGTCACACAGATACATGTACGCACACACACACAGCACCCAGAGTGAACTCACATCTATTCAGTGACAGCAGTAGTGGGAGCTGCCACCTCTAGTGACGGCAGCCTTTTTCTAGCTCTTTCTCTCTCTCCGTCTATCTCCCTCGCCCACATGCACTCTTCTCCCCTGGGGAAGAGAAGAGCCTGAGGCTGCATGGACATGATGAGGAGGGGGGTGGAAATTGTGATTACTCTGAGGCATCTGACCAGGAAGCTGTAGAGAAAATGTGAAGACAGAAAAGGGAGAAAGCTGTTTGGGAACGAAAATTTGTTAAAAATGTGCAATTAAAAGAAGGGAGTTCTGATGCAAGTTAAATATATTTTGTGGCTGTGCCAAGCCAGCATGCCGGGCTGCAGAAACTTGATTTTAGGGTAGGGAGGTGGGGGTTCTTATGAGACTGGCATAACAGGAATGCCATAAGCTGCCACAGAGCTTACTCAGGAGTCTATTATGAATTCACTGGCAAGGCTTTGAAATTTAAATGGAGCTTGGATGAGTTTTTTTTTTATCTCTACAGAAACGCTGGCTACAGCTTTTGAGATTGCCATATTACCAGAGAAAGTAGAAGAGTGGTAAATTCTGAATCATCAGGGATGTGGTGAAAGAAACTGAAATCTTGTGATAAATGTTTGTTCATGTAAATCAAGTAAACCCTCAGTCTGTTTAAATTGTCCAAAATTCCCAAAGCCACAGGGTGATGTTTATAAATTGCTTATTTTATCTAAACAATAGTCCAAAATCCAAGATCTGATTTACAGTATAAAACAAAAGAAAAAGCAGCACACCTTTTGGCATTTATGCTCAATAAATAATTTAAAGGGTTTTCAATACTATTGGTAAGCAATAGTTGTCAACAGATCAACCCAAAAGACACGGTTTTATACATTAATGGACCAAATTGGTCTTACTTAACAGGCTAAGGTGCAATAAAAATAAAGAAAAAAAACAATCTAAATTTAAATATATATACCTCATATACCTCATCTGTGATTTTTATAACTTTCAGTCTTTACATGGTGACATATACAGAGGATAATAACATTTTCTTTAGATAACAGATGAAATATGTGATTGAGCAGGTATTTGTATTTCTCCAATCAGTAACTGGAGGGCACAGTTTATCCAGCTTTTTATTTAGGCTACCACCATACATGAGTGATTATTGCTCGTGGCCTCACTTTGTCTTCTCCCTGCAGACTCAGTATGACAGGTTAATTTAACCAGGCTCTCTTCAAAAGTGATGGAAAACAAATTGGCTACAGGCAGAGCCCGGCTGCTTCCTTTGTGCTGCTGAATTGAATGACTCATTCAGTGATAATCTGCAACAAAGGGAGGGACATGATGTTGACATCTCCAGGGGAGTGGACCCCTTTATTTCTTGGGGCATAATAGCTTTCTGAGGCAGGGTGGGTGGGGGGCTTTTCCTGCAGACATGTCTGAATTGATTTCTGTAAAGACAGAGCAGATGCTTTTGTCTCAAAAGCATCAATTCACAAAATCTTCTGATTTGGCAAAAAGTCACAGCATCTATAATTATTTAGCGCCAAAACTTTAAAACCGTTTGACTACTACATATCTATTCCTACAATTACTAAGGACTAATATGGTAAACATTTCATTTTTGTTATTGTGTTAAATTATATACATCAAGATACCATGCTATAAGAAGCAGGAGTGTTGTTTTCAGGTTGTCATAGCTTACAAGAAAAAAAAAATCACACATCTGTCCACTTTGAAAGCAGGTGCAAAGGGAAAAAGGAAATGTCATAATGTGCAATACTTCTTGAGGTTCTCTGGACAGCGTAATAAATTATGCCGCCATTTATCAACATTTATTTGGCACTTCAAAAACGTGCCATCAAAGAGACTGCTTTGAAAATTAATCTCTGGTGATTTCTGCTTTATACTTCTGAGCTCTGCTTGAAACCAAAACATACAAAATCAGATTTTGGCTCATTTTGGCAGAGAACATGAGCTGCACACTTACATCAAATATAAATTTATTTGTGGGATGTTGCACTAACCAACTGTCTACAGCACACAGTTGTGCATTACCACGTGAGATATGAGTCTATCATTTGCATTAAATTTTAAAGAGAATAAGTTCCCTTTTTATTGCTGGTTAAAATCATATTGAAGTGCGTGGTTATTATTGCGTTAACCATTACATCATTTAAAACATGCTCCTTATATGCTGAAAAGCTTAATGTTTGATAAGTGTTTGTCTAGCATCTTCTCAAATACCAAAGAATATATATTGACTAGGTCTAATATAAAAACCTTTAAACTATTAGCGGACCTATCACACCAAACACCACACCACAAATCATGTTGGCAAGATGAGATAGTCAAAAACTTCTTAAAATACTTCTAAAAGCATTCACCACTTAAAAGTCCATTTGTACCATTTTTTCAAAAAAAAAAAAACAAAAAAAAAAATCACAATTCTGTGCTATTTTGACACATGTGAAATGGTGTAAGCGAGAAGAAGAATGATAATTTTAAGTTAAACTATCGACGAAACTTTTTAGGGTTACACCTCATGACAGTTACGGCATTGTCCCATAGTTGAATAGTTCATCATTCTATCCAAGTACTTTACTGCAGTATTCTTGTAATTGCTCTACATTTAGTAGATTTAGTGGCATCAACTTCACTAAAACAGACCTCTCAGTACACAAAAAGTTATAAAAAGTACTTACAGGCTAAATGCTACATTTCACTAGACAGTATGAACCATCTCAAGTCTGAAGACACTCCCTGACTGCACTACTGCATTCCTACCAGCTCCAGGGACACCACTGAACCTGACTTAAGTACAACAGCATTATCATTAGTACAATTATATTAAATCAATAGGTAAATAAAAGCTGTAACAGAATAATCAAGGCTTAAAGTTGCAACACAATTAGAATAATAAGTTGTCTCTGAATATGGCAGTTTTACTCCAAGCCAGAAACACTGTAGAAAGATTGAAATTCAATTTTTAGCATAAGAAGGTCCAAGTGTTATATAACTTCTGTCCCATGTTTTAAAAGAACTCAATCTGAAAAGACACACACAATGCTAGGCTACAACAACCTGTTCTTTCTAGAGCTCAGTGGAGATTTTTGACACTTAAACCTACAATTATAATAAAACCAGGGAAAGCATTTATTATAGGACCTCTAAAGACATGACTTGATGGGATGTGCTCACCACTTCCCTGATCCTAACCGATCATATCCATGGTACACACCTCTCCATTATCACACAGCGCCCTCTAGTGACCAAACACAAGGACTACATTGATGGGACAGCACCAGTACAATTTACAGCAGGGCTCTCCAACCCTGGTCATGGAGAGCTGCTGTGCCTCCAGGGTTTTGTTCCAAACCAATCTGTTATTCAAAAGTTACGGCTTGGCCAGAACCAAAGCCTGCACCCAGGGTGGCTCTTCAGGACCAGTGTTGGAGACCCATGTGTTACCGTATATGTGTAGAATGGCAGTTAAAACATAACAGGCTGTCTGTAAGAAAAGTTTTAATCCATAGCAGACAGTTTGCCAAGAAATCAAATGTACAATGTTATATTATTTTACATTAAACAAAAAAAAAGTTACCACAGTTTAAACAGGATGATAAGATAGTCAGATGAGGTCAACATCACACTGGAGAAGTTTGTGTTCTGGTAATGAGTTAACAGATGTTTTTGTGGATTATTTTACCAGAATAAAAATTCAGTTTCAATCCATTTCTCATTGACCCTCTGTAACAATGAGATAAGGTGCATGCAACCATATTCATTTAAGTTTAGAAAGGACTACAATTCCACAGGCTCCATTTACCTTTGTGGCCCTATCATTCTCACAGTGTAGAAGAAATCACTGAGCATGCATAACGAAAAAACAAGAACAGTAACAAAACATTGCACATGCAACAAAAATACAAATGGAAAAAAACAAGACCTGTAACAAGGCTCCTTCATGGGGCTTTTTGTGCTTCAAATATAAATAGGATTTCACTTCTTCTTCTGCTTTTATTTGAGTCACAAAAATAAACCCAAATAAAAATAGTGTGTACCTTAAATCCAGCTCATTTTAGTTGACATTTACATAAACTAAACACCAATAAATAAAACAGACTGCAATTGAGGTCTCCCAATTTGACTATAAAACTGTAGTCAGATCTCTGAAAATGAAAAGATGCTTGGAAAGGAGAAAACATATTTAAGAAAAAAAAAATAATTTGGTAAGGTCGGGTCACTTTTTGTGTCAAAATCCCATAACATATCACATTCTACAACCCATTAACTTAACATTCACAAAACATTCAAAACATGATGCATCCCTAACAGATTCCCAACATTTCCTTAAATACAGATGTTTTTGTCCCTGAATCTCTGATTAATTATCAGGCCTCGTCAAACTCTGTTTGAAAGGAGCCTAATGACTTGGTGTTAACAGCAAAACATGTTGTTCTCCATACTGAACTTTGGGAAACTGGTACTGATGCATCCCTTTCTACCTTCCACACAACAAATTGAGCAGACATCAGTTCAGTCAGGACATAGAGTGAGGCAAGGAGAGCCACATACTGTGTAGTAATATTAAACAATAGCCATGATATTAGAGCTTAGTTCGAAGACAAATTAAAAAAAAAAAAACAGCAACAAATGCAACATTTTCAGCCAATGATTTGATCAAAACTATCAGAAAATTGTTGATGTTTACTGATCCCTCTGGAAAATACTAAACACTCCTAAATGTATCGAGCCATCTGTAACATTAATTCCAATTTAAATAACAGTTATGCTGTTGAACTGAAAGCTGAAAAAATGACAGGTAATATTGTCTAAGGTTTAATGTAATGCTCCTTTCTCACTTATCTTAGACACCAACCAAGAGTTTAGCCTCTTAAAAGAGGTCACAATTCTAGGAAAAGAGGACTTGACTTAACAGATTACTGCACATTGCCACCAGAGAAACCATACAAACCTCTTACTTTCATTTAAACCATCAACATTAAAAACAATCTTTCAACGACTTAAAAAAATGACCCTTCTATTGTCCAGTTGCAAAAAGGAGAAAAAAAACTCAAATCCCATGAAGCATTGTTGAATATTTCACATTTGACAGATTCACAAATAAGGATACTAGTCAATGTTTTCCTAACGACAAAGACTGTTAGAATATTAATGGCGGTTTCAAATTAAAACCTATTTTTCACAACAGGTCAAACATTTAAAAATATAAAAAGATGACTGATTCAGTAGTATGAGAAATGCTACCACCCAATTATCATCCAGTGAACAAGGAGACTAACATTGTACCAAACACGATTCATCAACACTCCCAAAGAGAACTTAAACACACACGCACACACACTGTACAACATACATACATATTTATATGTCATGCACAAACAGTCTATACACTACAGCCGGTTGTAAGATTCTGATATAGTAGCTACAAAATGTTGCAAGTGGTAACTGGCACAAAGAGGTCAGAGCCAGCACAACCAAACCAAAGCACAAATACTGGGGATTATGTTTTATTACATTAGAGCTAGGTAATAACAGAGCACTGTGTAACATGATTAGTATTAAGGGTTATGTGTAAATATTTTAAAACATGATTTTTCAGCAGACCATATAAAGACTGTCTGAAAATAAAATAAAAAAAAAAAAGGTTTTGAGTCACTTTAAAAGGGTTAAAAAAGGAGGAACAAATTTAAATCTGCATTGCTCCCAACCACTGCTGTATACTTTTTGGATCCCACAGCTTCTAATATTTGTACAAAGTGTCTGTGAGGCCTGTTCAGTTCAAATGTGGCTCATCAGTAAGGAATTTTTTCACATTTTGCCTACATAAGCAATTCATGCTATGCCGGGGAAAATATTGTCTATATTGACACAACATACCATTATCTTAATGTAAAATCACTTATCTAAAAAACTGAAAGCAATAAGGGATTATTTAAAACTATTATTTATAACCATTATTTAAATTACATTCATAAGTAATAGAGCACTAATTGATTCAATACAAGAGCAAAGTTACAGAGTGTTTCATATTGCTGCGGTGCTATTTAATGCTACCCAGAAGAAGACAGAAGACCAGGATTTGGTTTGGCTGGTCTGGTTGAAGGTAATGATACTGTACAGTAGTCACAGTTAAAAGAGATTTACTACAATAACAATCCAATAATAAAAAAAGGAATATTAATAATAATAATAATAATAATAATAATACTGCCCAAATCCTGCCCAGGATGAAGAGGACGTATCAGGTTCTACACCAAGATATCCTGGGGAGGAGAGAAACACATCCTCGAGATGGAGGAAGCGTCCTGCTGAGGGATGATTGATAGATATATAGATGTAGAGAGGCATATAAATTAAAACAATGACAGCTTGAATATTTGGATGAAATGACTTGCAGTTGAAAAAATATATATCAATACCTCAAAACACAAGGTTTTATCATTACAGGTAGATGGATACTAATTTATGAGTCAGTATTTTCATGTACTTGAAAAAACAACCAAAAAATTTTATTTATATTTATATTCACAGTTCACAATAAGTGTACTGTATGTTTTGTAAAAAAAAATTCCAATACTCAAATTTTAAAAAAGGTAATTGTGAGTCATGTTGGTTTCTGTTTAAGTCCTGGTTTATGTAGAGTTTTACAAAAAGCCATGTTTTTTATTGGCTGGTTTAAATAAAATACAGCATTGTGTTTTTCTGGTATTAGATGAAGAGTGAAAAACCATATCATACCTTGGATACCTTTAGAGTTTTGTTATTAAAAGTGAAATCTGGGTTTTTCACTACCAGCCCCGCCTTCCCCAACACAGGGCCACTAAATGGGCTGGTTACCTGTACACACAAAAACAAAATTGCAGACAGATGAAAGAAAGCCAACAATAGTGTGAAATCACTACAGATGTAAATACATGAAGTACATTAAATGTTATTTATCTATCATTACCTGCTGCAGGATGACGTTCTCTTTGCCAGGTTTTCTTCCTGTCCTGGTGACGATATCTGGTGACATGCGTCTAACACGCCTCTCTGCTGTCAGCTGCTCACCACGAGCCTTACGCTGCATTAAGGTGAGAAAGGCCAGTTTATTGCAGAATATGTCATGTGTAGGCTTATGTGAGAACATGTAAATGCCCTTAAAAAGGGACATTGTGTAATATTTCGAGAACAGACAAACCAAGCAATAACTCTAGAGACAACCTATTGTAATTTTGTGGCCACTGTAGATTTTCCTAAATACTTAGTATACTCAGTTGGTTGCAATCAATTTTGCCACTAGATCCCACCAGAAACTACACATTGTACCTTTCATGTAAATTTGTTTACGAGTCTCTCTTTCAAAAAAGAAAAACTGAGCAGTAGCTCTCTATTGTATAAAAAGAAAAACAATCCAATAACACTCTTATATAGACACAAATGTGCATATATTTTTTCTGTACCTTGATGAGTCCACCAAAGGATCGTGAACGGGGATGTTTCTTGCCGGGACCAAGGGGGACCAGGATATTTTCATTGGTAGGCATCCCTGAGGGAGTCTGTTTGACTAACTGCATGTCAGAAAAGGAAGACATCAGACAACAGACACACACGCGCACACACACACACACACACACACGCACAAAGACCCTGAAACAAACCTGTCGGACAAGTTTCTTCTTCTTAGCTGAGTCTGGCATGTTGTGGTGGACATGTCTGAAGAGCTCCTTCAGGGCCTCCTCTGTGTACTGTTGAGCTGGTGACTGACACTGGTCCTGAGAGCTGGGGCCCAGGACAGCAGTCCTCTTCAGGGGCAACCCCAGCCGCTGAGCAGGGGAGACACTAACCGGCAGCAGCTCCAGATCATCCTGTCAGAGCACAGGACGAGTTAAGCTGTCAGTGTATTTCAAAGGGAAACTATTTTATAAGTCACAATTAATGCTAGAAGCACATTTTGATTGGGTTTCCAAGTATTTACAATTAAGTTGAATAATGTTTATCATTTATTGATTTATTTCATGTAGAACTTTAAAGCAGCAAAAACAGTGGTAACTCCCTCTATTAACCTTGGTCTGCAGAGCCTTGGATCCAGTAAAGTGCACTCGGGCGAAGTCACGCAGGTAGACTGGAGCCTGAACATTACAGAACAGAGATTGTAGGACTCACTTTGCTGATGTGCTTGAATCAATAATGGCGTTTCTAGACTTGTCCTACATATTGTAAAAATAAGAAGGTTCATTTTATATCGGTTTGGATATTAAATTGCATATTTGTGGTCAATAATCACCCTGAAGAGTTTTTGTGAGTGTTTGATGAGGAAGGACATGCTGTTGTTCAGTTTCTTCAGATTGTCTTTCAGGTCACTGGCTGTCATCTGAAACAAGGCAGAACACAAAGCACTGAGTTGAATGTACCATTTGAAGCCATGAGAGTGAAGTTCTACTGCACTCTCATATTAGTCAAATTTACTTGATCTGTGATTTTAGCCATAATTCTGCAGCGTCTGGTCAGTCAGTACGTATCTTACATTTCTAGGCCAGAGAACATGTGGGGCAAACATGAGAGCCAGGTTAAAGGCAGACATCTTGTTCTTATCCTGCTGCTTGGCCGTGTGGTAGAGGAGGTCCAGCAGGAGTTTCAGCAGTGAGCGATTGGCTTGAGGTAAGAGCAGGAGGAGAAGTTGCAGGGCTTCGATTTGACGCTCCTTGTTGGGTATGGCAGTCTTGTTGCCGTGCTCATCGAACAGAGTCATGTCTGGGGAAAGGAGCATGAAGAAATAAAAACCATGATTAAATTCATTAACTATATGTATTAGCCTGGAAGTTCTCTGCATTTTTCAGACACTTGTATCTGTATGATTATAAATAATCATTAATGTAACGTGGAAAAAATATTTGCGAAATTTTGAGTTTATGCATTTTGTTTGTTTTTTTTACCAGCTATCTTGAGGTGTGCATGGAGGTGTCTGTGTGTGAGCAGGGGCTCAGGCAGCTCTCCCAGGAAAGTCTTGAGCAACGTGGCCACGTCATTGGGGTGGAAGTCCCCGGACTCCAGGTCAACATCCGCTCCACTGTTGAGGAGATCCTTGAGGGCCTGCTGTCGAATACTATTCCCCGGCACCCGAAACAGTCCCTCAACATGTAGATCTGTACACATGCAGCAAATCAGGTGGAGATGAGATGATGAAAACGGCTGATAATTCTAAATAGGTTTGTTTTTTTTCGATTATTTGGCTGACTAATTTTTTAAAATTTTCCCTACCCAATTCTAATTCGAATATTCATTACTTGCACAAATAAAAAACATACAAAAATTATACTAATAATATTCAAATTTAAACAGAAGAATACTATCCATATTGATCCATATTATTTCTGAAAAAATGTGGCCAAAGGCAAAGCGTTGATATACAGTTCCTTTTAAAAAAATTATCATATTGTGATAAAGTTCATTCTTTTCCATAATGTAATTATAAAAAGGTCTTTTATTGTTTAATACTGATTATTTTGGCATACAGCTCATGAAAACCACTAATTCTTATCTCAAAAAATTAGCACATCATGAAAAGGTACTCTAAACGAACTATGAACCTAATCATCTGAATCAACGAGTTAACTCAAAACACCTGCAAAAGATTCCTGAGGCTTTTAAAAACTCCCAACCTGGTTCATTACTTAAAACCACAATCACTGTTAAGACTGCCGACCTGACTGCTGTCCGGAAGGCCATCATTGACACCGGCAAGCCAGAGGGTAAGACATAGAAAGAAATTTCTGAACCAATAGGCCGTTCCGAGAGTGCTTTATCAAGGCACCTCAGTTGGAAGTCTGTGGGAAGGAAAAAGTGTGACAGAAAATGCTGCACAACGAGAAGACGTGACTGGACCCTGACGAAGATTGTGCAGAAGGGCCGATTCCAGACGTTGGGGCATCCATAGCCACTGTGCACAGGCGTGTGCAGGAAATGGGCTACAGGAAATCAAGGTGCCAGAGTCTGGAGGAAGACTGGGAAGAAGGAAATGCCTGAAGTCCAGTGTCAAGTACCCAGAGTCAGTGATGGTCTGTGGTGCCATGTCAGCTGCTGGTGTTGGTCCACTGTGTCTTATCCAGGGCAGGGTCAATGCAGCTAGCTATCAGGAAATTTTGGAGCACTTCTTCCTTCCTTGTGCTGAAAAGCTTTATGGAGATGAACATTTCATTTTTTAGCACGACCTGGAACCTGCTCACAGTGCCAAAACCACTGGTAAATGGTTTACTGACCATTGTATTATTTTCCTCAATTGGCCTGCCAACTCTTGACCTGAAACCCATAGAGAATCTGTGGGATATTGTGAAGGGAAAGTTGAGAGGATCCAGACCCAAGACTGTGGATGAACTTAAGGTCGCTAATGAAGCATCCTTGGACTTCATAACACCTCAGCAGTGCCACAGACTGATTGCCTCCATGCCACGCAGCATTGAAGTAGTCCTTTCTGCCAAAGGATTCCCGACAAATTATTGAGTGCATACCTGAACATAATTATTTATCAGTACATTGGAGAAAATACTGAACTTTACCACAATATGCAAATTTTTTGAGAAGGACCTATACTATATATATATATACACTTACTTTTGCTAAGGTACGCAATAAGCTGGTAGATCTGCGCAATGCAGCTCTCGGTCACCGGGGTCCCAAACACAGCACTTTTATCTGTGAAAGTATTGGGAGAGCTGAGTGTTTGCATGATGCATAAGATAAGTGAATAAGTGAGTAATAAATAAACTTGAAGAAAAACCTCTCCTCTATTTCGACTATATGTGCTTTACACTAAGACAATCTT
Source organism: Eupleurogrammus muticus (assembly GCA_036785175.1). Lineage (NCBI taxonomy): Eukaryota > Metazoa > Chordata > Actinopteri > Scombriformes > Trichiuridae > Eupleurogrammus > Eupleurogrammus muticus. Next base: position 3,482,228 of record JAYKQN010000003.1, on the reverse strand, counting down.
AAAACAAACAGATAAACACGGGTTTGCAGCAGAAATAAACACCAAAGGCCGAATCTGAAGACATTCCATTCAACATGTTAAGTACAAAATAAAAATCCACTAACAATAGATACTGATATGTGTTTAGTGCCAGCTATTAAAAAGACCTACATCTTACATGTTTCTTAGGTCTATATAAAGTTGTGATATCACCAACATGATATTTGTGGTTTTGAGAAAAGCATAATATAGTTTTAAATCTCTGGAGCGCTACAGTGAAGAGTTCTTTTTGTGTTTTTCGCATTAATATTGAAGAGCCTTTCCTCTGATTGGCTGATTGACTGACTTTGAATGGTCCCATATAGTGTCTTTGATGCATAGAACAGTTTTTGTGCAACAGACCTTCTGGACATTCTCTAGAATAAAAAAGAAAATCCATGAAGGCGGCTATTTACAGGATATAGGACCTTTAAATTCAAATGGTATTTAAAAATGTGAAGTAGAGGTACATATAGCTAGTATAGCTCTATCAGCCCCCCTCTTGCAGGCCTGTCAGAGCAGTCATTTTTATTTTTTTTTTTTTTTTTTATTTGAACTTATACTGTATACTCAATGCACAGCACCTCCCATGAGTATCCGGCCTAAAAATTGATGTGCTTCTTCAGAACAGACTGACAATAAAGAATTCAGGAATGTGGCAGAGCAGAATTTTGAAAAAGCTTACAAATTCATTTCATTTTTTTTGTAAAATGCTATCTCATACGTTAACTGCCTATTTATTGATATAGTCAGCTGTTCACTTGGACGATGTGGAAGTGATTACCCATTGTTGAGGGTTAATTATTAAAAGATCTTACCAAGCTCATCTCTCACCTTTGCGTTTGAGGAAGTTGAAAGAGCGAAAGAAGCCTCCATTTCCACCTGTTGGGGTCTTAGGACCCTCCTCACCAAGGAGCTGGGAAAACTCTGTCCCAGGAAGATCAATAAGGCGAGTGATATTACTTAGTACCAGCTCCAAAAAAACATCAGGGTTCTCATGGCGGAGTTTTTCCACAAAAAAATCTGGATTGAAGATGATGGGTGGTCGGCTGGCTCGCGAGACCTCTGGAGAGTCGTCCTGATTCATCACCATATTGCTTACTGTACCTCTGGGAGCAGAGGGCACATGGAAATTGTAAATGAGATTGCTATTTTGTGTGAGAGGACATTAGAACTGCCTGACAATCTGCATTGTGTGTGCTTTCGCAACACAAAGCAGACACTTTCCAACATGAATTGGTGTACATTTAATAGGACTGAACATGATCATTTTAAATCCATAACCTGACACGTTTTCAATTTTGTTTGTACCCGTTTAAGTGATTGTTGGTCTGGGACCAAACTACTACTGCAATTCTTTAACTATAACAGGCTCATAATACTGATGCAACATTCTTTCTCCTACATAGAATCTTTTATGCAGGACTTGCATTGTCATACTGCAACGTTACTTCTTCCACCACTGAGCTTAGTTACTAGTAGTAAAGCTCAACCAGCCACAACACAAAAACTAGCAGTTCTTATATTAGAAAATGCAAATAATTCGTAAAGATTACGGCAGCCATGTCAAACCAACAATTCATAACCGGTGAACTAACTACGCTAAAGAAATGCTAACGTTAACTGTTAACGTGACTTTCTTGACACACAGCTTTACCGACGTAACTTGTGTTTTAATTTAAAGTCACAAGTTCGGCTTTAGGTGTAAATAAAAAGAACTTTGCGTCTATGTAAATACCGTTTAATGTTTTGATGTTAGACACAATACGTTCTTACCTTTTATTTTGTGTATTTTCATCGGCATCTTTACCCGCAGCCATGTTCAGTTTGAATCCTCCGCTGTTATCCTATAAGCCCCGGCCGCCCGGCCAGCCATTGGTAGAATGTCGACGGCGGGCGTGGCACAGCGGCGCTGATTTGCATGTCCCTCAATGTGATTGGTCGGTTTGAATTTTCTAGCTTTGTCAAAAAGAACGTCTATAAATCTGCATACAGTAATACAAACAGTATTTTAGTTTGAATTGTAATTAGTCATGCACACATTTCCTTTATTTTATTACATATTGCCTTTTTTCTGTCCACCCTACTATTCACTATTCCCAGTATGCATGTCTATACAAGGTTTCATTATTTATTTATTTATTGTTTGGTTTAATGCACAACGTTTTTTTTAATTTTTTTTTCACAGTTACAGCCAACAGTGGCTATCCTCACATTCAAATAGGAAAACTACTAAATAAAACTACTAATACTAAAACCTTTATCTTGGGGGAAATGTGACAAATTCAGGATTAAAATAGCAATGTTTCAAAAAGTTGAAAACCAGAATAACAATATGCAGCCAAAAATTATAAGGTTGCAGTGTTGAATATGAATACAAAACAAGAAAATTACAATTTAAAATTAGAAATTAGATAAAATGTACCAGAGACATAAAGACAAATTTTAGTTGAAGAAAGGAACCAGGTTTAATATATAACGGTTTGTATTCACCTCTTATGAAGTGTTGAATGACAATATCTATCAGATGAATATATGTCTGTATAGGAAATTTAGCTTTGCATGTTTATGTCTCATCTTATCATCTGTAACTGTTTGAAAATTTCAGTTTTACTGGACTATGTAGTACATTGCAAAAAAAAAATCATTCAAATCATTGGGATCAGTTTCGTCTTAACAACAGTTATTGAGTTGAGGAAAGTGTGGATACAGTAGAACAGTCAACTGTCACTGTGTTTTGTTTTTAAATAGTCAGAGTTACAGTATATCATACAAGTATGCCCCTATAATAAAGCCTAGAAGGAAGAGGAATCTTCCTCCTGTCTTTCAAGGCGTGAGTTTTCTGTGGAGAAAGAATCCGGCTTCATATGGTGCTCTAATCTAGTCCAGGTGGTCCTGTCTGCTTCTATTAGAGGAGGCTGCCACCAAAGAAGCCTTCAGCTATGATCCATCATGAAGAGTCAGAATCAGAGAGGAAATCCAAATTGATATTCAGCTTACCTAAAGATTATCAGGGAATTTACACTGACACTCTCTCACTCTGTCCTGCATTTTTGAATTTATTTATTATATATATAAATATGGATTTGAAATAAGGGCGACACGGTGGTGCGGTGGGTAGCACTGTTGCCTCACAGCAAGAAGGTCGCAGGTTCAAGACCCGCCTTGGGCCTGGGTCTGGGGCCTTTCTGTGTGGAGTTTGCATGTTCTCCCCGTGTCTGCGTGGGTTTTCACCGGGTACTCCGGTTTCCTCCCACAATACAAAACATGCTCAGGTTAATTGGTAAACTCTAAATTGCCCATAGGTGTGAGTGTGAGAGTGAATGGTGTGTGAATGGTGTGTGTGCCCCACGATTGGCTGGCGACCATCTGGGGTGTATCCCTGCCTCTCGCCTTAACGCGCTGGGATAGGCTCCAGCAGACCCCTGCGACCCCGAAAGGGAATAAGCGGGATAGACAATGGATGGATGGATGGATGGATTTGAAATACGTGTGTAGATTTATATTTGAGCCTGTGGTTGGACATATTGCTCAGAAGCATTAGTCACTCAACAGCACTTGATTTGAGAACAAACATCTCAATGACAATTGATTTTTATGCGAGGCATCACTCCAATCATGTTGCTTTTGTCAAATAAAAAGATCTTGTATACAGTTTTCCTGAACTTCATTCAAGGTTTCTGAATAAATTCCATGATCAGCAAAGGCAATGTAAGTAAAGTTTATTTATTTATTTATTTATTTATTTATTTATTTATTTATTTATTTATTTATTTATTTATTTATTTATTTATTTATTTATTTATTTAACCTACAAGTACTAATCATTTTTGGGTGTTTTGAGTGTTAAAGAGAGTCTGAATTGGGACCAGATTGGTTATGTTGTCTTATATCTTACAATGTTATCTTATTATCTTAGTGGGTCACCCAAGCCCACCATGTTGCTTTGCCATGTTTCTGGAGTGGCCAAGAATAAACAAAGGTTCTATAGAGAAGGCCTTTTGTGATTTTGCTTCTTCTTCTTTTTTTGGGGCATTTTTTAAACATTTTTGTGTCCAACATTGATTCTCTTACACATTTAGAATAACTTATAGGTTTCAATCAGCAACCTTACCACTAGATGCAACCAGAAACTACACCCTGTACCTTTAGGTTGGGGGTTGTGGGAAAATTAACAAGAATTGAGCAGAAGAGGCAACATCATCCTGAATTCTAGTCCCTGTAGTATGAGTAAAGTTCTTAAAATAAGGCTGGTGTTTTTTTGTATGTAATAATTTTCACCCGTCTGACCCCTTCTGTCAGCAAGTTAAAAATAATCAAGTTATTCAAAACCCTTCATCTGACCCAAGTAGGAAAACTTTTCACTTATATTCACAGCTCTGCTCTCTCAGACAGTTGACCTTCCTCCACCAGGCATCTGAGACACTCCTGATCTTATCGGGTGTCTTCTTCCTTGGACTCAGCCTCTGCTGCTGCTGGATGCAGCCACTGTCCATCTGCTGGATGCTGGCTAAGATGGCTGAATCAAAAGCATCCTTCAGATTCTTCTGGGTCAGTGCTGAGCATTCTGCAAAGCCTGCAACCCTAAGCTCCTGGGCCAGTTTCAAGCCTTCCTCTGTGCTCACTGGTCTCTCCTGGTTCTGTGCCAGGTGGATCAGTACCTGTACGTCCTCCCTCAGGTCCAGCTGGGTGCCGACCAGGATCAGGGGTGCCCCGGGACAGTGGACATAGATCTCAGGCACCCACCTGTCAATCAGGTTGCGGAATGAACAGGGGCGGACCACGCTGTAGCAGAGGAGGAAGAGGAAGACGTCTGCGTTCTTGTAGCACAGCGGCCGGATGTGCTCCAGCTCATCCTTCATGGAGTGAAGAAACAGAGGCTACGCCTGAATCAATATGGCAATTTAAACAATAAGGTTGGTGTCATTGTTATTGGCTCAGAAGAACAAAACCAACATCTATCATGACTTGAATGTTTGACTTTACCCTTGGAGATTTGTGTTTATCTGTATTTTTGTTTGATTTAATAGTAATATTAAAGTCATGTAAATTATGGTTCCATCTCTGTTTGCAAAGAAAGTTGAACCAACGAGGGCGACAAAGCACAGACGTGATAGAGGGGGCAAAACTACTGAAATACCAATAGCCAGGATTTATACCTGCAGGGGGCGGTGGTAACTGTGAAGTTACAGGACTGTGGTGGTAAGTGGTCTTAGAGGATATAATAAGAGTAGCACTAAAATCAGGCTGCAGGGGGCAACCGAAACAAACACAGCTACAACTGCGAAGCGTTAAATATGGCACCAATTACTGACACGTATTGATCACGGATTACTTACATTGATTGATTCATCAACCAGTCCCCATTTCTATCATGGCGAAGCAGGCAGAAAGAATTTATTTGCAGTAAAAATATAAGCCAGCGTTGTAGTGTAAATTCATGCACCTGTTTATCACCATCTTAATGTGGAGGAAGAGCAGCAGAAGGAGGCAGCTCACCTGTCCAGCCATGTCACAAAGCTGTAGCCTCACTGGTTTTCCGTCAACCACAACCATTACTGAAAGGACAGGAAGAGCACACGATATGTGTTGAAGCATTTTTAATATAACCTTAATTAGTGTCTCCTTAGGAAAAGGGCTTCTTAAGAACTGAAAACTAATGTAGTAAAAAATAAAGCAGGGTTTACGCACAGGTGTCCAGGGTGCGTAAAACCTGTGCGCAACGCTCCAAAACCAGCCACGTAAATGTCTAACATTACCTGTAAAGTTGTCAAACGCTGTAGGGACATAGTGTGCGGGGTATCCGTTGGTGGTGTAGCTTACGATGAGGCTGGTCTTCCCCACCGCTCCATCTCCGACCAGGACGCAGTTCACCTTGCGCTCAGGTGCGGAGCCGGAATGCCGGTTCATGAGGCGCCGCGCCGGGACCTGGGGACAGTCGCTCCCGTGCACCGGGTCGGACAGGTGTCGGGGCTTCTGCTTCCCGACATCCTGAGGAAGCATGATTCTGCTCCAAGACCTGAGAAATAGATTCAGATTCACCGGAGGATCCCTGCGCTCTCTATCGTGTTTCCGTTGGTGTTTTTTTTATGATTGATGCCAACTTAAAGCACCAAGTGATATATTTTGCAGGGAGGCCTATGTTTAATGCGTTGGCCGTGGCGGGGAGGTAAGAGGCAGCCGTCGGGTTTCTCCGCTCAGCAGGAGCTCTTGATTGGCATTCTCTCTGCATCTGCTGCGGTCGTGATTCCTAAGCGGCTTAGTGAGCAGAGCGCCATATGAAGCTGCACAGCTTTCCAAGTGAAATCAGCTAAGCTCACTGGAAACATTTATCCCATGGGGTACAGAAAAACACACAGTAGGCTCATTCTGTGGCAAATTCACACCGTTAAAAGATGGAAATAAAACTGGATTGATACAGTTTTATGCAATCTCTTTCCTGCAGCAAGGTCCAAACTATTTTTAATTCAAAATATCCAATTCCTATCTAAACAATAGTGAACATTACATATTAATAAGCGTCTATGTAGTGTCCAATGCATTAAATTTAACAATTAAAAGTGTCCCAGGTGGAGCTCTCTGAAGGACATGTGTTCCCTAAGCTCAATACATTTTTATTTTAATTAAATTAGAAAAAACAATAAAGCAAACTAAATGATGTAATTTTCTGCCTTCGTGCCCTAACGACATTCATAGAATTGGGCAATACTACAGTTTTCTCCAACCAGGCAGTGTCTAGGGATATATAGCATGTTCAGCTGGAGCAGCAGGCCAATGCTGCTCAGTGGTCAGGAATGGGTGGAAGGCATGAATCATCAGTTTCCAATGAGCTCCCCTCTCAGAATCAATCATTTTATATCCTAAACCTTCCAGCCTGCAGTTTTTGTGAGGTCAGGGCCTGCAGGTTACACAACAGTGACCAGTTCTGTCTTATCTGAGTTTGATTGATGTGTTATTATAACATGTTTTATTCTTGCATTTCAGCCAAGATGAGCACAAAGTGTCACAAAACCAGCATCTCCCTCCTCCGTCTTCACTTCTACAGGAGGCTGCAGAGCAACAACATGGAGTGAGAGACAGTTAGAGAGAGAGAGAGAGAGAGAGTGTGTGTGTGGGAGGCAGAATGTGTTGCTATGCATTGAAAAGCACCAAAAAAACCACAGTGAGTGGGAGTGAAACCATAAGCACCAGAGAAGAACAGGACACCGTTTCCCACAGGCAAGCACGCACAACATCCACAACCATGAGACACCTGCTCAGTAGGGTTAATCAAGTTTTCTTCTGGTTCACCAATCAGTCTATTGACATTATAAAATAAAATAAATATATAGCACAACACCATTCAAAAATTTGGTGTCACCTGACAATTTTGTGTTTTCCATGAAAGGTCACATTTTTACTTAACAAATAAGTTACAAAATGAATAGAAAATAAAGTAAAGACAAGGTTAGAAATCATGTTTTCTATTTCAAATGGTAATAATAAAAAAAAAAATAAAATCATAAAAAAAGATAAAATACTTTTATCCTTCATTCTTTGCTTTCATCAAAGGAAGCTCCATCTAACCAGCTAAACTGTTTTCAGCTGTGATAACAGTATTGCAACAAGGGTTTTCTAATCAACCTTTAGTTTCTAATGCAATAAAAACACAATGTACCATTGGAACACTGGAGTGATTTTTGCTGGAAATGGGCCTCTATACACCTATGTAGATATTACAATAAAAAATAAACATTTGCAACTAGAATATTCTCTAGAACTATTCTTTTAAAATACAGACATCTCTAAATGACCCCAAACTTTTAAATGGTAATGTGTATTGGACATAAGACATTCTTTCTCATATAAACAAGAAAATCCTGAGGCCTCACTGCAGAAACACCTCAAATCTAAAATCCTATTTCATTAAAGTTTCCATGATTTTCTGCATTTTTGGTGTCACAGAAACATGTTTGCTAATCTCTAATACCAAACCTGCATGCGATTATGCAGAATCTGCAGGCGAGGGACAATTATTTTGTGATAGGAAAGAGTTTCACAGCAATCAGGTTTGAGCAGTCTGTGGTTGTGATGGTCCATGTGGAGAACTGCACAGAGGTAGAACCTGTGGCAAATGGGATCTCAGGACTTATGGGAGTTTCTTTTGCTTTTCATTAGCGTTCAATGGAACCAGCCAATCAAGGACTCTTTTGTTATACTTTGCAAAACAGTACTGGTGGCTCTAAAAAGAAGCAATGTCAATGTTAGGAGAATAAACTCACCTGTAGGTGTAGATACTGCAGGAAAGTAGAATTAATAACAATTCGACACGACAGAATGAGTGTGGACAGCAGATTGAAGTTTACAGTTTTAGTCAGGACTTCTAAGTTAAAACAAGATTCCAAGTATGAGATTGACACAGTCATCAGTTTAAGAATGATCTCTTTAATAGGAAGGTAGGATGTTTAATTTAAGTTAAGATAGGACAAGCAGTTCAGTTTTTTTTTCTGTGAAGTGACCTCTGATTCTTCTCATCAGTGTGAACTTGATTGTGAGTTCCACCTTCACTGTGATCTGTCTTTTTTATTGGAAAATTGTTTCTACTAACCGTTTGAGAATTATCTGAGTAAATCACCAGAAGTTTGCCCCAGATTCGGTTTAAGTTTGCAATTATATTTTTTCTCATTCTGATATTATCAACCACAATTGAATTCAGTTTATTCTGTTTAAAAATTGCCATTTTTTTCTGAGGCAAGAAACAACACTCATGAGTCATTTTAGCCAAAGGACAAATAAATAAGTTGTAATTTACTAATGTCAATCAGATGTGTTGTTAGACACAATTCGACACAAAATAGTTTTATGAATCTATTTGACTTGATCTATTTTTAATTTATTCATATAGCATATTTCATAGCAGCCTTTACTAAAATATTTAAGTAGCAAAAGCACAAAAGAAGAGAGGAAGTGTGATAAAAGACAGTAAGGAGATAAATCATTTTAAAAAATACAAAATACAAAGAATAACAGAAATAAAAAGCAATGAAAAGACATCATATAAAACCAAGTCTATAAATGGGTTAGTGACAAATCATGTTTGAAAAGATGAGAAAGTCAAAATCCTTTTAAAATACTTTATTAAGGAGCATACATCAGGTGTCTCAAAATGTACATTTTGTGTTCATGTTGGTTTGTTTTTCTTTAAAATCCATTTTGTATAATTTTATTTACAAAAGACACGATTGTGTGTGATTTTTAGTAGATAATTTTAGTTTTGATTTTGGATAAATTCAGTTTTGGCATTGTCCTGTATATGCTTTTAAGAGAATCCACAGATTCTGTGAGTCTAATATTTTCAGGTTGTTTCAAAGCTGAGAGCCTTGATGCCAAGAGCACCGTCACCTGTCCTGACTTTAGAACGGGCAGAAGGATGTTTAACGCTGACAACTGGCTCACGCGGGCTCGACAGATCTGTTTGTAGCTTGGTGCCAGCACCCAGACATGTTCTAACAGTGAAAAACCGCAGTCTCACAACATAAAGCTAAGCTCTCCTTGCCCTGACCTTTGGAGAGATACGGGCTAGACAGAAAAAAATTTATCCTGGTAGAGACAGACGTTGGACAGCAAACTGTTCTCCGGCTACTCCGCAGAGAAAAACTAATCTCTAAACAAGTGCTGACACTGCTGCTTAACAAGATTAACGAAGAGTCATCGAGAGACAACAGCCATCGAGCAACACTGTGAATGGAGACTTTGAGGCAACTTCAGAGGCTGGCACAAAACCCATAAACCCATAGACACACACACACACACACACACGTAATATACAAAGCTGCTATTCTACTCATGTAGAGCCCCCCCCCTCCTCCAACATCCGATAAACTAGACACCTAATCAGAATCTTTGGGGACCCCAGGCCTCCTTTTGGAGTATTCAGACTAGGCAAATACATTAACTCAATTTAGAATTTGGGTTTGAGAACCAGCCCCCCCCCTTCTAACACACACATACACACACACTGTCATTCTTCTCCTCCTCCACTGCTCTGCCTTTCCTCTTTCCCTCATCTCTCTTTTTGATGGGATCAGCTGAGCGAGACATTCTCCTCTTCTTCCCCTGCACCCTCTCTCTCTCTCTCTCTCCCTCTCCCTCTCTCCCTCTCTACCCTCGGGGGACCGGGCGCTCGGACTCTATAGTTATGGGCCGGGGCCATCTGTCACTGTGCACATTCACGCAGCCACCAGAAGGCCGCAACATGTGCAGATTTAAATGGAGAACCCAACTTTCCCAGGACACACAGGCCTGACCCCGGCAGCCGTAGCAACCCCCTCCCATCACCCTTTGCCCCCCCTCCCCTCCTCTTCTTGCCTCAGTCCCACTACCATCACCACCACCATCCAGCATCCCTCACACGCTAGCCATCACCACCACCTCCTGTACCAATCATCTCCCTCTGAACACACCCCACCAAGTGTGTGTGCGTGTGTGTGTGTGCACATGCACCTTCTTTACACTCAATGATGGATTTCCACCTTAGACAGCAGCTGATGGTGGGGGGGGGGATCAGGGGGATCAGGGTGCGGTGAAGGTGGGGAGAGGGTGGGAAGAGAAGGCGATGAGGGATGTGTGAGATATCAGCTGATTGGTAAAGTTGGTTGTGAAGGGAAGAGGGGAAAGGAGGAAGAAGGGAGTGTGTGTGCTGGGCAGCAATACAAGTGTGTGCATGTGTGTGTGTGTGTGTGTGTGTGTGTGTTGTGGTTTTTGTGGTTGGGAGGGTGGGTGAGGGGTGGGAGGGTAACAGGATTGGTCTTGTCTGTGGGACCCACGGGGAGGACAATGGGACCGGCGGGGGTGGGGCGAGTGTCACACACTTTTGCTTTGTGGCTCGGTCAACAGGCGTGTGCCAGGGGTGTCGTCTCGCCTCCCCTCGCCTGCTGTCCAACTCCGCAGAAGGGACCTGCAGCCATGAGAACCGGAGCCCTGGGCCCTTTAATGAGGGGCGTGCTGTTTCTTATCAAAGATGGACAAGCCATCATTACAATTATCATTAGAAGCTGCACAATGCAGCACGCCTCCCTTAGCTGTGGATGGGAAAATCCTCCTACAGCGCGGTGGCGGCAGCCGTGGGGGGATGTTTTTTTAAATATTTTAAGAACACAAAAAAAGCCTCAGAGAATGTGTCTATTTAGTGAAATTGCAACTGTTATGTGTGATGAGGCAGCACGACTTTCTGGGTAAAACATTTTAGCTCCAAATAAACAGGAACACAATGACAAAATGATCTTGGATATGTACCATAAACAATAATACTGTTCCCGCTTATGTTGCATGCCCAAACACACATACACACAGACACACACACACACTAAATAAATATAACTAATCTGAGTTGATAAGAAGAGTAATATCTGCTGATTAGTGCTGAAAGCAAGATGAACTCTGCTAGTTTTATGGTTTGAGTCCAAAGTTTAAATTGGTGATTTTATTGAAAACATTCTCGACGGCTGATTGTGCTGCTGTCAAAGTGCAAGTAAAACTATTAAGAACACACAGCTTCTTAATGGTATTTGACAGCTAGAGCTTTTGATCTGGAGAATTCCAAGGAGGATCAAATGCTGCATCCCTGAACACGCCTCCTTCTCCTGTTGAATATCACCCCCAACGAATTTTGTAAGTATGGCGCTGTATCACACAGATTATTATCTCTCTTCCTCCCATTCAACAGTTGATTTCATTCAAAGAGGAGGCCGCGAGACCTCTTCATCCAGGTTACCGTGTCGCGCACCGTAACCCTGCTACAAGTTTGTCATCATTATTGTTTGACCAAAAAATGTGTGGCTCTGCCGTGGTCTTTCTCAAGAGTGTCCTCCAAGTCCTTTTTAATGCTCTTCGCCGGCCTGTGGCCCTGGCGGCAGGGAGCATTGTCATGGTGCTGAAGGTGGAGGGGACACTGGGAGGAGATGTGTGTGTATGTGTGTGTGTATGTGTGTGTGTTGGGGGGAGTGAGGGGGGCATGACGCTGCAGCAGTGGCAGCTGGCGGCCCAGCTTGCAGAGGCCATCTCTTTACAATGGAGAGCCTTCCCCCTGGGGCCAGTGATTTAGGACAGGGCTCTCTGGACAGGCCCCTGGAGAGTAGGAGAGAGGACACTGGCTTTGGAGGAACGCACCCTCTGTCCCTCCCACCTCCACCTCCCTCCTTCCCCTCGCCTTGTCCTCTAAAGCTTTCCTGCTGGTTCCCGTGCCCCTCCACGCGCACTCCTGACACCCTCCCCTCATCCTACCGCGGCTAAGCTCTCTCCTGGGACAGGCAGGCAGGCCTCTGGACAGGGAGCATTCCTGAGGTGCAACTCGCTAACGCTAGCCCGGGCACAATAGGGGGACGACAACAGGTGCGCATGGATCCTCTGTCGTCCAGCGGCAGCTGAGAGATAGGGACGGGGGGCTATTATGGCGCCATTATCTGCCAGCGCTCTACCAGTGGGCTGTTGGACCTCTTTTCTCTGTACAAAAACAAGGCTTTTTATGTGTAACCTGGTCTTGTACCCACCCTGCTCCGACAAGCCTCTCTTTCATCCGCCTACCCCAGCTAGCACCTGCCACCCTCGGGCCCTCACAACGAGCCTAACGGCCACTTATCCCTAGACCGGATTCAATTCAGTCCAAGCCCAACTGCAAGAAATCCTGAGCCCACTTATTTAAAAGCAGCAAGCACTTCATATCGGAGCCATAGAAATTATCAGGGCAGCCACCTCTGTACAGCCCCAGCCCCCTGGCCCCCCTCCTCTTTCCCTATGAATTATGTTATGTCTCAAATGAGCAGTCATACAGCAGATTGTTTGGTGCAGCCACTTGATATAACTGGTGACAATGCCTCTAACAGAGCGAGTGTCCTGGGGGGATAGGCAGTATTTGGTTACTGCATCCCTGATCTCTCCCCATTGTGGTGGGCTCCGGGTCCCATGGAAGGTTGAAAGGGGGTTTTGGGGAGGGAGGGGGGACATGTGCGCATATGTGGGCCCACAACGCAGGTGCCTACATCTGTTCATTTCTGGGCAGATGCTCATGGTTGTAGAGATAGACAGGGAGAGATAGAGGGGGTGGGGGGACTTCCTCCATTTATTCTCTCATCTTTCATCTAGGCAGTTTGGCCTCGATGGAGCAAAATTAGTTGAGGAGAGTGGGTTGGAGGGTTTCACCACTTTAACAAAGAAAGGGTCTGAATCATTTGTTTATTTAGTTTTTTTTAAGCACATCGCTAAAAGTATTTTTGTTCCAAGGCTGTTTTTCACAGTCGATTGATTAACATCAACTTTTTTGATAATTGATTCATTGTAGATTAATAAACTGAAAAAAAGAACATTTACTGTACGCTTTTCACATCAGGATTATCTTGGTGTCATGAGATGATAACAATGTCATGTGGTTTAACCCAATAAATTTGGTACCGGATAGTTTAACTCTTTTAAAGGGGTTTTGAAAAGAATAAAAACACATTCTATCACCTAGTTTTATATTCTTGGTCGAATGAATTTTTAAAATTTAGCATTCTTTTGCAGTTACACCATTTGATATTTTGTGTCAAAAATGCACAAAATCATGATTTTTGTTTAGAAAAAAATACTTTTTAATGACAATAAAACCAACACATCTGTCTCTCAAAATGTGCTTCTTAAATGCTTTATAAAACAGCCAAAAAGGATTTGTCATTGGCCCTTATATCACAAAAATTTGAAACTCTTTTTGGGTTTGGGACTTTTGGTCAGTATGGAACCTTGGACAGTAAAAAATTGCAGTAGGAATTTTCCCACTGTTTTTGCCATTTTGTGGCTTAAATGAGTATTACTACAGCAATTCCAATAATTTCAGTGTCTTCTGATGAACAAATAAGCAGAGCTGACATACTGCCCCCAGAATATTGATCCTGTGTTATCCCATGACGTAACTAAGTCATCTGCTTCAATAAACTGTCTTTGCTTGAGAATTGTTCACATCTTTCAAAATTATGAGTTTAAATATAAATTTGATGATACTCAGTAAATAATGATAACCTCATTACAATCAGTCAACTATCAAGTCTACGTCATATTATGGTAAATCTGAATGCAGCCAGATATAACTGAGGACATTTGTAAAATCAGTAGGGTGATTTAAAGGACCTTTAAACAATTTATTGATTCATCAAATCAATAAATAAATAAGTAATGGAAAAACATTAAAAAGCATCCCTATTTGGCCAGTTACAATTCAAATCTTATCATTAAACACCACTTGTATTATTATTACTATTAGCTGATACCCTCACAGCTGAAAGGAAGTAAATCCCCACAGCCAGGGTCCAGAATCTGATAGAAAGCCTTCCTGGAAGAGTTACAGTAAATGTGAGTGACCACATTCTTTTGGTCATGTGGCATTTATGATATATGAATAATTTTCAAAACACAGGTTATGCATTACTCTAATTACTGTTGTATGTTGTTACAGACTAACATCATGACCTATTTAACTTGTCCTATATAATAAGATAGTGATATGTTAAATAATAAAATCCCTCAACAAACAGAGCTCAGTGTGCTGCTGTTTTCACATCGTAATATTTGTTATCTTGATTGATAAATCTGACGTCAATATCCAGTAATAGAGATACTGTAGGTGACAAATGAAAGGTGAACAAGACATGAATCAAATCCACTGTTCACACAGAAAAAGTCTACTAATTAACTATTCAATCCCTTTGTATGCAGACTAAAGAGCACTTGATTTTGCTGTACCAATGCTAATATTGTTAGCGCTTTGACATCTTATTATAGAATTTTATATTTACATAGTAAAATTTGCTAACTGGAACTGAGAATTTACTCACAAAGATTAACCTGAAGCTGACAAGAATGCCAGCTCTGTAGGTATTTAGTCATAAACCAGTTTTCGGACAAACTTAAATTTGGACCTGATGGAGGCCTCAAATGTTAAAATCAGAGGATCGCCAAAAGATGATGATGATTTATCCTATGGAGATCGGTTCTCCAGATCAGCTTCAACTCTTCTATGTCTTTAACCTAACGCTCTGTTCATGGTAATAGTTTAACTTTTAGAGCTTTGCCTTTTCTTGTTTTTAATGTCATTAAGCATAATAAGATGTATTACATTATTAGTTATTTTTTCCTATTTTTTTCAATTCAATTGATTTGTATAGCCCAGAATCACAAATCACAGATTTTCCCCAACGGGCTTTACAGTTTGTACCAAAGCAACACAACATCCCCTGTCCTTAGACCCTCACATCATACAAGGTAAAACTCCCTAAAAAAACCCAAGCTTTTTCAGGTACCCTAATATGTCATTTATTAGAAATAGCTATGTTCTTATATGTCTGTGTGTGTACAACATACAGATGTGATTAAGTATTTAGTAGCTAAAAAAACAATGAATGCTACTGTAATCGATGAGAGGGACAAAAGTGGAGTTCCCATTGACATTTTACTTTTTAAATATCCTCCATAACTATAGTAGTAGAAAGACCAGCTGTTTAGTTTGATTATTCATAAACTAATCCTATAATAACCTTATTACAGTCTACATCATGCTATCAGGTTTATGTGGTGCCTGTTTAACCCTGCAGCTCTTCATCATACTGGCAGGTCCTCGCACTAAACGTGTTGTTGGTAAACGCGTCCCGCACAGTATCGGTATCAGGTGTTATTATTATTTTTATTCATAGGGACCCGCATATGTTGTGCTGCGTCACCCTGGGGTGCGGCAGATGTGTTTTCATAAACACTGGCACGCGACTGGCCACGTACAGCTCCCTTTTTACCTCCCCCAGTGTGTCTCCACACACACACACACACACACACTTAGATGCAGGCGCGTCTCTGGGGCCCCCCCAAGTAATTACTGCGCCACTCTTCCCATAAACTTAAGCCCAGCACGTCTCCAGTAACAGCAGCGTATGCAAATGAGGCAGCAGCCCGGACGGGGAGCATCGGGGAGCCGTGGGAAGCCGCGGGGAGCCTCGGGGAGCCGTAGAGAGCCTTGGGGAACCTCGGGTCTGGCTTGTGGCCCCCTCTTCCAGCAGCTGGCCACAGTAATCTGATCTGGTCACAAAAGGAGCCTGTTGATCTCTGCGTTTCGTCAGGTAGAGCAGGCGAACCAGACGGAAGGAGACGGCCCAGTCCGGAGTCACGTGTCCCCCGAATGACAGAAGAGAAAACGTCAAAATTAGAACATTCACATTTACTTTGCGCATTGATTTAAGGGGAACGAAGCAGCCATAAACCCATAAAGTCACTGCTGAATAGCACTGAATAATTGTTTTTATTATTATTCACCTATTATTGTAGTGTGATAATAACTGTATTTTTTGCGTAGGGGTTATTAACGGGGGGGAGTCGTCAGTAAAAACATCTCCCCCGGATTCAAAAGCTGCCGTTTACGTGTGCCTTTTTAATAACTAGCCTACATTTCGGCACGACTGGCCCGCGTGGCACCCCCTCCCCCCGGCAGCGTTGTTTTGGTGCCTTGCTCTCCCTCCCTGCACCATCCAGGGCGGTGGAACCACCACCTCTGACAACCCGTCGCGCGTAAACCGCAGCTGGAAGCCACTTTCACTCCGAAAAGAGGCGAAGATGCGTCGATATCGCTTGAGAGGACGAGGTATCTGTGAAAAAAAAATCAATTGATCATCACACATTAGCACCCCTCAGCCCGCTAAACACACACACACACACACAAACACACACTTCTCCATCCCCAATCACCGCTTCATATGATCGATATCGTGTGATGCGCGCCGTGTTTACGTTCCCACGAGTGACCATGTGGTGTCTCCTCTTCGGGGACCAAAGAAGAAGAAGAAAAAACCTCCTGGCTTCCCCCTCGCCATATGGCCCCGGAGGGCCCATACCGTTACAGGTCCTTTAACATGCTTCCAGTTGAGTGTAGACGAAGCCGGTGGACAGAGGGGCATAGAGACGTGCGCTTTGGGCCGGAGGAGGGAGGGAGGGAAGCAGGGAAATAAACGTCGTTTTCTGGTTGGGGGGGGGGTTAGTTAGTGGCAGATGGCTTGTAAGGGTCTGTCCGCGTCTGAAGGCGTGTCGTGGTCCTTCACTGAAGACCCCCTCCCTCCCTCCTGCATTCACAATCAATGGAAATTAAAGCGCAGAGAATGGATGAATAGTCAGACCTCGAGTCACCCTTTTTTGTTTGGCACAGCTACTGGTGGGCAGGAGTTAAACTACAGCAGCCCCCTACAGTAGCACTTTAGTTAAACAGTCAGGGCTCAGCCAGAAGCACAAAGTGGGGACAACTGGGTCCAAACCGGGCAGAGGTTTGACTATGTGCCCGGAGTTAGCTGGATTATTTCCCCAGTGTGTTTGTGTGGCATCTTCTAGTTTTTTTAATTACTGTTTTACTTTCACATGTTCTCTGTCATTATGCACATGCATTCTTCTCTTAATCTCGATTTAGTTTCGGTTTTGACCCATTCATCTGTGATTTCCATACCCAACCATAGCCATTTAGATCAAGTTCTAACCATAATATTATTAATACTAACTGGACAGGGTTATAATGGAGGGTAAATCTGCAGTTCTCTGCATGGTGCTGCTTTCTGTAAACGACTGTAAAGGTTTGCAGTTGGCACCAAGCTGAGACTTGTTCAACAGAAGTTTTAGGAGCTATAAAACATTTCGAGCTGCCTGCTTAAAGACTATAGGAAAGGCTTCGAACATATAATTGATCTTCTTTTCCTCTCTGAAGGGTTAATTGTGATGGTCACGGTTCACCCTGCGTTTATGGCCCGGTGTGAAAGGAGAGATGGATGGACAAGTTTATTAATGGAAGGGGGACTTTGTTTGGTTGTCGGCTGCATTGATTAGAGGTAATAAGTAACTACAGACATATCAGCGCTGTTATGTGACATATAAGAAGTGAAGTTAATTTGGATGAGAAAGGGAAAGCATGCCACTTTTTTCTCTTTTTTGGGAGGGGGGGTGACCCGCCTCTTCCAGCAGCAGCAGCAGCAGCAGCAGCAGCAGCAGCAGCAGCAGCAGCAGCAGCAGTAGCAGCAGTAGCAGCAGGTAACGGACATCAGGAGAGAGAGAGAGAGAGAGAGAGAGAGACGCCGGAAAACACCAGCTGTGACGTGCATATCTGAACACGGTGCTGCAATGCTCGATCGCTCCATTATACAGCAGGAAAAAAATCACACTTCTAATGAACGACCTAATTAAAGAATCGACCCCCCCCCCCCGCCTCCCCCTTCTCCTCCTCCTCCTCATCCTCCCCCTGGTCCTTATGCGCGCGCGCCGCCGCCGCCTTTACGCATAAAGAGGAGCTGGAAACGGAGCTGAATAATGACGGTGCCGCATAGAATCAATATTTAAAGAGAGGAAAAAGAAAATGTATGCGATATTTGTCCGATTATGTTTGTTTTGCGTGAAGTGAAAAGTGTGTGTTAGTGTGCGTGTGTGTGTGTGTGTAGGGTATTGTGTATGGCGCGCACGCTGTTATTGAGGGGAAAGCAGGTGCTGAGCGAATTACCATACAGCTGAGGGAGGGAGAGGGAGAGAGAGAGGGAGAGCAAACTTATTCCTTCACCACATACACAATAACAAAAGTTCCCCCTCATGTTGGCCGCGCGAGCGACTCCGGTGCGCGCGCACCCCCCCCCCCCACCACACACATACACACACACAAACATACGCGCGCACGCACACACACGCGGGTTTTTTTCATCTCTGCCCGGTGAATGAGAAGAAGGGGAGAGAGAGCAAAATGGGGAAAAAACAGGAGTTCAGCCCCTCAAGTCGTTTACCTCACCACACACAGCTCTGCCAAGGAATGTTTTCTTTAGTCTTTTGAGTTGATTCAAAGCACCAAATTCTTCCCAAAACCAGAAATACCTAAATTTAGAGGGTGTGTGTGTGCAGACAAGGAAAGAAGGAGGAAGAGGAAAGGGAGAAGGAGGAGTGAAAACAATTAACTGAGTCAGGATTTTACCAAGATTTTTTTTTCTTTTGAAGGATTTTTTTCAATCAACCTTACACTGTTTGGGGAACGTGTTTTGTTGCTTGTTGGCACTTTACCCAAAATATGTAATACACCAGAAACAAAAGAAAGAATCAGCTGGAGGAATCAAACCAGTCAGTAACGTCATGTCAGAACTCTTTATTCTAGAAAGCTCATCTGACTGAGACATTTTAATTAGTTGATTCCCAGGATTCGCACTAAGGAGCTACATTCCATCTTTTTAACACTTAAAATAAACTGTACAAATTTTGTCCTTACTGAAACATTGTCAACTTAAAAACATATACACACATCAAGTATAAACATGGATAAGGATATTTCACACAACAGGTTAATCTGATTCTTTGCCTGCAGTGACACGAGCGTTTTCCTCTTTTCCTAATTTCCCTTCTTCTTATGCGGCTGAAAATACTTTCACACGTGTCCATTTTGGGCTCATATTAACAGCGTGCTGCTGCTGTATGGGTAGAGGAGGCTGTGGGGCACTTGTATGGGATCCCATTGTGGAGAGCGGGGCCTGATTGGGAGGTGAAGCCGGGAGGAGGAGGGGATGGGGGGCATTTGCATGTTATTACCATAGCATGTGTCAGGCCGTATATAACAGGCTGCAGGCGGCCTTGGCTGGAGACAGACGCACAGTTCACAGTGAGGAAAGACATTAGGAGGAAGAAGGAAGCATGTTGGACCAGTGACAAATCTGTCCCTGGGTTAGACAAAGACTTTCGCCGACGAAAAACAAAGCTACTTCCTGAATTTGTCACGTTTGAAACAAAACAAAAAAAGAGAAAAGAACAAGGAGCACATATTTTCTCATTACGCACTGGATTAACGCTTTATAACGGAACCGGATGACTTCTCTGTTTTCTCTATTTTGCCACCGCAGGTTCATAAAACTTGTGATTTGATTTACTTTTTTGTTTTTTGGGGGATTTACACTTTTTTTCTTTTTGCTCCTCTGGACATGAATGAAAGCGGCGCGGCTGACAGCGGCAGCAGTTGATGAGAGAAAACCCCGGGAGGCGACAGAAACGTGTTCAATGTATCTTTGTCAGAGGGATTGAACAGGAGGAGGCACCGCGAGGACAAGCTGAGCCCCGAGACTTTTACACTATTTATTTATTATTTATTATGTATTTATTTAATATGGGGCGCGTCATCCTGCTGACTCTCGCCGTCATGTCCATGTTGCTGTGCCAGGTAAGCTGCTCAACCTCTACTTCTTCCAAACAATGAACCCCCCCACACTACACACACACACACACACACACACACACACACACACACACACCACCTCCCCTCCCTCACCCCTGCCACAACACACACGCTTCTAGAGAATCTGCTCTATGTATAGTTGGTGATTATAAGCTGCTCTCCTCCGCAGGGGCTTTGTTCGGGAGTTTTTGAGTTGAAGTTGCAGGAGTTCCTCAACAAGAAGGGAGTACAGGGCAACAGGAACTGCTGTAAAGGGGGCCTGAGCTCGTCCTTCCAGCAGCAGTGCGAATGTAAAACCTTCTTCAGGATCTGCCTGAAGCACTACCAGCCCAACGCCTCCCCGGAGCCCCCCTGCACCTACGGCGGCGCCGTGACGCCCGTGCTCGGGTCCAACTCCTTCCAGGTGCCCGATGGCATCCCGGAGAGCTCCTTCGCCAACCCCATCAGGATTAACTTCGGTTTCACATGGCCGGTAAGTACACCGATTTGTGTCCCGTTTAACTACAGTAAGAGTTCAAGGGGACTGAAATCGCGCCATTTCTTGGGTAAATCCGTGCGTAGAAAACGCGCCGCGGCGCGATTTGTAAGCACAACTAAGGGATTTAGTTTTAGCGGATGGGGTAGAGGCAGTGGGAGTGTGTATTCAGCAACCGTATGGCACAGTCGCTTCAGGCCTTTGCTTGATGTTATCTCCATATCTCCGCTCGCCACCTGTCTCATGAAGCCATTTGTGTTCCCAGGGGACCTTCTCACTGATCATTGAGGCATTACACACCGACTCCAAAGACGACCTCTCTACAGGTACGAACACCCTTCCCTTTTCATTCAGCAGAACCGTCACCCACCGCTCCCTTAACCCTTTCGCGTCCCTGCGCACTTTAGAGAATCCGGACCGCGTTATCAGCACCATGACCACCCAGAGGCACCTGACGGTGGGGGAGGAGTGGTCCCAGGACCTGCACACCGGCGGCAGGACGGAGCTCAAGTACTCGTACCGCTTCGTCTGCGACGAGCACTACTACGGGGACGGCTGCTCGGTGTTCTGCCGGCCGAGGGACGACGCGTTCGGCCACTTCACCTGTGGAGAGCGTGGGGAGATCGTGTGTGATGCCGGGTGGAAGGGCCACTACTGCACGGAGCGTGAGTTACACTTCACTTGTTGTGTTAGGAGAACGCGTGTGTGTGTGTGTACGCGTGTGTGATGAAATGAATGAAGGTAAAATCTATTATAAGGTAATACAAGAAAATATATAGGCTAATTATTCTTAGGAGAACACACACACACACATATATATATATATATATATATATATATATATATATATATATATATATATATATATATATATATATATATATATATATATATATATATAATGTTATGTCTATAACCAGAACCCCTGAGTGCCGTTAGAAGGCAACTTGTGCGTAAACACCACACTCCTGCCCCTCCTTCTCCCCTCACACACACACACACGCACGACCACTTGATTTATTCTAAGGAAAGTTTTGGGGAATAATCTCACGCGTGCCATAAATTTACATGCTACCTTCCGATTCGTTACTGTGGGAGTGGGCCGGGCGCTGATTGGACGAGGCGGGGGAGGTATTGTTTGAAGTGGGCAGCTGCCGGCAGAGAGGAGACAATGGAGCAGCTGTCGCGCACTGGCAACACACTCGCCAGCTGTCCACTCTTATCTGCCCCAATCCGAGACATTATGGGGTGTGTGTGTGTGTGTGTGTGTGTGCGTGCGCGCACAGAATGAATAAAAGAGTTTTGACCCGCAGCGAAGAAAAAAAAGAGGGTGGTGGGGTGGGTTGAGGGGGCCTGTGTGAGCGTGTATGTGTGTGTGTACACTCTGTGGCACATACGCATTCACACACTCCCTCCTTTGTCTCTGCACTATGTTAAGCAGAAAATTCTTCCATGGTGATAAGGAGATTAAGTTTAAGGTAACAGCTAATGGGTTTAGGAGCCCCTCCTCCATTATTTCAATGACTCTGTTTGGATTTAGGTGATAAAGTTTCACTTCTCAAAGAGCAAAAAGTTGTTTTTCCCTGACCTTCAAAGAGTCTAAAGAAGCTTCCTCTCTCCTCCTGTACAGCGATCTGCCTGCCGGGCTGCGACGAGGAGCATGGCTTCTGCGAGAAACCCGGAGAGTGCAAGTGAGTTTTTTCCAGCAGTTCGTTGGGGCATTAATTAATTAGTGGGACACATGAGGTAATGTGAGTGGACTGACCGGTGTTCCCTCCTAATTGGACAACAACAGGTGCAGAGTGGGATTCAAAGGCCGCTACTGCGATGAGTGCATTCGTTACCCGGGCTGCCTCCATGGGACCTGTCAGCAGCCCTGGCAGTGCAACTGTCAGGAGGGCTGGGGGGGGCTCTTCTGCAACCAAGGTGAGGAGGAAGAGTGAGAGGAGAGGAACTGAACTGGAGAACAGTGATGGCCCAAAGATGTCTAGGCATTTCAGCTGGATTTGCTCAAAAAGTGAACGTCTGGGTCACATATAAATCACATTTGAGCAGCATTTTGATGAATATGTTTCAGCATAACACAGCTTCTAACTAAAACTGAAAGTAACATCTCAAAAACTTCCTTTCCAACCAAACTTAGTCCAGATTTGACCCAGATGTCAGGTTATTTTTGACCTGCAAATCAGAAAATTGCTGTGTCTATGTAGTAGCCAGTTAAAAATGACCAAATCCATTCTTACAAGAGCAAGATGAGGAGCAGAGAGTGAACTAAGATCTGTAACAGTATATTATGTCTCAAAAGGAAAAAAATAAAAGCCTGTGAAGAGACAGACACAGTTATTAAAACGTCACTATAGCAACATAAAAAAGCAGCAACACTGTGCTGAAGCAACAATAACAGAGCAGCAGTTGTTCCCAGATGGACAGCGAGGACAGGAAACAAAAAAAAACACTAGAAGAGGAGAAAGAGTTGAGTGTGCGGGAGGACAAAAAGACATTCTGTCACTGCTGCTGTTGTGCCACCATGTGTTGTGCTGGGGCTAATCCACATGTGCCGCTGTGTCTTTCCAGATCTCAACTACTGCACTCACCACAAGCCCTGCATGAATGGAGCCACTTGTAGCAACACTGGCCAGGGCAGCTACACCTGTTCCTGCAGGCCCGGCTTCACTGGGGCCAGCTGTGAGATCCAGGTCAACGAATGCGCTGGAAACCCCTGCCGCAACGGAGGAAGCTGCGCTGTAAGTGCCATTTTCCTCTTTTTTAAGATCACTTTGGAGATGTCCTGGCTCAACTCCAGCAATGTTTGAAATGTGGCATGGCACTTTATCCCTTCTCATCAGCGTTTTCTCAAATATCAAACAATTAAAGCGCAAATGTGACATTCAGCAAGATCTCTGAGGCCTCAGTGGCTACAGCTGGAACATGCACACCCATGTCAAGCCTGTTCTATTTTCTTCCTGCAGGATTTGGAGAACACATATACCTGCACTTGCCCCCACGGTTTCTATGGCAACAACTGCGAGCTGAGTGCCATGACGTGCGCCGACGGGCCCTGTTCCAACGGCGGCCGCTGCGCAGATAACCCCGAAGGAGGCTACTTCTGCCAGTGCCCCACAGGGTATGCAGGCTTTAACTGCGAGAAGAAGATTGACCACTGCACCTCCAGCCCCTGCTCCAACGGTGAGGGCCAGACAAGCCGCTCAGTCGCGCCCGCTATGTCTTCAAGACGTGTAGATGGCGGTCAGTTGGACTATCTCTGAGCTCTAACATGGGTCTTTTACTTTGTTCACAGGTGCACGTTGTGTGGATCTGGTCAACTCGTACCTGTGCCAGTGTCCAGATGGTTACACTGGCATGAACTGTGACCACACCGGGGACGAGTGCTCCCTGTACCCATGCCAGAACGGCGGCACCTGCCAGGAAGGTGTGGATGGCTACACCTGCACCTGCCCACCTGGCTACACCGGCCGCAACTGCAGCTCGCCCATCAGCCGCTGCGAACACAACCCCTGCCACAACGGCGCCACCTGCCACGAGAGGAGCAACCGCTATGTCTGCGCGTGCGTCCCCGGGTACGGCGGCAGGAACTGCCAGTTCCTGCTGCCCGAGCATGCCGCCATCCGTGGGTCAGAGGTGCCCTGGATGGCCGTTGGGTCCGGTGTGGCTCTGGTGCTGCTGCTGCTGGCGGGGTGTGCCGTGCTTGTCGGCTTTTTCCGATCTAAAGTCCAGCGCGGGGGTCAAGCGGAAACCGCCGGCGAGGGGGAGACAATAAATAACCTGACGAACAACTGTCACCGTGGTGATAGAGACCTGGCGGTCAGTGGGATGCCGATGCCGGGCGTCAAAAACATCAACAAGAAGATGGACTTGTGCAGTGCTGACCCCGACGAGGGATCCTCCCCAGAGAGGAGCAGCTACAAGAGCCGCCACCCGCCGGCTGACTACAACCTCGTACACGAGGCCAACTACGAGCAGGCGGCGAAGGAGGCCATGCTGGAGGCGGCCTGCGACGACAAGTGCCGATCCCTGGATTCGTTCGAGTTCGAGGAGAAACGCAGCAAACGTTTAAAATGGTAAATGCTTCTTCCTGAAAGGTTGCTTGTGTCAGTTCTTATATTGAGGTGATGTGAGTGTGATGAAGCTAACTTTGTTTTTTCCCCTTTTCTTCCCAAAAGTGATGCGTCAGAAAAGAAAGCCCCAGAAATGTCTGCATGTGCGGACACCAAGTACAAATCTGTGTTTGTGATGTCAGAGGAAAAGGACGAATGTATAATTGCAACTGAGGTGAGGATCTTGTGTTTGACCTGGTGTATGGGACAATGTGGTGTAACCCTAGAAATTTGGTACCAGATAGTTTAACAAATTAAAAGCGCCTGTTATCAACTATTTTTATATTCTAGGTGGATTAAACACTATTTGTATTACACGCCAATAAAAAATACATAAAATCATGATTTTTGTAAAAAAAAAAAAAAAAAAAAAAGTCAAGATACCAACATGAACACAAAATGTACATTTTGAAAGACCTGATGAATGCTTCTTAAAACTGTATTTTAAAAAGTTTTTTAATTTCTCATTTTGCCCAACATGATTTGTCAATGACCCTTATTTTTTTAATATAAATGAGACTTGATGTGGATCTAATGTGTTCATGTTTCTGTGTTTCTCTAGGTGTAACGAGCCACCAATGGGCTGCCCGTTGCTCATTTGCTCTATGGGAGAGTTTTTATGCTCCTTCAGATGCTGCTCTAACCCTAGGGGGAGGTGTCCCGCCTTGAGACTGCTGCTGATACTGAGACGTTTAACTGATATTCAGAGTGAGCTGGTTCTCTACTGGAAAATAAGCGCAGGCAGCGGCGGCCTGTGGGATGAGAACTGCCGGGGTTTAATAAAAAAAAAAATAATAATAATAAAAAGAAAAAAAAAGTTTACAGTTCAAAGTAAACTACTACTTAGCTTTCTGTTCTGCCTTTTATCGTGGATATAAATGAAATATAAATGAACGCTATCACGTGGTGAATACGTGCGACGCTATGATGTTTGTTATTGCAACATTTGCACCCAGGCCTTTTCTCTAACCCACACGCCGTTGCTGAGCGCAGGAACTGCATCAAACGGTGGATGTTTGGCCATACTGGCCTGTTCTTCACGAGGCTGTTCACATGGGCTGTGCACCCGTCTCTACACCTGTGAAGACTGTATGTATACTTGATCACTGTATTAACTGAAGTGCGTGTTCTTCCTGAAGCCCTCCAAACCATTTATGACATAGTATTGTTCTCTTCTTGTTTCCTTTTTTTGGGACATCAAAATGTTGTCTTAATTAAAAAAAAATATTGCTTTTTGATACAGATTGTCCTTTTGTAAAGTAAATAAAGAAAAAAAAACAAGAAAAAAGTTATGATTTAAAATTATGATTTAATTTAAGTTAATTTAATGACTTTGTGTTATTTTTATTTTGTATTGTATATTTGTGATGTTTGTTATGATTATTTAAGTTGGCTTCTTTAATGATGATATTTGCAAAGGCACTTCAGGTCAATGGGACTTTTTTAAGAAAATGATATTTAAGAGGGATTGTACTGTACAAATTGTTATGTTACTATCTCCTTTACCGTTTTTGAATGAAGGAATTAGCCAAGACTATTTTTCCAAATAAATATTGCTAAACATGAAATTTTTAATTGCGTCCAAAATGTACGTTTGTCCATCTGCAAGCCCTCTGAAAAACACTTCTTTAGGGGTCTGTGAGCAAAATTAATCAGTAACATCTGTTGTCTTCCCCTGGCGACCCCATAGTGGGCTTTTCTATGCTGACACTGTTGGCTACTGCCAGAAGTTGAAAGTGTCTCCCTGGAGATGGGAGAGGGGGCCTATTCATAAAAAACAATGTCCCTACGCTAGATTTACCACTCCTATTTCTACTCTAAAGAACAAGTCAGGTAATTCATGGCTCTAAAATTCACATCAATGTAGAGCAACGCCTACTGGACATACAGCACTTTAAGCTTCTAATGTTCCAGCCCTCCACTTTAGACAGAAAAAATCTTTTGAGACTTTTCTTGCAAAAATTTGAAGCTTTATCCTTTACTGCGATACAGTTTTGACTGCAATACAGTTTCGTCATAACTGAACCTTGCTGAATAATGTAAGCGAGGAAACACATTTTTACATTTACATTTTCTTGCCTCTTTAAAGTCCCTTCAGTTTTCTTTCTTAATTGCACCCACAAAGACTCTGATTGTATTTAGACATAAATAACTGTAAATCATCAGCCCGGTGGAGTTGGCCTCTGTAAGGTTTATAACCCCACAGCATTATGGGAACAGACTTCCGCAGACAATGATGGAATTGACAATGGGCTACACAAAAGGCCACCCATGGGAGAGCCTGCGTGTCCCTCGGCATGCTGGGAGAAAGAGAGTAACAGGAACAGATGTTGTTGAGTAACAGATGCCTTCTGGCCAGAGTTCAGCCAGGACCAGCCAGACCTTCAAAGGCCTGAGCTGCAGAGAGAAAAAAAGATTATCTATGGGCCTTTAAGAAAGCTTTTACATTGTGCTCCTGATCAATTTGTTGGAATTCTGAAAAAAATGGCAGAGATGGGGAACAAGAAAACACACACAAACAAGACTTTTGTGTTGAGTGATGAATCAGATAAAAGTACAGTAGTGCTGCACTGCCCAAAACTATTCAATCAATAAAGGAATAAAGAAAAGTTACAAAATGTTAACATCTGAAAGATAACAAAGAAGGAGGGCAAAAAACTTTGAGGAAAAATAGGTTGAGAAGAGTGAGCATGTTATGTTCTAAACTCTAAAACAGGGCTGCAACCAATGATTGTTTTATTACGGATTCTGTCCATTATTGTCTAAATTAGTTGTTTTAGTGATTCATAAAATGTCAGAAAATAGTGACAAATGTTTGTTTGAGCTGAAGCAGTTGATTATGGTAGCATATATTCTTGTTCGGGAGGCTATAAGCAGTCAATTTGATTTTTTTTAAATTGTTGCCAATTCTCTTTCACTTGATTGGCTATTAGCAATTACAACATTCTGCATAGTTACAGCCAAACGTACAAGCAGAGGAACAAGAAGGAAACTGTTGAAGGGAGAGAAATTTCAAGCACCGTTCTCAAAACCAAAACAATCCTGATCAGGTAAAAGCATCAGATTCTACAAAATTTCTTTTTTTTTAAACCCTCGTTACATTATACAGTGGTTACCAAACTATGTGGCCCCCTTGAACTTTGTGACCTTTTGCCACATTTGAGGCTTCAAACATAAAGATATAAAACTGTAATTTCTTGTGAAGAATCAACAAGTGGGACACAATCATGAAGTGGAACACACTTTATTGGATATTGTAAACTTTTTTAACAAATAAAAAACGAAAAATTGTGTGTGCAAAATCCTTCAGCCCCATTGAGTTAATACTTTGTAGCGCCACCTTTTGCTGCGATTACAGCTGCAAGTCGCTTGGGGTATGTCTCTATGAGTTTTGCACATCGAGAAACTGATATATTTGCCCATTCCTCCTTGCAAAACAGCTCGAGCTCAGTGAGGTTGGATGGAGAGCGTTTGTGAACAGCAGTTTTCAGTTCTTTCCACAGATTCTCAATTGGATTGAGGTCTGGACTTTGATTTGGCCATTCTAACACCTTGATTTGTTTTTTGGTGAACCATGCCATTGTAGCTTTTGCTTTATGTTTTGGATCATTGTCTTGTTGGAAGACAAATCTCCGTCCCAGTCTCAGGTCTTTTGCAGACTCCATCAGGTTTTCTTCCAGAATGGTCCTGTATTTGGCTCCATTCATCTTCCCATCAATTTTAACCATCTTCCCCGTCCCTGCTGAAGAAAAGCAGGCCCAAACCATGATGCTGCCACCACCATGTTTGACAGTGGCGATGGTGTGTTGAGGGTGATAAGCTCTGCTGCTTTTACGCCAAACATAACGTCTTGCATTGTTGCCAAAAAGTTTGATTTTGGTCTCATCTGACCAGAGCACCTTCTTCCACATGTTTGATGTGTCTACCAGGTGGCTTGTGGCAAACTTTAAACAACACTTTTTATGGATATCTTTAAGAAATGGCTTCCTTCTTGCCACTCTTCCATAAGGCCAGATTTGTGCAGTATACGACTGATTGTTGTCCTATGGACAGATTCTCCCACCTCAGCTGTAGACCTCTGCAGTTCATCCAGAGTGATCATGGGCCTCTTGGCTGCATCTCTGATCAGTCTTCTCCTTGTATGAGCTGAAAGTTTAGGGGGACGGCCAGATCTTGGTAGATTTACAGTGGTCTGATACTCCTTCCATTTCAATATTATTGCTTGCACAGTGCTCCTTGGGATGTTTAAAGCTTGGGAAATCTTTTAGTATCCAAATCCAGCTTTAAACTTCTCCACAACAGTATCTCGGACCTGCCTGGTGTGTTCCTTGTTCTTCATGATGCTCTCTGCACTTTAAACAGACCTCTGAGACTATCACAGGGCATGCATTTATACAGAGACTTGATTACACACAGGTCGATTCCATTTATCATCGTTAGTCATTTAGGTCAACATTGAACCATTCAGAGATCCTCACTGAACTTCTGGACAGTTTATTGCACTGAAAGTAAAGGGGCTGAATGATTTTGCACGCCCAATTTTTCGTTTTTTATTTGTTAAAAAAGTTTAAAATATCCAATAAAGTGTGTTCCACTTCATGATTGTGTCCCACTTGTTGATTCTTCACAAGAAATTACAGTTTTATATCTTTATGTTTGAAGCCTGAAATGTGGCAAAAGGTCACAAAGTTCAAGGGGGCCCACATAGTTTCGCAAGCCACTGTATGTATATGTATATATATATATATAAAAATAAAACATAATCTAAGGATAGTTATTGCTATGCACGTCAAAGATGGGACTCCATTAGGTTGATGTACTAGAAATTTGATATATTCCCATATGGCAACAAGTCTATTTAGCATATTACAAAAAAAATTATTATTTAAATATATATTTTTTTACCCTTATTAGTGAGTTGAGTTGATTCTTTGGCGAAAATTTGGCAAAATTCTAAATAAAAGACAACCCCTGGTTGTGAGTCAATGATGTTCACATGTCAAACACCATGAGAAAAGGGGCTGGTCATGTGACCTCATAAATTGTATTTCCTTCAAAAATGAAAGCTCCTTTTACACCCAACTGTAAAAAATATCACAGCTATTTAATAAATTGAAGCTAAAGTAATATGGCAAAACTGTGTAGTAGAGGGTTACCTGCCTTTTCCAGTGAGCTCAGGCATAGAGGCAGGACACAGACACGCAGACACACACTCGATCATATGAAAAAACTCAGATCCATAAGCAGCTGGCCTGGAGCCATAGAAGACTTTTATTTGGAGAAAGAAATCTTTGAAATCACTCATTTTTAAAATTCAATTAATTCATTGAGTACGACATCTAAGTTCTCAGAAAAAAGTTAAAATCATGCCTTTAGTCTTTTCATACATAAAAGATGTGGTTTTACGATGACAAGTGATTTTTTGAAATTTTCTTTTTTATAAAATGACCGTTTCTTCTTCTGACATAATTAACCTCTGTTAAAGAAATATTAATGTAGAAAAAACAATTATCAACTTCCCTCCCAGTAAAACAAAAAAAACAGAAAACATAAAAGGCATAACACAGTACGTTACAATGCGCTGACATGGCTTCAAAGCACACATATTACAGTACTGTACAAGGGTCCGCCTTAGACAAAATGCACCAAAACCACTTCCACTGCTGAGGATAGATCAAACCTCTGAAACAGCTCAACACTGCTTATTTACCAAAACGCAGACCACGGCATGGTGTTGGCAACTGGCAAAATGAGGTAAATATTTCCAAAAAAGCACCAAAGTTTTGGCGTTAAAATGTATATATAGCTTATAACCAACAGTGAGTTAGAGGCGTCTCAGTCCGCCTTAAACACTTGGTGTTGTTGGCCGGCTGCTGAAACAAACAACTGCAAATCAGTCTGCGATAAACAGAGGCCAATGAACGCGCATGCTGCCAGGCCTGCTTTGTGTAAATAAGCAGGGCTTTTTTTTGTTCCACATTTAAATGGGACATTTAATGTCAATATCAATAGTGAAGTCCAGGGAAAAAAAGGATTTGAATCCACGACTTTGCCGGATTCAGTCTTTTAAATTAAAAAAAAGACAAAAAAAATTGATTAAAGTGATATTTTAGTCAATTTATCTCATCACTCGCAAAGTTTTCAGAGCTCAAAATGTCTCATGTGTTAGGGATGTCCACTAATGAAATCAAGTCGATTTAAAAAGGCTCTTACAAAGCTTAAGTAAACTACCGAATATCATATAATGCTTCAACTGACAAACATGAAGGAGAATTAGCAAAAAGCAGGGACATAAAAGGGCTTTTTAAGATCACCTTTTAGGTGTAAAAAAAAAAAAAATAAAATAAAAAGAAGGAAGAGAAAAACAACCTTAAGCCAAATACTTTTGGGGGCGGACAACACCTGTGTCTAAGTAACATGATGTGCAAACTTAATTGTGCATAGAGATCAAATTGTAATAAATATTAATGTGATAAGTAATTTTATCACCAGCTTGACTTTGTCAAAACTTGTAGGGGTGATTGTACATTTTACATGATTAATTTAGTTTTACTAAGACGATAAAAAGTTGCTTTTTTTCCCCCCATAGTGCTGCAAGAAAAGCTTTTTTTTTTCTTTTTTTTTTTTTAAAAGGAACAAACACATCCCATTTATTATTAATCAGAGCCCCAAAAGACAAACACAACCAAACACTCAATAAAAATCCTAATAAAAATCACTGATTTGTCATAGTTGTTCCATCAAGTTTAACTTTCTCTGAATGGCTCTTTCACTTTAATTTTTTTTTTAAATATTCTGCCTTATTTCTGCATCAAAGAATCACATGAGCAACAAATAAACTAAGCGTTATAGCGATGTACAGGAATTTTACATAGAAGTACTTTAGTAAGTTTTCAAAAAGTAAACTGATCTATCTTAGCTTTAGTTTTCACTGTTTCTTCGTTTGATGTAGCTTAAAAGATGTGAAGCATAATGCCTGTCTTTGGACCACAGAGGTAATTGTAGGTGTGTGTGTGTGTCTGTGTGTGTGTGTGTGTGTGTGTGTGTCTGTGTGTGTGTGTGTGTGTGCATGTACATGTGTGTGTAAAACATGCTGAAATGTTTCCCAAACATTTCAAATGAGAAAATAGTGTCCCTCCGAGCCGTCGGGGCTCGTCCTGGTTCGAGGTATATGATCCTGGGGCCAACCAGAGGCGCCTGTGGAAAATGTTACAAAGCTGTCTGATGGATGATGGTGAATTTCATTCACACTGCTGTGCATCACGCCTCCTGCTCCTCCCCCTTCCCCCTCCCTCCCTCCCTCCCTCCCTGCAGTAGTCTCGCTCTGCTCGAACTACTTTCCTACTTCATCTAATAATTCATCAACAATCTTCTTCCTCACCCTAGTTTGCACCCTGAATAGCACAGGATCCATTCACATTCAATTCAGTTAATTCAGCTAGCTTCACCTCCCCCTCAAATGACAAAAACAGGAAAACTTAATAATGTCGTTCTTAAGGTGCGTTGAGACTGAAAGTAAATACTTATTTCATGAGCTTCTGAACACTGAAGTGCTCTTGAAGCCTGGTTATTAAGCTGACAACACAGCCACCACATTTACATAGACAGGAATAGTTGGATTTTAACATGATTAAGACAATACTAAGATTCAGACTCTGTCATGTCAAATTTTACGATGAGTTTAACCCAAATATTGTCTCATATGGTGTAAGAAATAATCAACCTAAACATGGAGTATCATTTGCATTATTGTAGATATGTATACACCATAATCTCATTATTAAATTGGAGGGTTCCAGATGCAAATTAAAATGAAACAGCACAAAAGGTGTCTGCTGTCATTAAAGAGAAGTCTCCAGCCCCACACAGGAAAAGATAGTCATTAGATGTAAAATGAAAGCAATTACCCTGGCAAACAGTTAACGAAAGCAATCTGCAGCCTCTGTTTCCTGCAAAATGTCTGAAATAACCGGAAAAAATCTGTAAAATGCCATTTTGTTATGTGTGAGATTTGCTTTCACAGCATTATTTATGTAATATTCTATAAGCAATTCATGTAAACTACCTTTATCGAAATATTGTCATATTTAGCATCAGGTCAATAGTTGAATTATTACAGTCCATGTAAAGGTGGTGACTGACTCTCTGTCTCTAGGACGGGACCATTTGCTTAGTCTTTAGGTCTGATAAGTTTTTGCTGCTTTAAACAAACATGTGTCTGTTTGCCTCATTTGCATTTGCAAAGCTTATATATTTTAAATGGACATTTCTAAAATCAGAAAAAAATGTCCACATAATCACATGTGGATTCATTTCCACCCATAACTTTACACATGGTGTAAACTAGAGATGTGCCGGTATTGTACTGCTGTGAAACAGTTTGACAGGAAAAAAAACTGATTTATTTCCTTCACTGTGTAATTTAAACCGTATGTGCAATGACATATGTTATTTTTTGTAGACTGCTATGTGATCATATTGCTGGTGAAATACTAAAACACTGACTCAAAACCCTCTTAGTAAAACCTTTTAATGTGAATAAATCATGTGAATTTTTTTAAAAATATTGATTGCATTTGAACAATTTTTCATAACTATTATCACCCATTAAGAATCATTCATAGAAATTATGGGCGCGTTGATGGGAAATTGCTTTGAATTCACTGTCCTTTAAACAACCTATCTGATTTTTTTGTGTGGAGCTTTTAGTGTTTTGAGTTTTCATGAGTTCAAATGCAGGCTACAGCAACATACGACTAATGGTTCAGTTCATTGGGTTAGATTATTGTATTTAATATATATTGCAGTATTTCATAAAACTCACTGATTATTAATGAAAATCAGACATTGGCGAATCCCAAGTGTAAACATCAGTGTGTTGACTGACCACAGTGACCATGTTCTCTTTAGTTATTAGCTCCAAAAGGTGTTTGTTAAATTGTATTCTTTAATATTTTTAAAGGCTCCATAATGAGGCCATAAAATTAAGAACAGATTCCAATGGCTGAGAGAGGAGTTGTAGGTGTTGTAGCTCTTTCAGGTCAACAAATGCTTTCACCATGCAGATGGTCGACTGGTCAAAGCTAACGTTACATAGATGGCTTCAATTTCTCTGATTGGATGCTGATGCTACAAGCTGTTGTTTTTACAGTGGGCTGTAAAATTCATTATAGTTGGGAATATGCAAACAGCAGCTATTTAAACTGAGGTTAGCAAACCAATTATCCTGTACGATGTAGAGAATGCTACTGAGAAACCTTTCCTAAGGAAAATTCTGTTTTTAGTTACATCCTCATAGTCTGGGTCATCACCATCACTGGAAACACAGCGATGTCGCTACATAGAAGTCCACCAGAACTCAAGCATTAGGATGCTCAGGCGGATTGTTGACGTTTGACTTTAAGCACACAACAACGCAACAAGAATTAAATGAATTGATGGTGAATCAAACCGCGCAAAACTCCCTGCCCAACAACCCTTCATTTACCTTGTTTCCCTCACTTGCATCTCCCTATAACCCCAAATCCCACCCTACCCCACCCTCTCTATACAACACCCTAAACTCCCCCACGGCCTGCTCCTGCTCCCCTACTCCTAACTTCTTTGGTGACTCTCTGGTGTCTTTGAAACAGGGTTCCTACACATAGTCCCTTTCACACTTCAAAACTTTTCTCCTGGCTGGATTCTGAATGGCTGTTCAACAGTTTGTATGATTGTTAGCGATCTTGTTCTACAGATTATGAGTATTCCTCATGGCGGCAAATGTAACAACACAGGACAACTATATAAGAGGAGTTTCTGGGAAGAGAAAAAGATTTTTACAAGCAATTTTTTATGAATCTGTATTCTAAAACACCATCTGAATTTACATGATTTTCAAGCCTCCCAGACCTGTGTAGGAACCCCGATTGAAAGTGTCGCTAAGCTAAAACAATGGGAACCTCTAAGCACTATCCCCACCTGAATAAAAGATCAACAATGCTGTTAGGACCAAATAAGTGTTGGTTCAAGGAATGGGCTAAACTCACCTCCCCCTGTCCCCTGTCCCCTCCCCTTCTCTCTCTAGGTGGAGGAAGCTCCGTGGCTGGGCATATTGGCCATGCCGCCAACCATGCCAGCCGCGCCAGCCATACCTGAGGGCCCTCCCATAGCTGGAGGACTGTGCTTGGTAGGTGAGGTCATGTCGGCGCCACGCCCCTGGCCTTGAGGGGCGTGGTGAGCGTGCTGCAGGGCATGGCGCTCCAGCAAGGTGCGGTGGGTGAAGGCCCGGTGGCACACGTTGCACTGGAAGGTGCGCTCTGCACGGTGGGTGCGCATGTGCACGTTGAGCGAGCTTTTCTGGGTGAAACGCTTGCCGCACATGGAGCACTGGAAGGCCCTGACGCCAGTGTGCACCACCATGTGTTTGAGGAGGTAGTCACGCAGGGAGAAGGAGCGCCAGCAGATGGAGCACTGGTGAGGTTTCTGACCTGCAGGGCACACACACAAAATCAGCTTTTCGGAATCCTTTTTCAGTATGAGCCAAGTGAGGCTAATTGAGGTGAGTGAGGTGTGCCGTTAATACCAATCAATATTTCCATTCACACAAAAAAATTCTAAATTTAACCAGGGTAGAATTGTGTTTTATGAAACAGCACTGACAGTGTCAAAGGACACTAAAGGAAATAAAAAAATACTTTGATTGCAATAATATGCTTCAAAATTAAAAAAGGGGAAAAAAACTTTAATTATAAATATGTATATACATTTCCCTCATGCTCATTGTTCTAAAACTCTACATACTTTGGGCTCAATGCAACCAACACATTAAAGTTGCACTGATTCAGCAACTTTCTACCAGGCTGTCTGGTTTTAATCTGGTCATCCCTAACCTGGCACATCAGCACAATCTGTTTTCCAGGAATCCCTGATTTCCCTAAATAAAAGGTTCAGTATGTAGTAAATGGTAGCTTCTGATGGCGAGGTTCCAATCAACTGCACCTTACAAACACTGCTACTACTTGAGTTGATTTTTTATTTATTGTTATTGTTGTTATAATTTTTATTCCTCCTTCCTCCCTGGGACCGGTCTGTTAGTATTGTTGCTATAAACAGATGCCTGCTGCTGGAAATTAGGTTGATAAAAGAGTGGAGACTGAATCATATACCAGGTTGTTGATCATTTTTCGTGGGTTCAATAATGCAAATTCTCGCAAAGACCCGTCTCGCAATGTACTTCCATATTATTCACACACACACACACACATATATATATATATATATATACACATACATATATATATACATACATACATATATATATATATATACATATACATACACTCACTGGCTACTTTATTAGGTACACCTGTCCAACTGCTCGTTAACACTTAAATAATGCTAAACCGAGCATCAGTATGGGAAAGAAAGGTGATTTGAGTGACTTTGAACGTGGCATGGTTGTTGGTGCCAGAAGGGCTGGTCTGAGTATTTCAGAAACTGCTGATCTACTGGGATTTTCATGCACAACCATCTCTAGGGTTTACAGAGAATGGTCCGAAAAAGAAAAAATATCCAGTGAGCGATAGTTCTGTGGGCAGAAATGCCTTGTTGATGCCAGTGGTCAGAGGAGAATGGCCAGACTGGTTCGAGCTGATAGAAAGGCAACAGTGACTCAAATAACCACTCTTTACAACCAAGGTAGGCAGAAGAGCATCTCTGAACGCACAGTACGTTGAACTTTGAGGCAGATGGGCTACAGCAGCAGAAGACCACACCGGGGGCCACTCCTTTCAGCTAAGAACAGGAAACTGATGCTACAATTTGCACAAGCTCATCAAAATTGGACAATAGAAGATTGGAAAAACGTTGCCTGGTCTGAAGAGTCTTGATTTGTGCTGCGACGTTCGGATGGTAGGGTCAGAATTTGGCGTCAACAACATGAAAGCATGGATCCGTCCTGCCTTGTATCAACGGTTCAGGCTGGTGGTGGTGGTGTAATGGTGTGGGGAATATTTTCTTGGCACTCTTTGGGCCCCTTGGTACCAATTGAGCATCGTTGCAACGCCACAGCCTACCTGAGTATTGTTGCTGACCATGACCATCCCTTTATGACCACAATGTACCCAACTTCTGATGGCTAATTTCAGCAGGACAATGCGCCATGTCATAAAGCTGGAATCATCTCAGACTGGTTTCTTGAACATGACAATGAGTTCACTGTACTCAAATGGCCTCCACAGTCACCAGATCTCAATCCAATAGAGCATCTTTGGGATGTGGTGGATTGGGAGATTCGCATCATGGATGTGCAGCCAACAAATCTGCACCAACTGTGTGATGCCCTCATGTCAATATGGACCAAACTCTCTGAGGAATGCTTCCAGCACCTTGTTGAATCTATGCCAAAACGGGGGCCAACCCGTTACTAGCATGGTGTACCTCATAAAGTGGCCAGTGAGTGTATATATATATATATATATATATATATATATATATATAAATAATTGAAGAAGCAGTAAGTGAAGAAATTATAGTTGGCAGAAGATGAAAGTGTAAGGTTTTACCGGAGTGGATGAACATGTGCTTGCTGTAGTTCTTCCTGGAACGTAAAGATTTGCCACAGTGCGTGCAGTCAAACGAGGTCTCAGATCCCTGGGAGGAAGGGGAGGGGCCTGCAGAGCAGGACGGGGTGGAGGGAGGCGGGGCCGGAGTCATCGGTGCCGGGGGTGGAGCCTGCTGACTGGACTCCGTCCCCGCCATGCTGTCCATCTCACCCATGGGCCCGCCCACATAGAACGGAGCTGGCTGTGACTGGCTGACTGGGTACGGGAAAAGAAGCTGAGGAGAAAATGATGCTATGTTGAACACAGAACTGTATATATAGGTCACGGACAAATCATGGTTGTTAGATAAGATGAGAAAGTCAACAACTTTTACTTTTTACAACTTTTAAGACGCATTCATCAGGTCGCAATATATGAAAATGCAGCGTGGCTTTGTTTTGTGTATGGCAACATTAGTCCAAAGGTTTAATAAGCATACATTTCACAACTTGCTCAAGTATGTGTGTGTGTGTGTGTGTGTGTGTGTGTGTGTGTGTGTGTGTGTGTGCGTACACTGCTGAAGCAAGGTGAAAAACAGAAAGTTAGAGATATTTTGTAGCTGACGTGTTGTTATGAGATGAGTAAGTTGGAAAACACGTCAGCTACAATAATCTCGTGCTGCTGAGAGAGCACATGTGAGCGACACCTTTGGACTAATGTTACCATCAGGAGAAGCGAGAGGCGTAGGCTATGTCTATGATCACTCTGGTGCCCGTTTTCTGCTCCTTTGCTGAGATAATATTGTGTGTGGCCTTTAGAAGTGGGCGACTCATTATTGAGGCTTTTGTTTTGTCATTAAATGAAGACCTAATATATGTTGAGATGGCAATTCTAGTCCCTGTTTTTGTTGTGGTGGATGCAGGTGTCATTGTTGAATGTAGCAGCAGAGACGTAAGGCACATGGGACATCAAATGAAGTCCTTCACATAATAATCATTCCACAAGCGTCTATAGTCAACAAAAAAGTCAGGGAGGAGTCTTGAATTTTTAAATTACATTGCATCCCGTTGCACAAGTAGGAGAAATACAATCCAACTGCAGTTGTGGAGTTAATATTTACCCACCACATGGTCGGAAGATAAATGACATAGAAATGCATTGAACCTCAAATTTGGTAAATAAAGACAGCAACTATTTGGTAGTCCGCTTATGAAAATAGTAGCAGAGAAAACATTTAAAACCTGAAATGGGCAACTTTAAAGTCAATCAGAAAACAAAACTGCTGTTCTACACAATTAATTTAAGAAAATGGATAATTCTTCATTAGAAAATTGTTTTTGTAGTAAGCATATATGCAATAGCCATTTAAAGTAAAGCAGAACTAGCCCAGTACCTGTCTGTGAGTATCAACAGTAGAGGCCTAGATTTTCGTTTTCTAGCTGTAACATACTCTGTCTCTGATACTTTGCTCTAACAATCACCTTTAACTCTCACAGTTTACAGCAACATTACAGCATTTGTTGCAACTACACAGGAGGTCAAGTATGCTCACTGAGTATGAGTATATACGATGAGATGTGGGAGCACCAACCTGGTTGTTCATGGACTGCGAGGTTGGGGGCGGAGTCATAGGCTTGTTGACCCGTCCTCTGGGGTTAAAAGCCATGGCCTGAGGAGGCTCACTCTGGGGCCAAAAACTCTCTGAAAACACCCCCTGCTCATCATAGAAATCCTGGAAGACACAAACACACACCTTCAGGTGGAAAATCGGACAACGCTAGTTTTGGTGACATTGTAAATATAGTTAAAAAAAACGGAGGCATAAAGCCATTATCCTTTATCCACGCTCCAACTCCTACTACAAGGAAGATGTTAAGAAATAAATTTCATAATGACTAAAGTAATATGTTTGCATTTACAATTCTACAGTATGTGATGCTGGAAAGACTAACATGCATGGTCTGACCAGACAAGCTACATTAGCTTTTAATTTAAGCCAAACCAGCAAAGATCGATGCAGAATTTTGGAGATAATATCTTCTTCTTCTAGGGTGAAAAGCTCAACATACTACATCATTGAGAATTCACATTTTTCTTTGATTTTCAGGCCTTTATTGATAAACATACTGCTCTGACCCGCCTCTCTTTCTCACACACACGCATGCACTCACACACACAAGCACATAAAAAATACATTCAGTGCAACAAAAGCCTGATTCTGCCAATTTAGCATCCAGGCTTGATTCATGACAGCAGTACTGAAAATGAGTGAATTCAGTTTAAAGGGCAACGTGTACCAGACATTTGATCTCACACACACGCACACATGCGCTAAATCTTAAAACAACTGCCAACAACATGTAGCATCAAAATTACTGTGGTGACCTGTAGGTTTACTGTCTTTTTATTAAGACACACACTGCTCAGAAGGTTGGGGTCAGTTTAAGAAACACAAGTCAAGTATTTAGCACTCCAGAAGAATGAGGCCACTCCTGTTATGACTTCAGAACAGGAGCCATTTCTAAATGTCTTGTGTTCACCAACAGTACAGAGGAGGCTAGACCACAGCAGAAGGAATGTGGGGTTTATTTCACAATCTGTGTTAGCAGAAAAACAGAGATCTAAACATCTACACATCGTGAGCACTGAAAAATGTTCTTTCCCCTTTAAAACTGGGCTCCTATTGTGATTTTTTTCTCATTACAGATAATAATTTTTGGAATTGGTTGTCTGATCAACATGGTGCCATAGCTCAAGGCTACTATTGGCTGCTTCAGTGGCGTATTTAATGGCATATTTTACAGGTACCCTATGGCTCAGACCGACATTATGCTGCTTTGTGTTATCCGATGTATGGGATCTGAGAGATTCCAGATTCCCATGTTGAGGACTTGGGCGTCACATCATCTGACAATTGTGGAAGGTTGCAGGATGGTTTAAAATACTATGCATTGGCCAAAATCCACTGAAACCTAATTACACTGAATGATGGCCGGTGGCTGACATTAGATGTCCATGTTTACTTTGTTTTCAGGCACTTAGTTATTATGATGAGCCAAGTTGGATATATCTGAGCTTTCAGAGAAATCAGTTTCCCAGCTGTAATTATGACTTGGATGCTGACATAAATGCTACCTACAAGTCGATATGAAATAACGTTTTTGATGCAACAAGCAGAGTCTCTTGCTGCTCTCATCCCAGTGTCCAATCTAGCAACCAACCTCTATATTTTAAAATAAGAATTTAATGGCTACATTTGAATTTCATAATTAACAAGCTCTAATAGTATGGGAATTTTGTCCATCCAATATTTAATTTGCATGAAATGCATATCATTTGCTAGAAAAAAAATGAGAGTATGTCTTTGCATACTTGCCAGATCTAAATAGGACTGTAGTTCCTGCGTCGCTGGATCTAAATTAGTCATATATTATTTGATTTATCTCTCCTGATTTACTGGCCAATCTGATCACATTAGCACTGCAGTTACACCTTGGATTAACATTTTCTTCCCCATTCCTTTATGAAACATCCAATGGGATTCTTTATAATAACTTCAGTAAAAGTATTATATAATAATAACAATAATAATAATAATACAAAATCTCTACAAGTTGACAAATCTCTATTGTCTCACAGCTTCTGAACATTTGATTAATCCACAAAGTGTTGGATATATTGATGTGCAAATGCTTTGCATGAAAAAAAAAACATAATGCCTTAACGTAATAAAATTTTGTGGATTTTTCCATTTCCAATCATGAGTTCCTATGCAGCACTTCTGAGAAAACTGACAGGCAAAGCTGAATCCTTTTGACTGTGTGGCAGATGTTCCTTGTGTAGTCTGCAGGGTGCAGCAGGCTGCGGCATAAATCCGCTTCACCATGTTTTTCTCTCCGCTTACTTCAGGAGTTTTGACAGAAACGCTGAACATAAATTTAGGGAGAACAAGATAAATAAGATAAATCTAATAATAAGTTTCCCTTTGATACAGAAGGTATAATTAAAAAAAAATGATCTACAAATCAAGGCTGAACATGTTTTAAATAAACAGACCTTTTGTATTTTCAGTTTATCTTTCTGCAAGCAGTATTTATTAAATAAATACATTAATAAAAGTGTATGAGTTCACGTTTTTGAATTTTCTAATGCTATCCTCTCAGTTTAAACCCACCTGCCCAAAGCCAGCCATGGATTCCTGGGAGCCCTCCTGCTGTCCATCTCGTCTTCCATCCTCCAAGGCGTAGACAGTTCCATCTGTGTCCTGAACCCCTTCGTCTTTCACCACCACTCCTTCTCCTCCTAGCACCTACAGCAGAGGGAAGGAAGGTTGAATTGAAGAGTATATCAATTACGCTTATAATATTAGAGCAGAACGGTGACTGGTGCTAAAAGGCAGCAGATAACAGTCAACACGAACAACAGAGCAGCTACAGCCCTTTCAGGTAGGTACTAATAAGTTTAATGACCTACAGTAAATATGCAGAAGTCCATAGAATGTCAATAAGGAAATTACTGATGAAGTTGAAATAAGAGCCTCTCCTCAACTGTGCAAAGTGCAGAAACATCTCAGCAATATACGCCAATGCAGTGCGAGAAGAGGGAAAAGCAGAAAAAGAAAGAAAAGCAAACCGTTGCAGCTCTGCATGCCTGAAAGCTGTAACCATGGCAACCCTTCCCCTTATCCCCCTACCTGGAGTCTTAGCGGCTGCCTCTGCTTGCGGCTGTGGCCCGCCCCTCTGTCTCGGTCTCCGTCTCTTCCCCGCTCTCTGCCGTCCATTTCCTCCTCTTCGCTGTATCTGTCCATCCCCACCAGGTCATCAGAGAGGTCAGTTGTGTTGCCGCGTAGGCTGTCCCTGCCGATGCTGTCCACGCTGCCCACCCCCGAGCTGCAGGTGCCTGCCGACAGGTTACCTGTGCTACTGGTGCTGGCTCCATTGGCCGTCTGTGCCAACAGGTCTCGGAGCTTGTACCTGACGTCCTGAGTACAGCTGGAGCTCTGCTTCATGAGGATTGTGCCGGCCCCGGAGCTGAGCCCGTCACCGCCACCGCCGCCGCACATGGAGCCGGGGCCCATGTCGCCCAGCGCCATCAGATTCACGGTGTTGGCCTGCTCCATGGGGCTGCCCTCACTGACGCTGGCCCCTAACCCCCCTGACATGTTGTTGGCTCCACATTCAGCCATGAAGTTAGAGAAGTTTGGGTAACCTCCCCCCCCGCTCGAGCCACCAGAACAACTTGCGCTGCCACCACTGTCCCTCCCTTTCCCGCCACCACGCTCTTCTTGTTTAGGGAGAACCCCTCCAAGCATCCCCCCTCCTGCCGCTGCCGCCGCAGCGGCCGCCGCAGCTGCACTTGCCGCCCCTGCCGCCGCCTTCCTCTGAGAGATGATCTGGGTGCATTCGTCGATGACCGTCTTGATCTGCAGAATGCTGGCGGCGGTGAGGATGCAGAGGGCTTGAGACTGCAGCACCACCAGCGAGCCGCTGTACATGAAATCCACAAGCTGCTTCACGGTCTCGGCGGGCACCAGTGGCGGGACAGAGATCTCGGAGTGACCCAGCAGCAGCTTGTCCTGAAAGAAGGGGCTGCCAGCCGCCAGCACGCAGGCATGGGCGCGCAGCGAGGCGTCATGTATCCGCACAGTCACGTCGCAGAAGAGGCCCTCACGCCGCTGTGTGCGCAGGGCTTCCAGAACCGACTGGCTGGAGTTGTGGAGGTGGATGTAGTGCACAGTCTCTGTGCCAGATGTCATGGCGGGAGGTGGCGAGTCGCTGGGGATGGGGTGGGAGTGGGGGTGGGGGAGGGGGGGTAAGTGTCTGGGGTTTTGCGTCAGCTTGAGGGATAAGGAGGACAGGGAGGGAAACGGGTACAGTGCATGGGCCACGGTGGGGCCGTGTCCCCTCAAACAGTCATGAGTCTGATGGAAGCTGAAACTGCAGCTCTCCTGTTCAAGTTTGCAAGAGCTGCCTTTGTTCTCTTGAGAGAGATGGATGTCAAGATGCTGTTGTCACTGGCTTCACGGACCCTGCTTCAAAGCCTGTGGAAATAACAACGGATGATTAACATGCAATTTCATTAGTGCTGTACATCAAGTAAAATGTACATTCACTATCTTTAAGTTGTTCATCAATCAAAAACAAATACTCTCTGGTTTCAGCATCTTGGGTATGAGGATTTTTGGAAATCTTTGAGTTTTGGACAGAAAAAAAAATAAAGAATTTAAAAAAGGAAAAAAACTATGGGAACAAGAAGCATTTCAGACCACTTTCTGCAAAACTGAAACGATTAGTCAAACCACAGAAAAGAACATTCCTTTTTCTATCTTTACCATATAGGCATGTAAATTCTAGGTTAACAGGTGTTACTAATGATAGGAATTATAGTTCTGTTCCATTCACATCAAACAGAGCCAGACTGCTACTATTGTTCATGCTGGCTCACTGGAAAGACTGCTACACTAAATGGAAAGGAACCTAAATAAGTATCATTGGAAACACCTGTGTTTATAGGCTAATTCATGTCAGTATGGCTGCAATAAATATGGCCCAGTGGCAAAATTCTGATCATCTATTAATCCATTATGTCTATCATCTTATGGGAAATGTATCCCTATACCTCCATATCCCTTCTTCAATTTCTACTGCATGTTAATATTAGTCATAGACTGTACATAAAGAAACCCACTCCAGCACCTTTTGTTTGCAGCATTTTCCTGAATAACTATTTCCTTTTTTGCACTTTCGTCTATATACCCATTCTTTGTTAGTACAAAAGCAGAAAGAAAAAAACTGAGTCAGATTCCCTGTATGTGTGCATACTTGGTCAATAACAGTGATTCTTTTCCCTAATCTGACGTGTTCCTCTTTTTTCTCTAGTTAAAAATGGAGATTTTCCACATTCTTGCTTCAGACAAAACAAGACTTAAGGAGACGTCACATCAGAATTTCGAAAACTGTGACGGACATTTTTCGGAATTTATGGACGAACATTGAATCGTTTACTGAAATAAAAAACAGAGTTTCACAAACAGTGGGAAATGATCATTAAATGGTGCCGTAGTCTACGTTTCACAGCGAACTGTTACAAGGCAAATAATGCAGCTACAGCTGAAATTGGCTGACAGCTCAGCAACTGCTCACGTAATTAAACATCAGATCACTCCACGCATCATCTGGAACACCTGTCCTGGACAAATGACAGCATGTTTCCTCTGGTCCGGTTATTTGGCGATTATTCTGCACAGTAGGTGGCCGGTAACCGCAACGCCAAAAAAAAAAAAAAAAAAAAAAAAAAAAAAAAAAAAAAAACACTGGTTAGTTGTGCTAAAACGGACGCACGAAAAGTGGGTCGACAGACGCCGAAAACATTAAGCGGTCTCACTAACTAAACAAATGTATCTTTAACGGAAATTTTCCAGTAAACAGGT
Source organism: Eupleurogrammus muticus (assembly GCA_036785175.1). Classification (NCBI taxonomy): domain Eukaryota; kingdom Metazoa; phylum Chordata; class Actinopteri; order Scombriformes; family Trichiuridae; genus Eupleurogrammus; species Eupleurogrammus muticus. Next base: position 3,437,449 of record JAYKQN010000003.1, on the reverse strand, counting down.
CTGGTCAGCCGCTGAGCTCCAGCGACACACAGGTTAACGGATAACAAGCTAATGTTAGCAGGCGTTAGCTGTTGACATTAGCCGCTCAACTCCCGTTCGGGAATGTGCACGAAATGCACAGATTCACACATGCAAACTAAGCACCGCCATCAATTAAATAACAAACAGCAGTTGTTAAACATCGGATGGCAACTGGCGACGTGCCTCGCATAACACAAAAGCGGCTATCGGAGCTCGCCCCCACGCTTCAATACAAAGCTAACGTAGCTATGGATCTAGCTAGCCACTGCACATTTCAAAAGACACAACTAGTAAAGTTAGCTTGCCAGCTAACGGGCTACCACCCTTTATTCTGCACAGAGCTTGTACTAATGTTACACCCAAGTAGTTTACAGCTAAGGTGTCAATGCGGGTCGTTTAATCGTGATTACATACCTGAAATGTGCAGTGACAGTTCGACGCTTGTTAGTTTCAGGCAGATGGATGCAGCAGGAAGCCCTCAGTATAACGCACCCAACCTGGTGAGAGCTGGAAACAAACACACACACACACGTACATACATACATACATATACAGGGACGTGGAGTTCCTTCTGTTTAACGTCATTTGAAACGAACAAATGCCAATACCTGCAGTTCATATGTCGAATTAATGTACATAAGTTTATACTCTTCATAAAAAGAGTAGGACAAACACCTGTACACAAGCCTACATAACATGCATAGCAGGGTTATTAGACATGAAGGCATACACACATACGAAACATACCACAAAAGACCAACCCAACTACTATTGTTGAAACTATGTGTATTTTATTGAAATTTGTAATGATCTTTAAGTCATGGTTAAGTTGGACATTGTTAGCTGCATACAAAAGGTACAACATATGACATACACTGTGGTGGATAATACATTTTCTATACAAAGATACAGTGTTTTCATTCCGGCACATGTTGACACTGATCATGAGAGATTTACATATTGGCAGAAGTTGACCTGCCCTTTAATGTGTAGTAGCTCATTCACAGGGTGTGTGTCTACAGGATGAAAGAGTGGTTATTTGCATCCCCCTCTGTGTCCTGCATCCTTGTGCCAGGTGCATCAGGTCTGGTGACCTGACCACAATGAAATGCAAGAGATGAGCTTGTAAGGATGAAGACTCCAGAGTGAGTATAATGCAGTACTGCTTAGACAAGGAACGGTTAACACAAACAGTTAATAAACAAAATTAATTGCAAACAATTAGGGTAATATAATTGCAGTGGTGGACGATATATTCAGATCAAGTTAAGTAAAAATATCAATACAGCCATAAAAATATAAGTTAACGTTCAACTCAGAAATAAAAACTAGTAAAAGTGTATAGATTACAGAAAATTTAGTAAACTTATTAAAAAAGTAGAACTATCTATGACTTTATACACCGCTTACTGTAATTTTGGAAATAACTGGTTTCATCTTTAACAATGTGTTGTATTTTGAAAATTGTTATATTATCCATTATGTCAAATCTTCATCTGAAAAAAAAGTAAAGCTAAAGTCAAATAAATATACCTTACAATAATAAAAGTACCAAAAGTATTAGTATAAATATAGCATCAAATGGCAATAGTCAAGTAATGTACAAGTACATCAAAATACTACTTAATGAATTGTACTTGGTCACTATCCTCTGTTATTTGAAAGGTTAAATGAGTAAATATTCAAATAGAATAAAGAAACTATATACAGTACACAGTGGACAGAAGGCACAGTAGACCAAATTTGGTCTTTGCAGATGAATGATTATGATAAAGAATGCAAGCAATGCGCCAGCTCCAAACTAGGGGGCAGCATTTCACCTCCTACCCCTCAACTTTTCCTCACAAAATGAGATAAACTTTTAACACCAATATTGATTTTTGTATTCAAGGGATCACTATGGGGGGGGAAGTGCAGTGGAACGCTGGTCACAGCCTGCACTGGCTCACCAACTGTCACCGGGCTCTCGACAGTCTCTCCCAGTCGCAGCAAAATGGGCAACACTGAGGCAGTGTGAGGTGACTCCCCTTTCACCACAGGCAGCCAAACCTCATTACTGATTTTCTTTAAATCTCACTGGCATGATGCCACAGTTGATGGTATATCATATTACTACAGAGATTGAAAAGTGAAAGTGAAGGGAAATTAATGTTTTAAAACCCAAATAGGTAGAAGGTATTTCTTTAAGAAAAGGAGCAGAACACCAGCTTCAAAGTGAAGTGAGACAGTTTGTTCTTTTTGTTACATTTTTTAGTAATTTGGATGTTTATTGAGCACAAATTTCGAAACAAAAAACCTTCACAAACACTGCACCGTGGTCACAGCATGTTGCTTTCTCTCTATAGAGTGTTGCTTCCTGTCTAGAGCCTGTTTCTGTCTGTGAGCAAGCGAGAACATGCGCAACATGCTGACTACAACCCGCAAACGGCTAGCGGCTTCACTAATGAGAAGGGATTTCTGAAAGTTACATATAGTCCCTCTAAACATATAAAGGTACTTGCCTTCAGATCTGTAGGCTGTTGTGGTAAAAATGCTGAGCTGCAATAAACGCCTACACATCAACTATCTTTACGATAAGCTAATTACTCTCTTTCCACATCAGACAACTGCCCCACAATCTGCCCGTTATCGGGTTCCCCGGTTGTCCAGTCTTACATGTTTAAGCATGCCTTTGCTGCTGCTTGATAGTTTAAGAAAGACACACCAGGATTTACTGCACAACAAAATATAATTTAATGAATTCACTTTTCACTGTGGTGATCACAACTCTATATGGATTTAAAAATAATAATAATTAAAAAAAGATCCAGTACTCTCCTTTGTCTTAATGTAAGGCATGCAATCTCCACAGAGCTTTGGACATTGAAAGCTACAGATCATTATAGTAGGACACACTGACACTCAGTCACAAATACACACAAAAGCGCTCATTGTATCCACTCTTTTCTTGGGGCCCAATTAACATTTATTCTTTGCACATACAATGAGTAAAAGTGGGATTCATCACAACACTGAAAGTATAATACTTCACAAATAGCATCAGGATACACTTCCGCTGGGCCTTTTTCTACGTTCTCAGCTCTTGAAGAATAAATGGCATGGTGCTGCTGGAATACTTTAATACTCAACTTACATTGACTTTTACACAAAACGGGGGTTAGTAGCTTAGCATATTGTGTGAGCGTGTTGCACATAAAATGAGGATGATTTGAACAGCCGTGACTCTTGCATTCAACCCTTTGCAGTGAGCCCTTTTAGAATTGGTTTTCTGCACCAGCGGAACCTTTAAAATGAGTTTCATCATTCAGGATGTCCTTCATTTGGAAGTTACATTGAAATGCTGCTGCATTTGCTCTCATTTGCAAATGCCTTCACATAAAAAGTGCAGACAATTTCTTGTGTCTATGGTGCAAAATCCTAATAACCTCTGGGATTCATAGTGGCCTCAGCTATATAAATACAGTTATATATTTGCCTCCATATAAAAATAAAATTAGCAATACACAAATATTGCACGCCTAAGGAGTTTCGGTTTATCAGATTATTGACAAGCTAATGAGTAAAATGTAAAAACATGAAAATAATAAACCCTCTGGTGCAGTATAAATAAATATTTAGTTATTCAGTTTTAATTCCCTATGCATGCAGCATGTGTCTCTGGCTGTGGGGGGCCAGGTGGGGCAGAGGTGGAGTCACGGCTGCCAAGGGGAGATGGAGTTGATCTGTGCAGTGGGTAAATGGTCACGTGGAGCAGCAGGTATTTTCTCAAGGACATTGGGGCAGAGCTCCTCAGTGCTGCTGTGCGTCCAGCTCTCTCTGGCGGCAGCCGACAGCAGTGATGAGAGCAGCTCCCTTGCCGCTTCCGTCCTCTGATAGCAGAAAGTTGACTTCACATTTGGGGGCGAGTTCCTTCACTGTCTGCTGGAAGATCCGAGAGAAGCTGTGGAATGAGATGAACGGGAAACTGGTCAGGAGGCAGTTCTTTACTGAAGTCGAGGAAATGAGAGATGCGTTGTACAGCAAGAAACAAATGCTGCAAGCCATCAGTCCAGCTTTACTATTAGGATTCAGTGTAGAGCAAGAGAGTTAATTTAGGGTCTTTCTCATGAAGGATTAACAAAGTTATCTGTATAGTTGCGGAAAAACTGAAGTTAAAAAAACATGCCCGTGTCCAGTAAATGCCAATACAAAGCAGCTGCCAAAGGAATTTAAAGGCAATGGCAATGTTTGTGCGAAAAAATCATTGGAAAAAAACACAGAAAAAATGGTCATTAAATGCAAGCATCCTTAGTAAAGGTATTTTACACAACAAATAAGCGTATGTACAGCAAGTGTCCATCACCATTCTACACTAAGAACATTAAAAAAAAATGGTTCAAAACTGTCACTGCTTCTGATACCATCTATCAAAATATAACATTTATCTAGTTAATTTGAGATTTTTCCACATTTAAATAGTGATTTAATTTCTTATTTTTCCTAAAGACACAAAGCTATTATGGAATTTAACAAGCCTAAACTATCACCTATTTGGCATTTTTTCTTGATAAATGAATCAGTGACTAATAATGATTGGCAAGATGAGAAAGTCACAAACTTTTTAAAATATAGTTTTAAGAAGAATTCATCAGGCCTCTCAATATGTACATGTGTGTTCATGTTGGTTTCTATACATGATTCACGAATCATGCTTTTGTGCAATTTTAACATGCAATGTTAAATGGTGAAATCGAAAAAGAAAGATACATTTTATATATTCAATCCACCTAGAACATAAGACTATTTGATTAAATGTTTTTTTTTAATAATTAAAAGACCCTTTATGAGCGAAAAACTATCAGGTACAGAGTTTTAGGATTATACCAGATGATAGTTGTCCTAAACTTTGCTACATTTTTACTTTTCTGCTGTCTTTGAACTATTTCTAAATTTTAAACTATTATAATAATATCTTATGAGTGGCTTTTAATAGCATAATCCTGAGATTTGACTGTATTTGATACAGCTGCTAATCCTAAATAATTGATACCAAAAATAATATATAAAAATATATAAAAAAAATAAATAATTACAACCTTTGCGGTTCTGATGGCACTCACTATGTACTGTTGTGTTTCAGAATGAATGACCCTCTTTCAACCCTAAACATGCACTCTATTATGTTCCCCTGTATCTTACTGTGGGTGCAGCTTGTAGAGTGTGCCATCCACGCCCACGGTTACATCCAGGTGGTCCAGTCCTCTGTTCTCACGGATCTTGTCCACCACCGCAGCCATTCCGGCTCCGCAGATCTGAGCTGCGCGACGGGACACCGTGCCACACACCTCTTTGACTATAATACTGTCATCACAGGTGCTGTCGAGCCCCAGCTGCTGCAGGATTGCCCTGACCTGCAACAGCGCCAGACGATCGCTGTGGAGAGGGAGGGGCGGGGTGAGAGTGGTATGTCAGAGGTCAGCCAACAGCAGGAAAGTCACTGGATACCTCACAGCTGTTCTGAGAAGCTAAGGTAGGCTTAAACAGTGTATAAAATCCTGTCTTCACATTGCATCCCCCTCCTCCCCTTATTCTTAGGTGTGTTGTCCTACTAGATGCTACATTTCAATGAACAATGCCACTGAAGAATGCATTTTCATGTGCTTCCTTTTAGCAACAGGCTGTGTATAAACAAATATATATCCTAAAATTTACAGTACTGGTCCAGTGCCCATAGAAATTCTGTTATCCTATAGAGAGTAGATAGATTGGAAAAAGTTGTTTTTTCATGTCACACGCACTTCTCTGATAACCACAATATGTTTAGTAAATGGTGAAATAGTGATAAATGTTTTGTGTTTTCATATTTTTTTATTATTCACAACAACTTATCTATCTATCCAAAAAATTAATGATGATTTCCTGAAATGATGATGATTTCCTGAGGTGCTGTGAAGGCATAGCCTGTGTAAGTGAGGAATAAAGTGGCAGATAAACAAGGAAACTTTCACTATGTTGGAGCATGATCGACAGAGGAAACTCAACAGAGATTTGAATGGTAACAAAAATTGTGGGATTGTAATCATTAATGCAATCTGGAGCTGTAACACTGGAACAAAAACTGCTACAGAATAGTGGTTTGTTACACAAGTGTATGGATTTTTAACTTATTTTTTTGCAAAATATATATAGTTGCAGACATGCAAATAAATGCTTCAGCTATGACTCAAACACAGGTCTGCTGTTTAGGAGGCAAGTCAAGTTTTAATAATAATAATAATAATAGTATAATGATGTTTGCCTATCCATCTGAAAAATTTCACCAAAAAGGACAGCCCCATTGTGCAATGTGCAAACTAATATGGGAGACACAGACTGACACACATCCTTGCTTTATAGATAGATAGATGACCCGCTATGTCTGGTGTTCTTGGTGCAGTTGTTTTCTTAAATGGGTTTTTCATACCAGTTTGAATCCATTTCACTGCAGTCTGAAAATCAATCATCATTCTGGCCTGATGCTAGAAACCGGGAGCTATATCTCTGGATCACAGAGTGAAACTGTAAACCGCACTCTCATAACAATGGTTGTATAAGTCACACTTCAAGGTGTCGAGAGTCGTCGTGGTTACATGATCCAGAGAACGAGTCCTTCTCTGATGGTGAAGAGCAGTTAAACTTCCTGGGATGACATCTCAAGGCATGAGGGTATGTAGCAGATGACGTAACCCACCTCCTCTGCTCAAAGTTGGTCTTTCTAAATAGACATGGATGGCCTCCTTCACCCCCCTCTTAAACCACCTGTCCTCCTTGTCTAAGATGTGTATGTGCCTGTCTTTAAATGGGTGTCCCTTTTTCTTTAGATGCAGACGAACTGCTGAGTCCTGTCCTGATGTGGTGGCTCTCCTGTGTTGCGCCATGCATTTGCGGAGTGGTTGTTTGGTTTCTCTCTCTCTCTCTCTCTCTCTCTCTCTCTCTCTATATATATGTATATATATATGTGTATATATATATATATATATATATGTATATATATATATATATATATATATATATATATATATATATATATATATATATATATATATATATATATATATATATATATATATATATATAAATCCGGGCACTCTTCACTGCGTTGTACAGCATAAACAACATTGTTGTTTTTGAATGACTCTCACTCCACTTCACACCTTGAAGTTTGACTTATGCGACCATTGTTATGAGATCATGGTTTTCAGTTTCACCCAGAGATATAGCTTCTGGTTTCCAGCATCAGGCCAGAACTGAATAAGACTTCTGGATGGGAGGTGAAACGTCTTCAAGCTACAGGAAAAAGTCCAGTTGCTTACAATTAACTCCTTTGACACTACAATGACCTGGATGAGTTAGAATCTACACAGATAGGCTTGAATATGCAACGCATTTGGTTTGGTCCTTTAAAGAAGAAACGTCCTCTTGTGTTGTTTGTAGCACTGTAACAGTTTGTAAATTGATTGTAATTTAAACGTTCAAATGATTTTTTACAGTTATCAATGCAATCGCTTTCCCTAATCCTGTACCAACTATTTAGCTTACATTTCCCATAGTACATCACCATTTTATTTAGAATGTAATTGCCGGTCGATTTTGAGATGACTGTTCTCAGTTCACAGTTCCAGTTCTCAGGCCAGATTTATTATTTTTTTATATATATAAATTGGATGTGTGAACAGTCACAATGTTACTGTGTCTGGAATAAACAGGGACTTCGATGTGGCATTAAGCTGATGTTAAGTTAGTTGTCCTACATACATGTGCAGTGATTTACTCACCTCTCTATCTGTGACAGAAATTTTGTCTCAAAGATGCCTCTGGTCTTCAGAGTCTCTGAGATTTGTCCCCGGAAGAGAAATCCGCGCTTGGTCAAATCAATCAAAATCTGCCTGACGATCTCTCCCAGGTACATGCCACTGCACATCTTCTCATATCTGAGTTGCAAAAGAGTGATGATTCATAGGTAACACAAAGGTGACAAGAAATCAGTAATTACAAAATCCATCCATCCATCCATCCATTTTCTATCCCGCTTATTCCTTTTCAGGGTCGCAGGGGTCTGCTGGAGCCTATCCCAGCGCATTTATGGCGAGAGGCAGGGATACACCCCAGATGGTCGCCAGCCAATCGTGGGGCACACACACCATTCACACACCATTCACTCACACACTCACACCTATGGGCAATTTAGAGTTGCCAATTAACCTGAGCATGTTTTGTATTGTGGGAGGAAGCCGGAGTACCCGGTGAAAACCCACGCAGACACGGGGAGAACATGCAAACTCCACACAGAAAGGTCCCAGACCCAGGACCAAGGAGGTCGTGAACCTGCGACCTTCTTGCTGTGAGGCAACAGCGCTACCCACTGCTCCACCGTGTCGCCCTAATTACAAAATGTTGCTACAAAATTAATAATTCAGAGCAGAGGGAAAGATTGCTTGTATGATTAAAAATCCATTACTGAAAGCATCTTGACCTTTGTTTTCCTTCGTTGAGTGAGTTCTCATCCACTGCCTGGTCATACTTTGTTCTGATGTCATCGAGGCAACCGTTGTCTCCGAATGCACCCCACTCCATATTGACACACATGCGTCCCTCATTTCCCTCCACTATTTCAATGTTCTTCAACTCTTCCATATAACAGGCGTTACTACCAGTTCCTGAGAGGAGACAAAGCCACAGCTCATATATCTCAGGAGGAACCTCAATTACGTTTTTCTAAATTGATTTGCTTTTCCATCAAAGAACTGCACATCATACAAGTACACAGAACACTGTCTTATTAATTTTCAGAGTTGTTAGACAGTCAGAGTTGTTAGTTAAAAATTGGTGTTGAACTCACCTGCGATCAGCCCCACCTCACAGGTGGGTTCCTCGTATGCGCAGGTCATCATTGTTCCTACTGTGTCATTGACTATGGCAACCACATCCAACTCAAACTCCTGTAAGAGTAAAGAAAAGAAACATTTTTCTAAGGCAGCAATATGATGAACGGACATTAAGGCAAAACTCACAATTCAAAGATCATGCTTTTTTTTTTAAACAATCCAGTAAAAGAATACACAGAGAACAGTTAACATCAGTTCGAGGCATATTTGATTAAACATAATTGCTACTCAACAGCTTAAATCATAATTTAAAAATTAAGTTTTTAGAGAGGTAAACAGTTTCTCTCATTATATAAAGTGTATTTCACTCACATTCCTACACAGGCTATAGAGTGAAATATACAGGCTGTACAAGAGAGCTCAAATATCAGGATCTCTCCCAAAAAAACAAAATACAGAGGACCCTATTTGATACCACTGTAGAAATTCAGAGCTTAAATAAGACCCCACACTGCACACAGACAGGCACACTTCTCCACACGAGTCGGAATATGCAATAGGTTTTCCAGGTGTTATGACATGCTCTTACATCAATAAGCACACAGTGTTCTAGTCCCGCACTACACCGCATTATACATGTCAGTTAATGATTTACAGTAACTTAATACTTACTGGCTCCTCCATCTAGAAGGGTGAAATTGATATTAGAACCTCAAAAATGATGACATATAAATAATTAAAATTCCTAAGTACAAACAATGGTGCACAGTGATTGGCATTGAATGTGTATGATTATAAAGAACAAGTTGCTGCCTCTGCTGTATGTGTAGGCCATAGTAAACAGTGCTCAGCTGCATCTGCTGCAGGTTATAGGAGTGGGGGATGGAGAGAAGTGTCTTTATGCTGAAACTGCAAAAGTACAGTTACTGTAAGTCCAAAGGTGTTAACATGCCAGAATTAGCATTTATTTGGTCATGGGATGTGGTAAATGTGTACAACTTCCTTTGTTCAAGCCTTCTTTATGTATTTATTCTTTAACAAGATGGTTTCAGATTGTATGTCTTCTTTAGTTGAGCAAATGTTTTAATTAAAATATTGTCTCAAAATACAGTATGTACAGTAGGAATAATATGGGAAACTGTTCGATCAAAACCAGTTAAAACTACAGGGCTATTTAGTCCAAAAAAGTTTTTATATGTCCAGGCCAGTCTTCAAATTTATATCAAAGTTGTTTATTGCCATATGGCATAATACAAAACACATTTTGCTAACTGGAAAACAACCTAATTTGTTGTAAGCTTATATAATGCTTTGATTTACTTATTTTAGAATGTTCTTTATTATGACATTCATACTTTGCAAAAATCTGACAAAATCTGATTATTTTGTTTCAAATTTTCTTTTTTTTTCTCACTAACAGCAAAGACAGCTATAAAACATCAAACACACGTGAGTAAAGATAGATTGTCACATGTAGTGTAAATTGTTGCTGGAGTTGTAGTAGCAGCATAGATAATTATGTATTGACATCACAGGTAGATCCTGTCTTTGATTACCTCTTTCCTCTTGATCGCTTCCCGAAGAAGCTCCACCACATCTTCACCCTCACAGTCTGTGGCTTTAAAGCCTTTGGTCCAGGTCACAAGGATTCCCTGAGTATCACAAAATATTTGTAAGACAAGGCCTTACAAATACTGGCTAGAATATAATTTTAGAATTGTATAATCATTAGACTTGTCAATGGTTCAAGAATGTTTTTTTTTTTTTGAACCATTGATGTCCTGCATATGAAAGACATATATAAATGTAGCCATTGGACCTAATGCAAGTACAAGTTCAGATTCTTATCCAAAATCTCTTACTCTTTTTCTGTAAGGTTTGCTTGTATAAGTTTTGAGGGTCAGATTCAAAAACTCTTACCTGCACAATCCTAAAATGTACAAACATAAATTATCCTGATAAATGTCATTTATTTATGCAGTGTACATTCATGTACTCTGATCATTGGCATACTGGATGTATAAGGTAATCTGTTCTGCTCCATTTGTGGGAAAGAAAAGGACTATGTCTTTATATTATTTATCACCTGTTGCAATAATCATTTCGCTGTCTATTCTTATTTTAGTCAGATAAGTAGAAGCATAGAATTTGTGATATTTGTTTTAGATAACTGCTGGAGAACATACTGCATCCAAGCTGGTTTGATGGCAGGGGAAGGAGAAGGTGAAACCCAGTGGCAGGCGAGCACTTTTCATTCCCATGTAGTCCAGGAAGTCAGAGATGCAATGCACAATGTGGTCAAATAGCTGGAGAGAAAAATGTTCTTAGTTTTGTGCACTGTAAAGATATGAATATATTTGACATAACTCAATTTTTTTTGGCAAAAAACATGCCTGATTGGCAGCACAAAATATATGTCTAAATGAGCAAAACATCCTCAGAAGATTAAAGTTGGTTACCTCTTCTCCTGTGCCTTGCATGACTTCAATGGGAATGGCGTAGATTTTGTTATGCATCTCCACTGATCGCCTCTTTCCACTACGAATCTTTACCAGAAGCACCCGGAAGTTTGTCCCTCCGAGGTCCAGAGCGAGGAAATCTCCATTTTCTGTGTTACAAGAAAGGCCTTGTTAGCAAAACTAAATCTCTCATTCCAGAATAAGTTGTTCCTTTGTTGTATTGATCTTATTTTAAAAGAAACCTTTCTGTCTGGACTTTATTCATAAAATTATTATTTGATCATTAATAATGTTTCAAGTTTTTTGCCATACAGATGGCTTATAATTGTCTGAGTATCTTGTGATCTTTTAACTGTCAAGATTATATATTTAATGGGATGATATTGAAACTGCTACAGCACATAACACAGAACATAGCCAGGTCTCTTCCTGTGTGGACAATAACTAAGGAAATGTACTGTCCAGCTGGAGTTTATCAGTAAATCACTACCTTTGTTGTGTTATTAAATTAGGGTTATTTTTTACTTAATTAAAAGGACAAAGTTCCATTTGACATTAGCAGAGACATTCTGTGTGGTATGACATTCAAAGTGGTATGGCTCACTAAAATGAATGCAGGATTGCTAGGTTCCTAAACCCTCTGCCATATGGACACATATACTGACACAACAGAAGAACTATGAAGAATTTATCATTTAAAAAAAAATAAATCAGATATTGTACAGTTAAGAGAAAAATGTAGAGGTGATGATGAGTTGTATCACTCCACTCCACCTCTCAGTGCATCCTATTAGTCACCTGTCCCATCCGGTGTACTTCGGACAAAAGTGGGCAACATTTTGACCGTGGCTTCCTTGTGACTAGCCTTCTTGAGGCCTCTTTCAATCTCCACCCTCATCCGTTTCTTCACCTCTAGCAGCTGTGCTTTGCTCAGACGGAACTCAGCCATAGTCTGCTGAATCTGTCGCGCCTGCTCCGTCAGACGGTACGCCACCGCTGTCACCATGGCTGCGCCCTTGGCACTCCCACTCTCAGACAGCAGGAAGCGGACATCTGAGTCTGGGACCAAGCGGCGCACAGTCTTGTGCAGACGGCGAGCATATCTGTCCAGAGAGAAAATAAAATTGATTAGATGAAGGTCATTTTTTTATGTCCCACACACTGCTCTGATAACCACAGTATGTGCTCACAGTGGTGAAATGATAATAATTTTTTTGTGTTTTTTAACATTGTTTTAATATCCACAAATTATCTATCCATCCATCTATTAAACAATAGTGTTGGGATTTCCTGAGGGTCTGTGAACATGGCTTGGAGTTTCAGCATAATTTATAGAATGAAGAAAAGCTGACTGCACATAGGCGAGAACACTACCCCCTACACCACCACAGCACACCTAGAGGACCATAAGTTATAATGGGAATAATATAATAATGATGTTTTTACTATCTATCTGGAACTTTCTTTTTTTCTCTTTTCAAAATGTTATCGGAACCTGAAATCTTCCCCAAGTTAATTAAATATCTGGTGTGGTCCTCTATATTCCTCAGGATCATGTTTATAGGATTTTTTTAAGTGGAGTATGTCATGCTTTTGTTGGTCTTTTTGTGGCAAAAGTTAAGGCATACGTAAAGGCAAATTACTGAAGCAAGTATCAGACTCACTGAGGGTGCATCTTGTAGAGAGACCCATCAATACCCACAGTGGTGCGGAGGCGTGCAACTCCTTTGTTTTCCTTTAGGCGAGAGAGGATGCCACCCAGTGTGGAAGCAATTAGATTTGCTGAGCGGAAGGATACAATAGTGCACACATGCTGCACAGCAAGGCAGTCTTCATCTGAAGGCTCCACCCCAAGCCTTGTCAGGATTTCCATACATTTCTTCAGCCCTTCCTTAGTCCTAAAATCAAAAATTTGTGTCAGATTGAAAATCATATTTGAAAAATGTAGAACCTTCAGTGTTTTTAACGTTTATAAGACCAATTATCATTTTTTTTTTTAATCTCACTGTATATTTTAAAGATAAAATAATATAGTTCTGTAGATGTCCGTCCACTTACTTTTCAATGGCAGAAACATGTTTTGTCTCAATTTTCCCTTTTGTAAGGAGCTCAGGGGTGATGCGTCCCTCAAACAGCAGACCTTCTTTGGCCATCTTGACCAGGATGAGCCGCACCAACTCTCCCATGTACATACCACTGGCCATCTTTTCAAACCTGAGCAGAGAGAAACACAGTGACAGTTTTCATATAAGGTGTATATATGTCATGAATACGCTTAGTGTTAGTCAATCCAAGGCTTTTTCAAAGATCTATAGTAGAATTGACTGCTGTTGTTGATAGGTTGCAATTTTGGAAAGCTTTTAGCCCCTTTAACTATTTCTAAGAACAATGCTATAACTGCGTTTTAGGTCAAAAACAGAACTGAAACTTCTTGGACAATCAACGAGTAGCACAAGCCTATAGCTACAGTATCTCCCAGGATTTTCCTAATTGAGCCTTTCTCATAAAGACTGTACCTGTTTATTAAAACCCTTGCCTGAAATACTAAAGGTTCAAAAGATCTTACAGCTGCTTCCCTGGGTTGATAGAGCCCCTGTCGATCTCACGATCAAATTCTGTGCGAATGTCCTCGAGGGAGCCATCATCCCCGAAGGCGCCCCACTCAGTGTTGATGCACATCCGGCCCTCGTCTCCTTCCACCAGGTCAATGTGACGCAATTCCTCCATGTAGCAGGCATTCGTTCCCGTTCCTGAAACGATGCAGAGTTGCATGACTCCTGCTGTGCAAGGCTTTTTGCTCTGTGGAGATTAATGTGTAAAGTGCATTGTCCTAAAGATGTTGGCATAATAATAGCTTTGGCGCCCCCACATGTAAAACTGTGCTCATGTTGCTGAAAGGAGCTTTGGATAAATGTGTAGACTGAGTCACTAGTGTAGACTACACTAGATGAATGAAACTGTATAATCCTCTTTATTTTGTGCACCTTCCAATATTAAAAAATATATCCAGTCTGTGTCTTTACCTATGATGATACCCACTTCACAGCGCTGATCATCAAAACCACAGGTCATCATGGTGCCAACAGTGTCGTTCACCACCGCCATGATGTCTGCTTCATATTCCTGAATTAAACAGGGGATCATGTTAAAATAAGAAAAGTGCCCAGTCGAAGGCCACATTTCAACAGAAAACACACACACACACACACACACACACACACACACACACACACACACACACACACACAAATCAAAAATTTATATGCAGCACTCTTGGAAATTATTTGGTTAAACTCACCCCTCTTTTCTTAATGGCCTTGTTCAGAAGCTTCACCACATCCATGCCTTCTACTCCACTGGCTCTAAACTTCTTTGTCCATGTCACTAAGACAGCCTATAAAACAAGTGGTTTCATAAGGCCAAACTCTAAATTACAGTGAGACGGCTTTGGCAACACTGAAGTGTCCGTCCATTGGTATTCCAAACACAGTTTTGGTCTCCAAACAACACTTGGAGGAACACTTTGTCCAGAAGATTCTGTGACTACAGTTATTTGAAAGAATTTACAAAGAATTTGGTCTCACATGTCTTATGAGGATATTAAGCATTCAAAATTACGAAAACATGTAAAAATGAAATTCCTATAAACTTTTGGGCCATCTTGATGCAATTTCTTGGAATATATCTGTTGCTGCATGAGAAACTATTTGTGAAAGTTTTCCCTTTAAAATTCTTAAGTGTTTACCTCATCCAGCTTGGTTTGGGCACAGGGAAAGGAGAATGTAAATCCTACAGGAAGCTTTTTGTCCTTGATTTTTTGCTTCTCAATGAAGTCACCCAGGCACTCTGCAACATGGTCAAAGAGCTGCAGAGAGAAAACTATTACCCTTAGGAAAAGCAGGAAAATCAAAACAAAACTTTCAACTAGTGTCATATCACATCACTATCATTGGACACTTAATTACTAAACTTTACCTGCAACTATTAAAAAATACCACTTTAGTTTTGCTTTCATAAGAAAATGACAGACAACCTTCTGGTTACCCTTCTCAAATGTGAAGATTTTAATCTTTTTTTTTTCTATAAATGATGATAAACTGAACATTTCTGGACTGTTGATCTGACAAAACCAGTAATTTGCAGATGTTGGGTCAGTGACAGATTATGATTGGTAAGATAAGAAATTCAAAAACTTGTAAGTTTTAAGAAGCATTCATCAGGTCTCTTAAAATGTACATTTTGTGTTTGTGTTGGTTTCACATCATTCAAAGTCCATTTATGTGTTTTGATAAAAATCACAATTTTTGGCATTATTTTCTGACACAAAATGTCAAATGGTGTAACTGAAAAAGAATTATGCATTTTAAATATTTAATCCACCTTAAACATAAAAGTAGTTGATAGCATGTTTTTTTTCACTTTTTTAACATTTCTGAGAGAGTTAAACTATCTGGTACTATTTTTTTAGGGTTACAACACATGGCAGTTTTAAGGCTACAATGGCTCAAAAATGGTGGGTTGCGTCCCCTTGTGCAGAGATGTTAGTTAAAGGTGTTTGAGCTTTCAGGAGTTATTTAAAGAGTAATATTTTCATCTCTTTATCATTTTAGTTTGTTTAAGTCGTTGAGAAGTGAAAAGGAAAAAAAATCTACTAATCACAAGTGTAAGGAAAAGTCAAGAAGAACACGAGAAATATTTTTCTGACCCATCAAAGTAGAGGGATTGAGATAGGAAAAGTGTCATGGGATTAGGCATTAGTGTTTGTAAAACAGAATATTTTACATCTATTATTGACTGATATCTAACATAGAAACTTATTATTTCAACTGTCAGAAATATTTAATTCTTTTTATTTCAGTCTAATACTTTAACCAGTAAAAGAAAACTTTGTTGTTAACAATCCTATTCAAATATCACATTACTTTTTTTGGACAGCTGTCCTCCTGACTTTTCATTAAGCAGCATCTGTCTGTGTGAGTCACGCTCTGAACCAATCAAACAGTCTCAGACGGCCACTCATGTTTTGGTTATCATGTTACAATACGACTGCCAGCTGTAACTACAAGTTCAGTGTAGGTCAGTGTAGGATCTGACGTCACTGTCATTATTCTCAGAAACATTACGGGCATCATTTTTTTAATTGATCTTTAACCCAACAGTAAATGCTACTGGGCACTGTACTGAGCAGACACACACATTACAGTGATTATTTTGCATCTCAACTCATTGTCTGGTTTAGATCTTGTATTTACATAGAGACTGTTAAGAAATGATGATTCTGGTCAGGTCGGAGTAAGTAGTTTCTACTGCAGTTTAATTGCATTTTCTGTGGAATACATTGTCTTAAAACATCCAGATGTGGTGACCAAACTCAGCTTGTTCATTTGTTGCCTGCATTATGTCAGCACATCCAGACATTTTCTTAGGAAAACAGGATTCAGTTCTGATTTATTTACAAGGAGTCCCTACTGTTTTTGTGTTGCATTTTCTGTGAAATAAATCCGGCATATATTATATTGTATGTTATATATAAAATACTTTGTGTAAACCTGTTGCATATGCATATAAATATTTGTTATTATACCTGCTTTATCAGAGGGTTTAATGGTAAATAGTGTATTATAGCTACTTACTAACAAAACCTTCTAGGTAACAATTATACAAATTATCTACCTGTGTTCCGCTCCCATGAATGATGTCATCAGGGGTGTCATAGACCTGGCTCTCCATTTGGACCGGCTGCTTCTTGTCCTGTGTCACCTTCACACGCAGGATCCGAAAGTTTGACCCCCCGAGGTCCAGAGCTATAAAGTCTCCCTTTTCTATCAGAATGAGAAATCAATCATTTTAGATTTTAATGTGCATTTGAAAGATTTTATTTGAATTCATCCCACTTCCAAAAGATAATGTATGTCAAAGGATATAAGGAGTTCTGCGATCTCTCACGCATTCCTTTTAGATGTTTTCACAACAAGCCAAGATCCTATCCCCTGTATGGTTAAGGATTTTCCCCACAAAAGATACAGATTTGATTATAACCTTTGAAATAGTGTTGTATCAAAATGTCTTATATTCAAGATTTAAATATTGTCAAAGAAACTCTCTGTGGCATAAACCTTTCCAGAAACTGTATAATTGTGGGTTAAGCTCAATATGAAAATTCATTGCAAAAAGTTGATTGTCAAAAATACAGTGTACATGTTCGAGATGGTGAGCATTTCCTTCTCAGCCCATTAAAATTTATGATCAAGAATATTTTATTAATATTGGTAAGGGCAACATCTTTGACTCTGCTCATGTCTTTGTCGGCTCATTTTTCTGACACCTAACAGGGCATGCAATGGTTGGGTTATAGATCATGGCCTTCTGTCTTTAGAATTCAGATCTCTGACAGCTGTGTAATGAAATACACAAACACATCTAATGACTGAAATTCATAAAAGAAACAACCACAATCTGAAACCTTGCGACACAAAATTGATGAAAAAGAGATGACCCATAAACATGAACAAAAACAAAAAATTATGAAGCTCCTTTATGTGAACTGAGCCAGGTGCAAGGGTAGTCACTGCAGACAAAGATAACATAAATCAATCCTTTGCCGAGAGAAGCTTTCAGATACAGAGTAGGTTTTATTTTGTTTTTCAGAATTTTTGTTCTAATGTTGAGATTAAATATGACATGGACCTGTGAAAGAGCAGAGAAGGATTGATGTCTTGTAAAAAAAGACACAGAAGAGAACATATGATCATCTGTGGAAGGTGATCTACCATAGCTAGGGTCAGATCTGTAACCTTTTAAGACATACTGATATTACCTCATATTAAAACAATGATATTCGTGCTGTACTGTGACTGTAATGTTTGCTATGGTTTGCTATTCATCCACTTGACCCGAGTGGAATGAGCTGTGACCAGGCTTTGACATATAGAAGTGTTACTGATTTGCCTCTGTCCCTCTATGACCTCTCTGCTAGTATTGCATGTATAAGCTTTTATGCTACTTCATGGTTTATATACATGTTGATTTTTCCATATTTATTGCAGTAGTTTCATTGAAATTGAGAATTTGGGGGAAATATGCTCAGGAAATGGGCCTTCTAACAACACTGCTCTTTATGTAGTGTTACCATGACTGTAGTGATTGCTGCTTATCCTTTTGACCGCAGTGGAATGAGCTGTGACCGGGTCTGACATATACAAGTGTTACTGATCTGCAGCAAAGCATGTGCCCATTTTAAAAATAATAATGTTATAACTTTATTTATATAGCACACAGTCACAAAGTGCCTTAAATACTGTATAGGATAAGACACACATACAAAACAAATAAATAAGAAAGAAAAAAGTACAAGACTAAAATAATCAAAACTAAAGGTTAATAAAGAGTCATTTTAAAAAGGTCAACCCACAAAAGAGTTTTTAGTAGAAGCTTTAAAATAAAAATCAGATTTGGCTGATCAAACTGAATGGGAAAGGCTGTTCTAACCATAAAAGCAACAACCCTAAAAGCAGTCACCTCTAGAATTAAAATGGAAACAGAGAACATTTAACATGTGCATTGATCAGATTGATCAATGTCAGATCCCTACAGTAGGGTACGTCAACAGATAAGTAAATTTTATGTTTTACAGGAAGCCAAAGAATGGAACTAAAAATCTAGTTTTTTTTAACCGCCTTATGGCTGCATTTTGCACCATTGGTAGCCAACCGGTAGAGGACGAAGTAATGCAGGTACAAAGGGAGTTGCAGAAGTTACGGGAGGGCAGTAATGAATGTATGTCCTAGAAGTTATAGATTTTTTGTTGATAGCATAGTTTAAGTGTTGCAATATTTCTCAACTGAGAGAAACTAAGCAAGGTAACTTAAAAATCCATATATAATAAACAGTGAGGTATAAAAGTCACATTGCAGTGCAATTAAGTGACTAAAAAAGTTAGCAGCAAACAGAAAACACCTATGTCTTGATTTGCAAGAACTGAGAGTTGCGGCAGATCCACCATTTTCTGAAAAGTGGAGCACTAAATGAAAACTGCTTCTCCATGTTTAGTTCCGAACACACAGCAGACGTGACCCAGATGACCTGAGCAGTCTGGATGAGTCATAGGTCATGAAGCTGGCCAGAAATATACTTTAGCCCTAAAACATTCAGTGCTTTATGAACCAATATTTAAAATCAATTACTTGGCACAATGGAAGCCCATGGTAGACCTCAGAGTGAAGTGATCCACTGTCTAGGTCTAGTGAGGACTCTAGCAGCATTGTTTTGATTATTGTAACTGTTGGATTCTTTCTTAAGGGAAAACTGTAAGCATCCCATTGCAATATTTGAGCCTGTTGAAGTGAAAAGCATGAACATTTTTGTCAGCTCTTGCTGGGGCATAAACCATTAATCCTTGATACGTTATTCAGGTGATAGCAGGCTAACCTTGTTATTGTTTCAATGTGGCTGTTGGAATTCAGTCCAGTAGTAGACTACTCTAAATTCCTCACTTGGTTTGTGGGTTTGAATAAATAATTGGAGCTGAAGCTGTTTTTCTTGATTTTTCTTTGGCTCTTTTTGACATTTTTTCCTTTATCAAATCGGAGGAAATGATGGCACATTGTCACTGAAAACCTTAACAAGAGCTGTCTCAGTGCTGTAGTGAGGTTGAAGTCTGGTAAGATTGAGGTACACCTCTACGCTGGAGGAGGCAGAACCTGAGACATAGGTTGAGACTCTGTATTAAAACTAAATTCATAACTGTTGATGTCACAATCACAACTCAGTAAATTATCATTGAGTCTGAATTCACATTCACTCAAGTCTTCTGTTGTGCTCATATTCTTATCTCCCAATGGCAACATTAGACTCTCTCTACTCGACACATCCAGTGAATCTGAGTAGATATAAGTTGTTGAAATCCTCCATTTCAGTCACTGTCAAAGAAAGGTTTCTCCATTTCTCCCTGGATATGAGCACAGGCGTCAATGCTGGATGAGTCTATGAAATTGCTAGGTTTTGAGAGTGAGGGGAAGTTGTGAAGAAACTGGTTGTCATCCTGTGGGTGTGGCACCTGCTTCAGTTCTTTCCTCCTCAGCTCTGTGATCTCCTGCTCCAGCTTCTCCTTAATCTCTTTGACTTCACTCACCACAGCCAGCTGCTGCGATGTGATCTGCCGTTTCACATCGGTGCTTCTTTTCTGGATAAAACAGTTCAGCTCAGTAAAGTGATCTGTGCACTGTTTTCTGCTGCTTTATCACTAGAGCAGCTTCACGTCTTAATTCACCTCAAGCTATCTCTGCCTCTCAGTCTTTTTAGATGAAGGGTTAGCTGACACTACTGTGCTGTTTCACCTTTCTGTAGCAGCAACTCTCTGAGTTTTATGTCCTTAGAAATGAAAGAGTTTTGATCAACAGGTGTTTCTGCAGTGGACGGAGGCTGGGTATGTTGGTTACTCCCACCTTCAAATCTGTCAATGTGAAGGGGAGGAAACAAGGAAATGGGCAGAGTCTAGTAGGAAGAAGTGGCATGAAGGATTTGAGTGTGTACTTGTTCTGCTACTGAATCTGTGCTCCGTAAAGACCAAATGGGTTTAAGTCAAGTAAGGCATTGCTTCAACTCTGCCATTTGCCTCTTCTCTCTAACCTCAGTTGAAACTTGAGGCTATTTATAATGTGATAGTTGCACAGAGTTGCCTCTCCCTCTTCACTGACCTTGTTAGGGCCTCAGTTTGTCAGACATGTGCTTGGTGTTATTTTTGTGTACAGGCACTGTTTATTTACAAGGAAATTCATTATGTCTTGATTTTGAGTATAACAGCTGTTCAGTTGAGTTGTTCTGAGTTGGTGTGAATGGTTTTGTTTCTGTGAGGACTCACAAGAATGAGACAGATGTTTCAGTTGATGGGAAAAATTTCAAATTCAAATTGCAATCTACACACATTTGATCTAGCATAGGGTTATGGAATTTTTTTTACTTTATGATGATATGTGCCAATAATGTAATGTAACATTATTTTGTCAAATTATGATAAACAATAGAAATATTGAATCATGAATACTGTATACTTATACATTATTATTATTATTATTATTTACCTACTACTTATTAATTCTTTTATAAACCCTCCCAGCTATTTAAAATCAGAAGCAATAAATGACTGAGATTATGAGATGTTCCTCTGGCAGGACCTGTCTGATGCTATGAGATGAACGCAGTGTGTGATCAGGCTGTTTGAACTGTTTGGCCCCAGGGCTAAAACAATACTGATCTACTGAGTCCAAATCCAGAGCACAATCACAAAGAGGCTTATGTCACAGAACAGGCCTGACGATTTTTAACACATCAGCACATTTTCTTTGGACAGATAGAAACACACTGTGCTTTAACACACTTACATTATAGGTAGACTGTACATAACACAATGTGACACACAGCAACACTGGAATAATAATAATAACTTTGCTTTAATCTGAATAAATTTGTCATCTTAATGATGTTGCTTCTCTCACAAAACTGACATTCCTTATTAGTCATTGTGGACACAATGCGAACAGTTTCTGCTGCTTCGTGAACTGGTGACTGAAAGCCTTGTGCACAACTTTAGAATGTGAAACTATTTTTTATATGGTCATTTTTTTTTTTTTTTTTTTTTACAGACAACTGGAAACAGACGTTGATCAGTGGCAGGTACTTTAATATTTAACTAATATTTAACCTCCAGCTGAATTTTTCATATAGCTGAAGATGCAAACAAAAACTAAGAGCACTGTTGGCCTATCTTAAGTTTGCATTGCTAGCTGTGTTTGTCTTAACCCTCTTCATGATAACTCTACCTGATCCGTCAGGGATGGACCTAACGAAGGTGGGCAGCATCTTGACTGTGGCGGTGACATTGGTATCGTGGCCGAGTCCGTACTCCATGTCCCTGCGGAAGCGGCTCATGATGTCCTTAAGCGTCTCATCCGAGAAACGCATGGAGTACAAGTATTTATCAATCTGAGGATCACACACAGGACACAAACACAGTGTTAGAGAGCACTAAAACCATGCCAAGTCATTTAAAGAAGAAAACATTTTGATAGCTATATTTACAGCAGGATAAGAGATTTGAGGATCAAATCTAAGAAAATATTGCATTCAAGGAATTTACAAATGATTTAATGATGTGGAATGTAAAGGGACAGAACAGTAACTATTTGGATGAAGAGCAACAGGCTGTTTAACTACAGATTATAAATCAGAGTGTAAGTACTATATTAGTGGAGCAACCTCAGCAACGTTATTCCTTCTGAAACTGACCTAACTGAACTGACTCCGAATTAACGTTGAATAGTACTCTGCTAATTTAGCATTGCACTGCTACAACATTGTCAGACCCATGATGTTCAAAAAACAATATTAACATTGATGCCACCAAACCAGAAATATTGTCTTATTATTATATTGTTATTGCATAAAATACCCATAATGCAACCCAACACTATTTGCTCTTCTATACAAATTGGGTATGCTGTGCTTCCTCCATGTCTCAATTTGTATTTATTTTTAAAATAATAGACTTTAGTTTTAACAATCAGAGATTCAGATGTCACTCAGCACCCCCTGGAGCTACAAACATCTTTATATAACTCACTTATGCAGTAATTGTCTGTCCTTCTTTAAATTAACTAAAAATAATGATCATTTAAACACTGCCTATGTGGTAAATGGAATAATAAACTGCCATAGATTCTAATTACCTTCCCTGCATTCATTATTGTCCTATGTCAGGACACCTCAGATTGTATTGCCACTTGGTCTTTTAATTGCATGAGAGGCATGCTGGGAGATTGGATACTTAGGCTGAGTGGTTGAAAAAGTCAATAGATTGATTCACTTGACACCATTGTAGAAACACATTAACAGGACATGAAACTGCGAGAAATTCTGCAGGTCAACACAAGGCTTCAAATATTTCTCACAACTGAAAACCATCTATATAGAGCCTATATCAATCAATTCAGCAATATAATATTCAATTTGAGAAAAGCATTTGCATTGTGCAATTGTTGTATTACAGTTAGTGCATCAAACAAATATAGACTGCCATATAATCATAACTCATGCCACTAGGCATACCAGGATTTAGAAATCTATTCTCTGCCACAAGACACAATCCACACGTTTGTTGGTCATCATGCTTCCCTGGGTGGGTTTTCTATTTTTAGCCTCTCAGTAACATTGCATTGATTTACAAGAAGCATACAAATCACTCCTTTTTTATTCCTGTGTTTCACTGTCAGTCTTTTGGGAGCTGTATGATAAGGGAACTTGGTTATTATTTCAGTTATCAAATATTTTTAACTCTTGTAGTGAAGTAAATGTTTAGACTCCTGTCCTCATTTATTGCTGGACAACACATTAAGTGGGAAGATAGGTCAGTGACAAATAATGGTTGGAAGAAGGGATAGTCTTTTTAAAATACAGTTTTAGTGGCGTGTTCGTGTTTTCGTGTTTCTTCTCATTATATATATATATATATATATATATATATATATATATATATATATATATATATATATATATATATATATATATATATATATATATATATAAACTGTCAAATGGTGTAACCGAAAAAATAATAAAATATTAATCTAATCTAAAAAGTAAATAAAAAAGTAAAAAAAAAAAATATATATATATATATATATATATATATATATTTTTTAAACCTTTTTAGGATAGTTAAACTATCTGGTACCAAGTTTTAGGGTTACACAACATGACAGTTTTGGCATTAAATGGCCATAAATTTAGCCTGAAACATTTATTTTCCTTGGAAGCATGTATTTTTGACCAGTTCTTTGCTCCTAAGAGATAGGAAGTTATTTTGGCCACTGCTTTCTTCCCCATATTCTTGAAGTTCATTCATGGAATTAGGTTTACCAGTGTACACTGAGATTTATATGACTTTATGAACTTTTATTCCTTCAAGGAATACTTTTACCCCAGTGAGGACTGTTGTGAGTTCCTGTATCCTACTTCACCAGAGACATGTGCATCTACGGCAGCGTGACCTCATGCATGACATCATGAATCGTCTCTCCCATCACACAGAGCTTCTCCATCTCTACTTGCTGGTGTGTCATCCCATCCACCGATAATGTTTACTGACTCCAAGCTCAGATTGTCCAGAGGCTGCCTACACTGATCCACTGATGGCACATCTGTCATAAAATCATCATCTGTGCCAGAGATGAGAGAAGAAGGGTGTAAACAGAGGTGAGATGATACAGGAGACAAAATAGTGAAAGAAAAAAGGAGGATGCATGGTGAAAAATCAATAAGGGGAGGAGGAGAATCGCACAACTTCCCCCAACGGCCTGTCACAGCCACCTGTCTGCTTCAGACGCCCTGGCAACTGGCCCCTCGGAAACACTCAATAACAAGGTCTGCACCACATGACCACCATCACTGGCCACTGCCCTTCTCAAGGACATCCATGTCCAATAGTTCTAAGCCCAGAACAAAGTGCAACATATTCAAATCCAAAATTTGAGTTCATCATGTCCTCCTACTTCTCTATTCCCTAAATGCTGCATCCTTCCCGGCCTAATAACGCCCCACAGGCTCATTGCTGAAATGCAGCTATCATTAACATGGCTGTCCACCGGGCTGCTGTCACACTACACAGCTCTCGGACACATAGGACCTCTGGAACAGTTTCATGCTGCTTTCACTCACCTTTTTGAGTTGATCATCCTTCAACTCGGTGAAGTAGTAGGCCAGAAGCTGAGCTGCTATCATCCTGCCTGCACGTCTGCCAGGAGCTGTCAGTGACTACAAGGTGGTAAGATAGTAACGGAGGGAGGGGAAGGCCGTCCGTTCTCTCCTGTCCCCCCACGCTTATCCCTCTTTATCCTGGAGGTGGAGGAAAAAGCAGGCCTGAGCTCCACACTGTAGCAAGGCAAGGTTAAGAGGAAAAAGTCTGGTGGAACAAGAGTGCAGCAGTGGCCGTGCCTGTTAGTCTGTGACAGGAACACACTCGCAGCCTCACACACACTCACGCACACACACACACAAACTAAAACACACAAACACACACAGAGGCTGGGTTTGACTGTGTCTCCTCCCTCTGAGCTGCTAGCTCCCTGTTAGCTCTGGGGAGATGCAGCAACTCTGCACTGGAATGGTGGTTTTGCTATGCCCTGCCCCCACCAAGCACTCTGATTGGCTGAGCTGGGGATGTGAAGGAGAGGAAGAAGGGGAGGTGTAGATGATAGGAGGGGGCTCACTCCACAACAGTAGGCTAGTGAGGAATCGTGAGGGGGGGGCGGGGTTGTGAGTGTAAGGAATGAAGCAGAGGCTTCCCTCGGGTCTACACGTCTCACACGTTTCCATGGCAGCCAGGAGTGGACGTGCAGAAGGGCACAGCAGCCACATGATGATGTCATCACACCTCTTCCTGCTGCATCATGGTCATCATTGAGGCTGAAGAACCACTGATAATCACTGAGCAGCCAGTTCACACAAGATAGAGAAACATGTCTGTGACTGATGGTTTCTTATCTGCTGCAGAACTCTCCCCTCCCACAGAATTAATGTCAACCATATATGGCAACTTGTATGTACCGGCACATCCTTACATGCTAGGAAAAAAAAATACTGGTAACTGTTCATTTAACAAACCCATCAGTTTGTAGAACTTGTAAAAAATGATTTTTATGATATACAAGTTGAGCAGTTGAGATAAACTTTGACCTTTCAATGCGGCAGTGAATGAATGGTAAGAATTACATTCTGTGAAATATTCTCTGCTGCTTTTTGCTAGATAGTGTGTTTACATGCATAATGCTGTGGCATACATCATTTAAATAACATTTACACATTGTCATTTTTAAAAAAAATATTGGTTTGGGTCGGCCATGTTTCACTTCACTATGACAACAAAAGCACTTGAAAACTACACACTCATAATTTCCAATTCATAAGTGGAAAGGACTGTTTTTCCCACCCACGTGAAGAATGGGAATAATCAGTACCAATATTACTTTTCATTGAGTCCTGGGTTCATATGTAAAAAAAATCATTAATCATTAATGAAATCCTTATGTGCTAAAGATTTACTAAAGTTCTCATATAGAATTGAGCAAAATGTCTAGTTGCAACAAAAAGTCGATTATTCAGTTAGTTGCAGACTATTAAAATAATCACCAATGATTTTAAAGGTTGGCAAATTGATTTGTAAGAAAAATGTAAAATTTCTCTGATTCCAGCTTCCCAAATATGAGTATTTGCTTCGGTTTTCAGTCCTCTAAGACAGTATGGTTGAATGTTAACAAGAGGGAACTGTAGATAAAATGAAATATGAGAGTACCTAAAAGGCAATGAGCATCCCTCCATCATCACAAATGAGTTGAAATCAGCAGCAATGTTATTATTAGGGAAAATTTGTTACATTTTCTTTACTGTGAAGGTGTCCTTTTTAGTCATAGACAACATAGGGCTTGAAGCTGTTCTTTGAATTGAAGATGAGGCCTGATGTAACAAATCTCAGCATTGCTATACATAGGTTGAGTCTCATCTCTCTTATCATGCAGCTCACTAACGTCACTACGCTCTGCGTAAAAAGATCCATGTCTGCTGACTCAATGACGTGCAAGGCATCTGACATGCTTCTTTTCCCTTTCTCAGCCACTGTGATTTAGGACTTTCCTCTAGCATTCCCCTTTATCCAGCCCACATTTCCCCCTCCTCCTCCACCACCTCTTTCCCATCTTCTCCCAGCTGACCACCAGTCAGTGAGTGCATGAATGAACAGCACAGCGTCCCTGCACCGCCCCCGCCTCTGTGCCCCAAAAGAGCAGCTCAAAAATGGAGAGAGGGAGGGATTAGCATTCATCCACTCCCCTCTGAGGAAGAATGTCCTGCCTGGTGTCATGGCTGCTTCAGGGTGACCTTCTCTAGTCATCCTCATTTATATAGTTGAGTCAGTGCACACTTTGACACTGCTGACACACAAACACAGTCATCCTCCCCTCTTCATTGTTATATTGTCAATATTATAAATTAATTTATTATCTTTCAGCTTCTGTGGATGAATAGGAACCAAATTAGGATTGTGATTCTGTTTAACAAAACTGTAGATGGACTATTAGTGTAGACATCATTTTAATTTTATTTTAATAAATTATATGTATTTTATTTGTCTATTTATGTAGAAATGTGGTTTGCTAGAACAAAGTTGTTTTGATTTTCATGGACGTCCTTTAAATTAAACACTCATGCAAGAACACTCACAGGATTAACAGTCAGATACTGTAGGACAAATGTTTTTTACTAAAGTGTCAGACATCACTGACACTTTAGGTTTGATACCTGTAAAGAAAAATTCTGAAAAGCCTTCCACAAAGCAAGAACTATGCACAAAATGAAATAATATTTGAAACTCACTTCTATGAGTTCCAGAAATGTCAGGAATAGTGATGTTTTTTTTTTTTTTTTTTTTTTTTTTTTTTTTTTTTTTTTTTATCATTTATTTATCCAGATGACACAGTGGGAGCATTTCCCCAAGCTGATCAGTGCAAGTATTCAGGAAAAGAAAAAAATTGTCATGCACAAAAACCTTTCTGCGTGCTTCATTCCCATTGAATGCAAATCTTTACCATAATGAATTCTCTCACTCTTTTAGACCCTCTCTCTCTCATTTAACTAGTTGTTTCTTAACAAGTTGTATTGTTTGGTGCTTTGTGTTATTTTTTTTCCAGGAGAATATTAAAAAAAAATCTTTTTCTTTTGTGAAATTGTTTGTTTGTTGACCAAATGAGGGTCAGAACTAGAAAATCAGTAAAAGGTTTATCCTCTCAGGAGCCGTCCTGAGAGTGGTCCATCATGTGTAAGCTGACTTTTTGTCCAGAGGGTGGGGCTAGAGGAAAGCTCAGGTTATCTAAAATGAAAAGTTAAAGTTTTCCTAGAGTCATGAATATGCTCATGGGTGGATTAGTAAACCAGCTTTCATAAAGATTTTACTTTTCATCTCCAGCAAAATGCTAAAGATTGTGATGTATTTTCAACTAACAACAAAACAATAAACCTGCAAAAGACTATACAAATTGTGAAAATTACAAAAGCCCTGATAGGTGCAAGAGAATCCTTTTACAGACATGATTGTCTCATGTTGGAATTTCTGTAAAATTATCCTCAACATCTAAGGACCATTTTACATCGTTTGTTCCAGACTTTCAGACTTTTCAGTTTTACCTGAACCAAAATTACAGTTGTGGAGCTTCCTCCAGACCAAAAAGAGGTGATCTTGGTTCAGCTTAAACTGAAACAAGATTCCTTTTTCTAATATATAAACTAATTACAAAAAGTTCTGGCAGGCTTTCGTCATAACTAGAAAAGGGGGAAATTGAGCCACATTAGCACATAGGGAGAGAAAGACTATGTTTTTAAATGAAATATGATCCAACAACCATAATAACATTGTTATGGTGGCAACAGAAAGATTCTGTTCATTAATTTTTTGTGATGGATTAAAATTTTGAAAGAAGCCTACCCACCTACTTGCAGGTGTGAATTGATCATTACCCAGTCTGTTTGTAATACAATACAATAACAAAATATAATGAAAGGAAAAGAACACAGTTGTAGTGCATTTGCATGAAAACAGCTGTGTGCTTTCATAAAGCCGTAAAATGCATCAAAGTCTCTTGTCAGAAGTGAATGTTGCTCTGCAGTGATGAGGCCCCTCAAACTTCTGAAATTCCTGCTCATCATATTATCATGCTCCAATAATCTCCTTTATTTCCACTACAAACATGCTGTGTACTGGGGCCACAGTGAGGAAGAAGACTGGAATCCAGCTGGAGACTTAACAATGTCACACACACACAAATTCACATTCAGCTTGGCACACACTTGCTCGATGTGGTAGACAAAATAAAAAGAACCACCCTACACAAAACAGTAATCCTTTAAATAATATGGCGTTTCTGTTGAGAGGGACAGAGGTGTTGATTCCTCTTGATCAGT
This sequence comes from Eupleurogrammus muticus, assembly GCA_036785175.1. Taxonomy (NCBI): domain Eukaryota; kingdom Metazoa; phylum Chordata; class Actinopteri; order Scombriformes; family Trichiuridae; genus Eupleurogrammus; species Eupleurogrammus muticus. The sequence continues at coordinate 3,408,126 of JAYKQN010000003.1, read as the reverse complement.
TTGGATATCAAACACATTTTCTCATCTACCTCCACCGGTGTGGTGTGGGATGGTTTCAAATTTATTCGTAGAAGTTTTTTCTTCTAAATGCATTAAAAACAACTGAGAGTCAGATTTGTCGGTGTTGATTCTGTGGCCTTATTTGGCCTTATTACTTTGAGATTTCATACCTTAACCTCCCCAGCAATATGAGTAACAATGCCACACTGTCATATGGAGTAACAATAAATTCACGATACCAGATAGTTTACCTCCCTTAAAAAGGTCTGCTATCAATTAGTTTTATACTCTAGATTGATTCAATATTTAGCATTCTTTTTCAATTACACCATTTGACACTTTGTGTCAAAAATCACATTCAAATAGACTTTTAAATGACAAGATGATGAGCACAAAAAAATGTTGAGAGACCTGATAAATACTGACTCTCAACTTGCCATCCATAATTTTTTACTAATCCAAAAATAAATTTTACTACCATGAACAATATTCTCTCGGTTCCTCATTATGTTTTTGCACCATTCCTATCAAATTAATTCTTTTAGTAAAATGCCTGTAAACTTGTTTTGAAAGGAGATTGTTATTACTGTGTAATTATTATCAAGGCCAAATCCCTCTAAAAAATAAGTTGTTGTTTCCTGTGATATCCTAAGTGACTGAAAGCAAACAATGAAACGAGTACGAATCTCTGTCCAGGATAAGACCTGGTGCATGACAGCTGAAGAGACAATAGAGGGCAGCATTGTACTGTCAACTCAGCTGAATGTGTGTTGTTTTATAAACAAAGCAGCAATAGAATTTTTTTCATGGCGGCCATATTGAAATGAAACACTATGTAAACACAGGTGTTACCAATGATATCAATTCTGGTCAGGTTGCTGCTGTTGTGCATCTTGACTCACTGGAAAGGTTCTGCTGCACTATGATGGATCATTAAGTAGAATACACAGTGAATGCTTTGTGTTACCTCTAAAGTGACATGGATAGTCTGTTGTATAGTCATTTTTTATACCCACTTATTCCTCATTAGGGTCTCAGGGGTCAGCACATTACAAGTGAGAGGCAGGGATAAACCCCAGACAGGTAGCAGTCTATCTTTAATCTTTAATCACCTTCAGCATGTTTTTGGACTGTGGGAACTGAAAACCTGGAAAGAACCCACTCAGACATGGGTAAAACATGCAAACCCCACACAGCCCTAGGACTTGAACCTGACACCTGTTTGCTGTGAAGTAAACATGTATGCTGCATGAAAAGATTTTAAAAAGATAGGCTTCTCACTGTAGCTAGGTTGAAATCCAAAGAAATATGTATTTATCTGCAGGGTTGATGTTTGTGTGTGCTTCCATATATCAAATGGCAGCTGTTGATACAGAAATAGGAAAAACTAAAGCTGACAGTGGAGAAGGGATAAATTACTGATGGGGTTTTCAGTTTGTGCACTTGCATTGACCACATGTCAAAGACATTTCCACTTTGATGCAATAAAGAGAATGTCTTAACTCAGTCTAACGATGTAACACATGTGGATGAAATGATTGTAAATTACTACAGTTTGTCCATCAACACAGGCCCCACTCGTATAAATAGGGAAGGTGGAGTCTCTCAGTTCAACAGCAAATTCACTGACAGTAAAGTGAGAACCTGATAGTCACCAATGTAGCTTGACTACCTTTTCTTTAATATTTCTTTTAAGTTAGCTTAATCCTTTTGAAACCTTTTGATTTTATTTTTTTTCTTAGGTATCTTTTTCATTGGAACTCACTGGAAAAAACCTGCCCAGACTGCATCTTCTCTCGTCAAAAAATAAGTAAAATGTATTTTTTCAGTAGTTGAAATCAACCATCTGGCCTTTCCTTCAAACAGTTGACATTTACAGTCAGATGTTGGCAGCCACTGTATTTTTTGTCTGCCACCACTTGGAGTCACCAAAATTTAAAGAGGTTCTCAAATCCTACACTTTGGGGCTTTGAGTGTGCTTATAATACCAGTGATGTGGGATTAATATATTATATAATTTATATTTTCTCCCTGTATCCAGTCATTTTGATTTTCAAATAAACTCACGTGAATATAAAAATAGAGTGAGGGATCTCAGAGTAAGAATTGTGGGTATCACTGTATCAGTGGACTTGCAGTTAAAAATAGCCTAACTGCTGCTCATAAGTGTTAAACCAAGGAGGGCAGGCTGTCTCCAGAAACCTAAAAAGGTCTCAGAAGGCTTTCAGAGTTGTTATTAGCCACCAACTAAACTAACTAAAAACGTCTTTACACTCTTGAATAGATTGATATTTTTGATATCTAAAGGTGGTGCGCCTCTTAGCATTATTTTTAGAAAAGAAAATTAGTGTTCCCTCCTAGTAATGGAAAAGCTGGCAATGTGCCATTTAAACATTGATTTGATGATTTCTTCAATAAAAAATTTTAATTAGGAACAATATATCATTTTAGGAATATGTAGCCTACATGAGCATTTTACAGGTATTTAAAATGTCCCTCAAACTTTAAATCAAAATTAAAAAAAAATAAATAAACTTAAATTTGACATATGCAGCTGATAAAACATACCTCCGACAATTTAATAAATTTGCAGGTACAGATGCAAACTCTCCATCTCCAAAGAGCAGAATGAATGTGAAATTTGGAAGTAATTGCTATATATAGTCTTAAGTGCGTCCATACATGGGGTGGAAGGGGAAGAGCATTCCTCTTGTGAGACGGTAATATTTTTGTTACCATCAGCAAGTGCTTCCCAAGCGGCATCAGGCTAGTCTGCCACCGCTTTGCGCTGTTTTAATCTCTTGGGGTAAGTCAATTTTCTTTGAATTTCCAAATAATTGAGGGATTTTTTTTTTGAAGATGTAACATTTGCCAAGGGAAGTACAGATTAGGAAGAGGAATTACTTGCTTTCAACAGTGGGATGAGTAAAATGTGTAGTCCTAAATCAGATAATCTGTCTCCTGTGTGGGAAAAGTCAAACAGCCTTCTGTTCTGATTTCTAGTTCCCAGCACACCAGTGCATTTATGGGTTGCTGACCCTCTTCTGCTCATTTTTGTCTGGCGTAGGTTAAAATAATTGATTTTATGAAATGGGAACATAATTATCTTGAAGCATAGTCTGGATTTAACATCTGATTTAAAATGTAATCCTAATCTTGTGTTTAAGTCAAAAGAGTCTATTCAGTGGGATCAGGCTCATTTCCTCTGTGATGGTTTTAATTAAACAGTGGGGCACTGCTCCTAATGATTTCCTTCATTTCTCCAATCATGGAATATGCAGACTGCTGCAAGCTATTCATAGCTGAGCTGTGTGAGGTTGTAAGGTGAAACATGTTAAGTGCTAACCTCTGTCAGAACATTGGAATTGTCCTGATGCGGTTCTAAATTTCCTCCAATGGATTCATATGTTCATATGATATTTATATTTATTGTTAAATATTAGTATTCTTGCCTAGATTGCATGTCTTTCTCCATCATGCAATATGAATAGAACCAGAGAAATGACTAGCAACGCTAGTAACTACACTGATAAGTGATATTAAAATAACTGTTGATGGTTTTAGAATCTGTTAAGCCTCAATACTTGTGTTCAAAAGATGACAGCATGGTAAATGTTTGTCACAGAGACTTCATTATGACTGCATTTACAATAAGGGTCAAGGGAAGACTGTGTATTGACATTGCTGTCGTGGCTAACACATGTTTGGTCTCCCCCCCACCTTGATGCTCTTGGCCAGGTCTCCTTGAAGTGTTCCAGTCATGGCTTCCAAAGTCATATCGTATAAGAAGAAGCATGCGAGCCAAGTGAAAAGTGATTATGCTTACCAACATGCTCACAAGTGTGTGTGTGTCAGTCAGCAGACAGAAAGGTATGAAGGTGGAGTTCACCTGCCACTTGCTGCATTGCCAGATAGAGCTGATGGTTTGCTGCTGATGCTGCCTGCTGATTTCCTTACTGTGAATGTGTCTGCATCTGTACAGCTGCTGTACATTTGTCTGCTATACATTTGTCTTCTGACTTTACACTCCAAGCTGTGTGGTACTTATGGAACAAATCCATAAGTACTTTATTTGAATGAGCACAAAAGCATAATTCTGAAGTCTCTTGCCTTCCAAACATTCACCGTTGTTAGATCTTTCGCCTTCGTCCTTTTTTCTTGGAGGGTTACAGCATTACAAGCACTTAACCCTACGACTGTCTTGCTGGAAATTGATGACATTTACCTACAATGCTTGCTTTGCTACGATGCATGATGAGCATCAGACATTACATGTTGTATGTGTTGTTTGTCAGGCCTATGTAGGCTCAGTGGCAACTCTGAGTTAGCATACCTTTACCTGTAAATGATACCTTATCACCATGTGTGGCTGTCTGTGCTCATGGCATAGTTTTTAGTTGAAAAACAAAAACGCAAAGAGCATATTATTTTAAGGTCCATGGAACTGTTGGAAAAGTTAAAATTACTAAACAATGGACATTTTGAGATAACTCAGTTTGTTCTTGAAGAAAACAATGAAAAGCCATCTAGTTTGGTAGTGTTACTTAAATAGTTTCAGCAATTTGTGACTAGTTAATAGACTTTGGCATGTAAAATCTGATGTGTAATCTTTATTGTACTGGAGCATGCGAATGCTCATTTCTCCACATGACATTATTCAGGGGTCATATATAGCATGAGATCAAATGAAACCATTGGAAAACAAAGAAAAGTCATTTAAAAATGCTCTGTGCTCTGATACATGCAACATTTTAAAATGTCCAACTTTCATTGTGGGAACCAAAACCTCTGGAGCTGTAGCCCTGGTTAGTCCTCACTCTTTGTCTAGTTTCATTACACTGACCATGACCTGTATTTTGCTGTTTTGCTGTAGCAGCAATGTGATGCTTTTTGCAGATTTTGATTCATGAGTCAACACCAGCGGCAACTTTGTAGTCACTGGTGTTGAGATGAGAGCAGAGGCTCAAACTGCTTTGTGTACCAGATCTGAGGTGCCACAAGCCGAGTTGTGATTACCAGGCCTTTATGTCGCTGGCTGCCATGTTGTCATCTAGGTCCTGCATTACACTCACAGGATGCACGCCATTTCCCTGTTCCTGAGCTACATCAGTGGCAAGTGATGCAGATATCACAGATATATACACATATCACTGCTGACCAGATGTATATTCTGAAAAGGAAAATAAGAGACAACATTTTGTGGGGATACAATCTGAGTCCATGTCCCTGTTACTAAGTGGTCAAATTATCTTAATCTGAGAAGAGTAATTGAAGTGGTGGCAGCAGGAATTATATCCTTTTCAACATCTATAATGCAAATGAATTATCTATTATGACCTAATATCATTAGAGGGGAATATATAGTTAGTTATATTAGTGAAGGACAGACATTGGGCTGCAACAACAAAGGAGAAACCATAACAATAGTCAAGAAATTGAATATGAACTCTTATTCAGTCCATTCTTAGTAAATGAGAGATATTAAAACGTATTATTGCAGACAAGGAGGCCTTCATTTGTGACAATTTTATGCCTTTTAAGCTACTGCACAGTCACATCAAACTCAAACAAGACCTGTACATTATGTTTCTTTTTGACAGTGACTGCTTCTGCAAAACTAAAACCTGAGCAGTACATGCTGGTACAGTTTCCCCTCAGTGACTATTTAATAAAATGGACTTTCCCCACAGCAAGAAATCGAGCTCCAAATCGTCGAGCAAGGTGCAGTCCCAGGCCTCAACGGCTATGGCAGAACCAGCCTATACCATACCGCTGTTCCGGCAGAGGTGAGCTCCCACTGACTGATGACATATGTCTGGCTATTTTAGGTGTAAGGTAATACTGAAGTACAGTCTCTACTATTTGACTCAAGTCAAGGCAGCACATTTCTTCAGTGTTACAAACTTTTTGGACCCCTGTTTTATTCTCCGTTCTACCAATGAGATTAAGTGCATCAACACCTGTCTCTATCACCTTAGTGAAGTATGTAGCTGATATAGCATTGGCAGCTCTCCTGATCAATTTTGAATACAGATGAAGGTTATGTAACTGAAGTGAATGGACATAAATGTGGGTACACCAAGGAGCTGTGCCTGGGGGGGAACAAGGCTTTCATGCCCCACCCACTGTCAAAGCCACTGCAGATTAATAACCACGAAGTGCAGCAAGTAGCCTGTTTTAAATACCTTGCTACTAAAATAGACCAGACCCTGTCTTTCACAAGACATAGGGAGGCCATTTTTATCTGCTGTAGAAAAGGTTCAAGGTAAAAAAAAATACATCGTGTTCAGTGTCTTATCAAGCTCTGATTGAAATGAACTGACCTTGACTGTGAGAACCATATTCAATATCTCTTTTGCAGAAATGGTGTCGTGAAATATGTTTTAAAAGGCCCTTATCTTCACTGCTCTTCCACAGCAGCTATAATAGAAGCTGCAGACTTACTGAGCTTATCTGATTTTGAAAAATATTGGTCACAATACAGAAGAAAAGAAAATATTTTAGGTTGGTGTTTGAAGACATTTGTAAAAGTTTATACGGAAGATGTTATAAATCCCCAGAGCTTGAATCTGAGAAGACGTTATAAGGTATTCCTCCATACATCTCCAAGTTGAAGTCAATCTAAAAGTTTTGAGTGTCATGTTTTATAACTATATAGATAGAGTGTCAATATTGCTAATTCTTTATGGTTTTTACAAGATGGCTCCTACATTAGATTAGAAATAATTTAATAGGAATTGTGTGTTACAGGACTGCTGCAGATAGTGAGGAGTACCAGAGAGTAACTACAAATGTTGGGAAAGGACTGACTGTTATTCAGGACGAGCTTCACAGGATGCGGATTTCCACCAAAGCCCAAATGGAGAGTCTTGAAATACAGAGAGAGGTAAGAAACCAAGAGAACAACATTTCATTATTTATTGCTTTTATGTGGGGCTGTGCTTCTTGATTGTGTAGTGATGTTTTTATTTTTTATAATGTCTTATGTAAAGAGGAAGTGAATCTAAACAAGAAAGTTAGATCTTTTCCAAATTAGACTAGATAGATTAGATTAACACAGTGAATCGATCCACTTATCAGAACAATGATTATATAACAGAGATAAAAACTGACTAGTTTGCTTATGTGAACTTATATACATTTCTGCTTTTATTAGGTTGAGTTTAGTTAGTTTCTGACAGTTTCTCTATAGCTAAATTGGGGAATATCCTGTATTACACCCAAGTCTGCCACATTTATAAACTAATCCATAAAATGGGTGATTTATATTAGAGTTTGTGACCTGAGGCCACAATTGTTTGTCAGTTGCCTTTCAAAACAACTTTCAATGAACATTTTATTCTCTTTTATTCTTCAACATAGAGTCAACTACATAGAGTATGGCTATGTATGTACGTATGGCACAGAAAAAGTCTTGGTCTTAGTAAAAAAAACCCACTGTACTCATCATATATAGTGCAAAATCTTAATATTTACCCTACTGCTGTTCGTAGACAGTGGGATGATGCTGATATTAAAAGTTCAAAGTTGCATGCCTGCATCTTTGCTGCAGAGCCAAGTTCTGCCTGCTGACCTCACCTCTAATTCTTCTGGTTTGGATAGACTTCAGATTTGTTAATAGAAGTGTCAGCAGCCAAAGTTGCTGATGACAACATGCTGTCATACTGCAGAAGTGCTTACAGTGTTACTATACATTTACCATTATATATCTATAACCACTAATGTTCTATTCCGAATCTCTGGTCAGGGCAATGAGAAATATGTAATTGCTCCATGACTAGTGATCATTTTTATATCCTGCCCTCTTTCATCTCCAGGTTAAGGCAATGATGTACAAGAAGGTGCCGATATTGGATGAAGTCCCCAGGATGCCAGACTTCATTGTGGCTCTGCGGCCCCACACCGTGTGGGAGAAGACTCCTGTCAAACTGTTCTGCACCGTGCAGGGGAAGCCGATGCCCATCGTCAAATGGTCAGTGGAGTGAATGTTAGATCTTTCTGAGGCTACATGATACAAATGATCACATTTGGACATTTTATTTTATTTTGAACATTTTATTCACTCATTTTTGAGAATGTATTCCTTGTTTGAGAAAAAGATAAGAAATTCATCATTGATCTTTGGATTTTCTCTAAAAGTGTTTCTTAGCACTTTTGGCATTCCTTTAAACCACATGTGTCAAACTCAGGTTCTGATTCTACTAATGAAGGTCCTCAGCAAGAGGGGACCTTCATTAGTAGAATCAGGTGTGTTACTGCCTGGTTGGAACAAAAACCTGCACCCACTCGGCCCTCCAGGACCTGAGTTTGACACCACTGCTTTAAACCCTTTATTACCAACAGTATTTCTAATGTTGATCACATCCACATAATGGACTGCACTTCGTGAAAATATCCTGCTACTGAGAGACATCAGACACGTGGACACTTGAGTTGATGAGTTTAATGGCCAGCATGTATTGTAGCATGAACAACTGCTGACTCTCTGCAGGTATAAAGGTGGAGTACCAGTCAACCCACTGAGCGCCCCAGGAAAGTACAAGATTGAAAACAAGTATGGAGTCCACAGTTTGATCATTAGCAGGTATGGCACTATTACAACTCTCCTCAGTAGATGTAAAATCCCACATGACAGTTTTGTTTTATGGGACAATGCCAAAACAGCCATTTGGTGTAACCCTAAAAACTTAGATATCAGGTAATTTAACTCTCTTAAAAGGTTTTTTAAAAATTATAAACACAAGCTATCAATAAGTTTTAGATTCTAAGTGGATTAAGTATATAAAATCATTTTTTCTGTTACACTATTTTCTGTCAAAAATAGCATAAAATTGTGATTTTGTAAAAAATAAATGGTAAAGATAGACTTTTACATGGCGAGAAACCAACACAGACACACAATGTACATTTTGAGGGACCTGATAGATGCTTCCTAAAAAGGTATTTTAAAAAGTTTTTGACTTTTTCATCTTGCCAACCATGATTTATCACTAACCCTTATTTGAAGAGTTTCCGAAATGAACTAAAGGGCATGTTTATATTGTGTTTGTAATTATATGAGAGATTAAATTATCAACTACTGTTTGGCAGAGAGGCTATCAGTCATAACGGAACTTTCCCCAATGGACCATTGCACAAATTTGGCAAACAGCTACAGCACAGAGAGATCTACAATGTGTTTCTAAGTGGCTGTCAGCACTATGATGTTCATTTCCCTCCCCTGTATAATTCCATTCAATCCAGCCGCTTAACTTGTCCCTTTATAGTGTTTGTTTAAGTGTTTTTTAATGTGGTCTTAACACTGACCCAGAAAGAGTCACAGCTGACTGTTGCCGTTACATGAATAACAGCTAAAAGAAAAAGGAAGCATTAGTTCCAAATGTTTCGAATGCATTTAGCAGCAGAGCAGCGTTCAGGACCAGTGAATCTAGTAAAAACATCTATGCTGATTCAGTAAGCTAAAATAATCAAACCTCACTCCTCCACTTTATGAAAAATCTGATGGGCCACTGTACGGCTGATTTATCTCCAGGTGGATTTTGGTGGGCGGGTGGAGTCAGAAGTCCAGAGCTGTTTTGTTCCCACTTTAGCTCTGACCATAAATTTACAAACTAACCACCCAGTAGCAAGAAATTATATTATTTGACAGGAAGATATATTTTGAAACTCAAACAGGTGCTTGCTGCCTTTTGTTGCATCACCACAGCTTTGTATAAGCTCATAAAGCGTTGCAGTTCACATCATTCATCATATACCATCTATATATAAAATATTTTAAAATATGAAGGAATCTGTTTTATGAAAAGAACGAGATGCTAATGGATTACCAGCAGGTTAAAATTAAATTGGAATGATACGAACATTATCCTTTCTGACACATATCTATTAGTGATTTATCTTCATCTAATGGATTAGGTTTGACCAGTGTGGAAGAGGTAGCAGGAGAGCCTGCTGGCCTCTTCGTCATCTTGAAGACTCCTCAGCTGTTCGTGTCGAAGTGCTGACCTTTGCGTCATTCGAGCCATGAATTCCTCCCACTCCCTCCTCTCTCTCTTTCTCTCTGAGGCACTGAATATCTCAGTCCTCTGTCACTGCATTACAGGGTCATTGAGGAGAATGTTGCACTTTCATAAATCGAAGATCAGGAACTTTCTCATTTAAAGAAAAAAAACAAAAGTGCAAAGTTACATTTCCATCCAGTAAGAGTAACACACACTTAATTTACATCCAACACAGCTGAGAAAATGGATCACCTTTAAATAGTTCCACTGCAGGGTGAAGGTCACATTTCCTCCTTCTATTCTCACACTCAGTCTTTTATCGCTGTCAAAAGGCCGCCACTGCCTCAAAGCAACTTTTTCAGTGCTCTTCTAACATGTGAAATCATTGTTCCTGACAAGTAGTACATGATCTTGTATGCTGAGGGAAGAACGAGCTTTACTGCACCACGTGTACTGAAGTGTTTCTGGCCTCAAGGCCTCGATTTTTAGAATGTTTATTGTTGTAGATTCCTTAACTTCCCTGCCCTTTGGTAACATTGGTACCAGATAGTTTAACTCCTTCCCAAAAATTCATTATATAAAATTTATCCCCATTACACCATTTTGTGTGTTCATGTTTTGGTTTGTTCTAAGTTTGGAAGAAGATGGGAAAATGCTAGTGTATTTACCAATTCAAGTTACCTGAAAGAGAAAAAACTCTAACTGCAGCTTTTTCTTCAATAAATCACATAAAAATAGGTGTTTGATTACCTAGTGTGTGTAAAATCCCATGAAGTTCAATGCGCATGCCAAACATTCTTACAGTGAAATGTCATGTCTTGGTGTGTTGTGATCATAAGAACCTGACTGATATTGTGACATGTTTCCTGTCTGTTCTCACAGGTGTGTTGTGAGTGATACTGCTGAGTACAGTGCTGTGGCCACCAACCCGTATGGCACCGCTACCAGCAAGGCTATGGTTACTGTGAAGAGTAAGCCCCCCACTCCCTCTGACTCTAATTAAAGAGCATTCACCTGTCATATTTTGCTCTGTGATTATGGTTTTCTTTACTGAACAGGAGCAGCAGGAGCTGGCGAGTGCTGCCACCTTGGTCTAGGTGAGAACGGGATCAGAAGCTGATGAATCTAGCTGGCTTTTTAATTTTTGCTTGGCATCAGGCCCAGACAGTCAGCTCCACATGCAGTCATTAGGCCAGAAATATCCTGCGCTTGTGAGAGACCTGATAAGAAATGGAAACTATTGTAAGATACTCTGATGCTCATCCAGAGTAAAATCAAGATAAACTGCTTTTGAAAACAAGTATTGCAGCCCCTGATCATCTTTCTTAACATTAATATACTTTAGTTTGGTGTATTAGGTTTTATTAATTAAGCATGTTAGGATTTAGTGCACCAAAAATCCAATATGTAATAGATCTGTCTTCAACAATGATGAAATTATAATGCCAGTAATTAATGATGATATTTGACTTCTTGGTTTCCACTGACCAGTGCCTCATCTAACTGAGATACATGCCAGTAAGCTGGAGGTCACCCTGTTAGACCGCTTCTTGGTGAGCTTCGGTGTGGAGGGCAACTCTATCAGCCTGGTGTGCTCCATGGTGGTCGTTCCTGATCTGCCCAACTTACCCCCCATCACCCAGTGGTACAGAGATGGTAAGACGTTCATTCATTTGTTCATGTATGGAGCTTGAGGATACACCATCAGTATTATTTTGTTTAATTTAGTTACAATCTATTTGCTTCTATGCTATTAGAGACTATTCTACACTTGTTTAAATTGGGTTTCATTTATTATTCATCTAAATATTAATTTTCTTTCTTAGCTGCCTCAGAAACAGAATAGTTATATGTTATTGTTAACCAGTGATGACAATAACCGCAATAAAAGTAACACTTATAATGTTACTTACAGCACTACTTTTTCAGGTAATCTAACCAGTTACTTTTTCTTTAGGCATAACGCTGTTACTGTTACAAATATGGTATTACTATGCATTAATGGCCCACCACCAAGCTAAAAGTATTTTTTTAAGAGAAGTAATTACTACTAATAATAACTAATTACAATTTCAAAGTAACGTGCCCACCGCTGCTGTTAAGTGTGTTTTCTTGGTCACTCCTCACCGTGTCTCCCATCTTGTCTGCTGAAAGATAAACTGCTGAAGCCAGGGAAGCTAGCAGAGATGTCGGTGGGTGGAGGTATAGCGCGTCTGACGCTGCCACGCCTGGCCAAGGACGACGAGGGCCTCTACACACTCCGCATCTTTACAAAGGACGGCACCGCCGAGCATAGCGCCTACGTGTTTGTGTCAGGTAGTACACTGTTCTTTGGATCTTATATGCATGTTATGTATCCACAAAGCTGTTATTACATTGACTTTAGAGACTAGTCTACTTGGATCACAATTTATGGGAAAACTGCTAGATTTCTTTATTGCAAAAAGTGATATCAATCACAATTTCAAGATGATTAGATGCAATAACGGTAACCAGAACTGAGAAAATAGTGTAAACAAATCTCCAATATGATAAATTCAAACACCAACTAAAGAAATTAAATTTGAAATCATCACATTTTTGACTGTTGTCATTTGTTATATTTATCTCAATAGTTTGAACAGTGTCAAAGTTGTGAACATTACGCATGTGATGCAGTTTGTGACAGATTCATGAACCAGTTCACTCAGTTCTTACGGATCACTGCATTTCAGAATGTGCCTCAACAAGTCAAAAGGTCATATTTAAGTGACAAATAAGTATTCATTAATTTCAACCTTCTTAGTGAATGTTTCAGTTCCCATGGTATCTGCCGACGTGTAATTAGTTTGACTTATGATTCAAGAGTTTTGAATGTGTTTAACACACAGGCAAAGATACATACTCCCAGCAAATCATCATCAGAGATGATTCATGAGAATCAGTATCTGACTATCTCTACATCTCTCTGTTTTTGTTCCTGTTTCCATCCCTCTCTCCTTTCTTCCTCCCATCCATAATGGTTTTCTTGCTCCATAGATGCTACTCCCAGTGCAGCCGGGGCCCCTGGTGCACCAATGAGCGTTAAGGCATATGACATCAACTCAGACTACGTCCTAGTTGCCTGGAAACCCCCCAACACTGTCAATGAGGCTGCAATCACTGGATACTTTGTGGATCGGTCAGTCTGCACCCTGAAATTCAAACTCTGCTCATCAAGCTCTGCAGCAGCAACAGGCAGCTGCTTTTAATGAAAACTAAACCCTTCATGTCCAGCACCAAACCACAGCAGACAAATGAGCAACTACTGAGGTGCTAAACAGGATTAATAGCAGAGTGAAGAGTTCTCTTTCATTCATCAGGGGTCCACAAATTGACTGCTTGCATTGCTCTGTGTCTGCTGGATGTGTAAATACAGCAGGCAGCTGTTTGTTAACATGTTAACCAGAATGACCATCTGGAGATAATGATAAAAGTTTTGCCCATGAGTGGCACAAAATATAAAACAATAAATTGAACAATAACAAAATGGCCATGTGTTGTAACCCTTACAACTTAGTACCAGAAAGTTTAACTCTCTTTAAAAATTTAAAACATAATACAACTAGTTTTATATTCTAGATTGATTAAATGTGTGACATGTATTATTCTTTTTCGGTTACACCATCTGACATGTTGTCTCAAAAGTTCTCACAAAACCATGATTTTAGTAAAACAAATGATACAAATGGATGTTTGAGAGACCTGATGAATGCTTCATAACACTGTATTTAAAAAAAAGTTTTTGACTTTCTCCTTTTGTCAAAAATGATTGGTCACTGACCCAAATACAGCTTCAAATATTTTATCACACAGAAGAGTTTTCTGTCCAGTTCTTTTTTCTATAATCTAACCCAGGGCCGGGTAGTCCTGGTCCTGGAGGGCTACTGTGGCTGCTAAGCAGTACGACACCTGATTCTACAAATGAAGGTCCTCAGCAATGGGCTCTAGTGGTTTAGTAGTATAGTCAGGTGTGTTACTGCTTGGTTGGAACAAAAACCTGCACCCACACCGGCCCTTCAGGACTGGACTGCCCACGCCTGATCTAACCTGTTGGGGCTGACTCGGGTGTTGATCTCATTCCCCGCTGTGTAGGTGTGAAGCTGGAAGCGACAACTGGGTCCAGTGCAATGACTCCCCGGTGAATGTGTGTAAATACCCGGTGCATGGCCTGAGCATGGGCCACTCCTACCATTTCCGGGTCAGAGCCGTGAACAGCGCCGGCATCAGCAGGCCGTCCCGCAGATCGGACAAGGTGACCGCCCTCGATGGTGCTGAGAGCGAAAGGCTGCAAGGTACAGATGAAGGTAAATACACACTACAGGAAAGCAGGACCGCACAAGCTTCCTAACGGATCTGTCTTCTCCTGCAACAGTGATTAAAATCGAAGGAAAATATGACATAGTGATCAAGGATGATGATCTGGAAGGTACAGTAGTGTACGAAGTCTGATCTGGGTTCATCTGGTTTCTCCCACCCTTTAAACTCCTTTTCCTCACACAGACCAAATACTAAATCACATCCCTCTTTCAAATCTAACAAGCCCCACATTAATAACATACATACATAACAACACATTTAAAAAGGAAAGAGAGGAAACAAAAAAGCTGATTTTTTTAATATTATACTTTAATGTTATTGTTTATTCTCATATATCATCATTAAAAAAATTAAATGTAAAAATAGAAAATAAAAATAACAGATCAACACATCATGAACTAAAGAAAAGAACTAACATCTTTATTTTTTTCTCAAAGACTAATCTGTCATCGGCTCTAACTTGTTGAGTTCAACACTACAAAACCCATCTTCCCACCCTAATTGCTGCGGTGCCGTATTTGATCTAACTTGTCTCCTCCATTCCATTAATCGAGTCAAGCATTTTTTTAAATGTGTTAATTAATTAAAACACTAGTTTATAGTTTTCTCTGATGTGTGCCGAGTATCTGCCTCTTACTGCCAGTGCTAAACAATAACAAAGAAACTAATTTAGAAAAGAAAAAAAGATGTGTTAAAACTAATATGTGTTTGTATCATTTTACAGATAAGGATGTTGTAGAAGTCCTACATTATATTTATTGCTTAACATTGGATTGTAAGAGTACATAATGGACTATGTTTTTTACCAGTCACATGTTTCTGGTATTGAAGTCTTCATTCCAAATTTTAGGCAGAAGAGAAATCCACTACTACAAAAATGTTGACATGCATGTGTTCACACTCAACAACCACAATTCCTCCACACTAGCCATTGCACCAGTATATTAGAAAAAGGGACAAAAATGCACAGTTAGAGTTTGTAAAAAGACCAGTGAATGAAGTCCTTCATGAGAAAATACCTTGTCTTGTGTTGAATCTAAAGAATAGGTGAGCTTAAAAAAAAGTGGAGGATTTCAGCTAATCACCAACTAATGTGTCAATTAATAATCATTTAAATATTTTTTGTATTAAAAAAAATAAGAAATTATGATTGTGATAACTCAGCCTGTGGAAAACACAATTATTTACAGGCATTCTTGTGTCACATTATAACATTCAGTTTATAAAAAAACATGATGTGGGACTTCTGCAATACCTGCTGGTATATGTACTTTATGCTTCAACATGGTTCATTCCCAATCTAGGCTATGTAACTATTCCTGGGGAGCCCACTGATGTGCATGCATCAGAGATTTTCAAATCGTACATTGTGCTGAGCTGGAAGCCTCCCAGCCCTCGCGGACGGGCCCCGCTGTGGTATGTCATTGAGAAGGTGTGTGTCGCTCCACCTTTGGCCTTCCATTTCCTTCAGCGTAGATCACTGCTCATCTCTGAAATGGGAAATAAACAAGACATTAATCTCTTAAACTTTGCCTTTTCCCTTGAAATTTCAAGAAAAGTAAAACAGTTTCAAAGCCTCGTGATAGTATCACAATGATTCACTGAAGACATGTTATGCTTAATATGTAAAACATTCAACCACAAGAGGGAGGTTTTACAAAGCTGCAACATTACACTTAATGGAAATATTCTAGCAGTTTTGCATCAATTTATAGCAATTTTCCTAAAATTCTATCTGAGTAAGTAAAGTCCCCATCCACCCTCAAGGTGTTTTCACTTATTCGGGCTGGCGAGACCTTCACTCAAATCAAATGTTGATGGAGCTATGCTGGGAAGGTAAAGTCCCCTGAATACATGTGCCCAAAAATGATAAACATGTAATTTCTCACACCCTTGCAGTTGCAAAAGAAAAGTGAGCAGGAAAGTCAGGAATAATTAAACAGTTTTATAAAGGTGCTGCTGGGGAAAGAGCCCTTATTATCCACAACAATCTGTGTGCATATAGGGGACATTTCAAGTATAGGTGGATATATGAGGCTGGCAGAGTTTAAGATGTTAACTGTGTTTTTATCCTAATGTAATATTACAACCACATGAAAACCCTTAAAGCTCACATGTATCACTTGCACTGTTGGAGCTCCACGACACTGAATGCTTATAACAAGTCATCCTAAATGAGAGAACTATGGAAAGTCAAGTAGTGTCGGTGACATTGGTATGATCAATGTTAGGAAATTTCAAAATTATTATTTTAAAATAACAGATTTTCATAGGAAAAGTAGTGATCACATCATCAAGATCTGAAACATACACAATATTTGTAATTTCTGAGATTTCTGCTTTCCAACTAACAGAAGCAGAAACACATAGGACATAGAGCTTCTCTTTGAGTTTGTGCTACATTAATTAAGTTGTTGCAGATGGCTGTACCTTCTCATGTTCCCACCTCCCCTCCCCTGATTCTCCCACAGTGCTTAGCAGGCACTGGAGCATGGCAGCGGATCAACACTGCAGTCAAACTGCAATCCCCCCGTTACCCAGTATTTGATTTGCAAGATGGGCAAAAGTACCAGTTCCGCGTGTATTCAGTCAACATGTACGGCTCCAGCGAGGCCTCAGCGCCCTCTGAGCCCATCCAAAAGGTTGATGAGGATGGTAAGGGCCAGGATCTGTGCACACATATATAAAAACAAAAATACATACATCATCACATTTGCTTTACTAAATAATTATTGCAGAGTCATTATAATTTAATTTAGGCTTAATAGCATCCCTATAACCTACACAATCTCCTGCTGTAGGTCACTGCTGAAGACTTGAAACTCATAGTCATTTCATATCATATTATTTTCACACATGTTAATATAAAAACCAGAAGAGTTAGAAAAACACCTTTAATTGGATCTGCAAACCCCTATAATGATCAGATTTAACTTGTTCAAAAATGAGTCCCTGTATGTTGCAGGTACTGAAGTGGCGATTGGTATGTACGTTTAAATGAAAATATAAAATACTTTTTTAAAAGTACAATTTCACACTGCTGTAACATCACAAATGTGTTCACTCTTTCAGTGTGTGTGTGTTTTCTAACCACGAGTGATGAGCAGAGCACACAAAATAATGTTTGTATACAGATCTTTGTAATGCCAGTATCAGTTAAACTGGTTTTATAATACGGAAGAGGCTATAAGTGAGCTAAATACTTTTGTTTTTCTTCATTTTTATTATCTTTTCATGTAAAGTGCAGTAGCACATTACTCTTTTAGATGCATTTCGGTCTGATGTTAAGCTTCAAAACATTTTACATTATTCATATATTTTCATTATTATATTATTAAAACTAATACTTAAATTCCTGTAGGTGTTCTGTGGTGGTTTAGGGGGTGGTGTAGTGTTCTTGCCTCATAAGAAGCAGACCTGTTTTTGAGTCATAGCTGAAGCATTTCTTTGCGTCAATGCCTCAAAATATTTTTTACAAAAAAAACAGATAAAAACCCATAAACTTACATATCACACCGCTATCTTGCATAAGGGTTTTTTTCCAGTGTTACAGCTCTGGATCACCATTACATCCCACGTTTTATTACCATTCAAACCTTCATTTGGCTGATTGTGTGGCCAACGTAGTAAAAGTAAGTTTATCTGCCACTTACTTTATTCCTCATGAACACAGGCTACTGTAGCCAGTTTCATTGAAATCACCAGGACACATTTTAACTATTGCATGTTTCACAACCAAACTGGGCCCGGTAGCAATCATTTTGTAACCCACAGTTCAGCATGTGGAGGACACAAGATGTATGGATCAGACCAGCAGTAATATGGAGGAATGGTGACCGGTTCAGAAAGTGCAGACGTCCACCTGTTGGTTATGATTATCATCTAATGTGGAATCTCTTCTTCTCATATCTCCTGGATAAAATAAAATTTCCTCACTTTTTGTGTCAATTAATTTTGTATTGGATATCTGATATAAGCGAGTTTGCAGTATATGGGTCAGTGAAAAATCATGTTTGGCAAAATAAGACAATCAAATAGTTCTCTCAAAATGTATATTTTGTGTTTGTGTTGGCTTCTTGTCATTGAAAAGTCCATTTATACCATTTATTTTTTTTAAAATCAGGATTTTAGGGTTATACCACATGGCAGTTTTGGCATTGTCCCATATACAAAATAAGGAATTAGCAGCTACAGTTAAATAAAATCCTATCTTCTATATGTATATGGATCTCTTTACTATACGTTGTGCATTGTTGTTGTACTATCTACATAAAATTTTTGATTGCAACTCTAATCAAAGTTGATCCATTTGTTAAAAATAAATTGAGATAGATTTACATTTACTGTGATCATTTGTATGATTAATAATATTGCTAATTAGTGATTAATTCTGGTTTCTTTCTGCCCGGTAACCAGGTGTCCCCTCTGCTCCTGGCAAGGTCATTGCCTCCAGGAACACAAAGTCATCTGTGTTTGTGAACTGGGAGCCTCCCAAACACCTGAAGAATCTGATGGGATACTACATCGATGGCCGCGCTGCTGGATCCAAGGAGTGGTTCCCATGTAACAACAAACCCTTCAAACACACCAGGTAGGAGTTCACAGCCGAGCGGCAAAAGTCTCTCTTAAAAAAAAGAAAAGGATGTAAATAAGGTGTATTGCATTTTTGAATCACTTTACTATCTTTCTAGGATTTGTTTCTATTTTATTTTCTGTGGGTCTAGTGACTTTGGCTCTCACTGTTGGTTGTTAGTTCAATTATTAATATGATTTATGTAAATTACATTAAGTTTGACGAAGCTTTAATATGATTTCACCCCAGTTAGTCAATTTAATAGCACATATTTAATTAATACACATCAAACAGTTGTGTTAGCAATTTCTCTAGAAGGGTTGTAGTGCAAACAAATTATATTATATTACCCTATTCATCATTCATTTATAAATAAAAGTCTCAGCCTGTAAAATTAGCTGCCCAAGGCTGCAGTCATTAATGAGCCTTTCCAGTATCTGCTGAAAAGCATTAATCAGGAACAGAAATGATTGACATCACCTGAGCAACAAATGTATATTTTGTTCTGATAGCAATATGATATTAATGTATATCATATATACTAGTTATTCCAATGATCATATGCAGGTATAAGATGATTGGTTTTACTTTTGAACTGCAAAATTAGGCAGCTAGATGTAGAAGAAAACGATTTTTCTACATGACGCTGTTTGCTAGTAATTGTTTATATTATTGATTAGAACTACAAGCTGAATGTTTCTGTGTGTGTGTGTGTGTGTGTTTCAGGTTTGTGGTTCATGGCCTGATCCCAGGAGAGACCTATGTGTTCCGTGTCCAAGCTGTGAATGTTTTCGGCCTCAGTGAAGAGTCACAGGAGTCTTCTCCCATCACCGCGGACCCAGCGCTCGGTAAGAAGTGTTATCATGGAGTGAATGGGTTAAAAAAGTGCTTCGAAATAACAAATGACAAAAGCCTGTAGGAAATGTTAGATGCAAATTAAGTACATGTTATTTATATGAGTACACATACTTAATAAATATAACCCTTCCATACTGTTCATCTTCTAAATTTACATGCTCTAAAAACAATAGGTGCTTAGGCTTTTATTACTGCTCTCAAATGTAAAAATGAGTTTAATTGGGCGAGAAAAGCTAACCAGTATCTAAGACAAGAGTTTTCTTTCGTTTGATGTTCTTTATGGCTCATTCCATTGTGGTGTCTAGGTGGGGGGTTTCAATATGGTATGTATTAAATCAGATGCAGTTTTGAGAGTTTTTTCTTTTTTTCCTCCCATTCTGCTTACACACTGTTCCCACTTTGCACTCTCACTTTGCTTCATGTGTTGTGATTTTAAATGTTACTGTGCGTAGTAGTAGTAATAAAATACACTGCTTGGTGCCAGAAGATTACATCCTGCTTCACAAAACATTAGTACCAGTTAACTAATTATTGAGCACAGGCACGAAACATTTTCTAAAACTTGTGTTTTTAAGAGTACACTGTGGTGACGTGGGAGCTCATATACTGAACTCTATGTAGTTTCAAACACAACTGCATGAAGTGCTTAAGCAGTTCACAAATACTCAATCATCCAACATAGTCAAAAATATTGTTGCAGCTCTGTGTAAATGTAAGTGTCTTAATTAAAGTAAATATATTGTAAACATGAAACACGAAACACTGTGATTCAGCAACTCCTGGCGCCCCTTTTGGCATCACCCTGCTGAACTGTGATGGCACCTCCATGACCGTGTCCTGGAGGAGTCCAAAACTCAGCAGCAGCTCCAAGATCAATGCCTACTACGTCGACAAGCGTAATGCCGACACCTTGGTCTGGAAGGAGGTCAACCTCACTGCCATCAAGGAGAGAATCTGCACTGTGAGTGGCATCAGGCACACAGACATGAAATGAAATTGAAGAACTAATATGTATACACTACAAAAGTTTAGGGTCAGTTAGAAATGTCTCTATTTTTGAAAGAATAGCACTGTTTATAATAAAGAAAACAAACAAACAACAATAAAAAAATACTCCATACATTGTTAATGTGGTAAATGGATTCTAACTACAAATGTCTTTTTAATGTAATATCTACATAGGTGTATAGAGGCTCTTTTCCAACAAGTGATTCCTTCACTCCACTGTTATAATAGCACATTGTGTTTGTTAATTGCATTAGAAGCTAATGGATGATTAGAAAACCCTTGTACAATTATGTTACTACAGCTGAAAACAGTTTAGCTGGTTAGATGGAGCATTATTTGACCAAAGCAAAGTTTGAAGGAAAAAATTATTATTCAAATAAAAATCATTATTTCTAACCTTGTCAGTGCCTTGACTCTATTTTCTATTCATTTTGCATATCATTTGATAAATAAAAGTGTTTCATGGAAAACACAAAATTGTCTCGGTGACCCCAAACCTATGAATAGAAGTGTAATTCATATATAACTTGCTACCATATGTCATCGTACCCGATTGTCGCCTAAAACCACATTCTTTGTATGTTTAGGTTGACAATCTGACCACGGGAGCCTTCTATGAGTTCAAGGTCCAGGCCGCTAATCTGGCCGGTGTTGGTGTGCCCTCTGCTCC
This sequence comes from Eupleurogrammus muticus, assembly GCA_036785175.1. Taxonomy (NCBI): domain Eukaryota; kingdom Metazoa; phylum Chordata; class Actinopteri; order Scombriformes; family Trichiuridae; genus Eupleurogrammus; species Eupleurogrammus muticus. The sequence continues at coordinate 3,386,678 of JAYKQN010000003.1, read as the reverse complement.
CAGCACCCCAATGAAATGTGAAGCTTGGACCATGGACACACCCGGTAAGACCATCAACACGTCACAAATAAAACAAATAATTTCTCTGCCTTTTTGAGTTTTCTTGTTTTTTTCTGAGTGTCAGAAGCACCCAACAAATGAAAGACGAAATTACCACATTTAGCAAAATATTAAAGATTAAAAATCTACATTAAGTTTGTTAAAAGGCCCAATATCTAAGTTTTTTGGATAAAAATGTCTAAAAGGACTAAACCTATGTTAAATATTTTGTTGAGTTGTGTACTTGTATTGTCCTAAATGTTTATCAATGAGTTTTACTAGAGAAATTCATAATTTAATGTAGTTGAATTTAATTTTAATTACTATTACTTAATCTAAAAAGGGGTGGTATATGGCTGCTTCTATGCCCTTTTTGCACATGCGTCATCGTTGTCCGACCGAAGCTGTCATAATTTCATGTTTGCATATCCTAAGAGAACCATAATTTATATGCAGGTCAGTGACCAATTTTAAAATACAGTTTTCAGAAGCATTCATCAGCTCTCTCAGAATTTACATTTTGTGTTAATGTTGGTCATGATTTAAAAGGCCATTTGCATAATTTTTCTTACAAAAATAATTTGGTGTGATTTTTTTTGGAACGAAATGTCAAATAGTGTAACTGAAAAAGAATGATACATTTTAAATATTGAATCCACTTAGAAAACAGTTTGCATATATATTTTTTGATTTTTTGAAACCTTTCTAAGACGGATAAACTATCTGGTACCAAGTTTTTAGGCTTACACCACATGGGTTGCCTACAATTATTAAATTTTCCAAAAACAACAAATAGAATTTTAGGGCATGTGGTGTTGACTCTTTGTGCCTACTTGTTCTTTCTTTCTCTTTCTCTCTAACAGGTCCAGCTTATGACCTGGACTTTAGTGAGGTCAGAAATCACTCCCTGGTCCTCTTATGGAAAGCTCCACTCTACACTGGAGCAAGTGCCATCACTGGGTACAAGGTGGAAATGGCCAAAAAGGGATCAACTGATTTTGTCACACTGAATGAGGAGGCTGTGAGCCACCGCTACCTGAGGGTAAGAACATAATTCTGTACTGTAACTGTTCCTTCAAATGTGAAAACCTCCTCCAGCACCCCTGTCACAACATACATGCGAGGATATGTCCATGGTTTCTGCAGGTGTCTGATCTGGAGAAAGGTGAATCTTATGTGTTTAAAGTCCGTGCAATCAATGGAAACGGTGTTGGGAAGTCTTCGCTGATGTCTGAGCCAGTCTGTGCCAAGACTCTTCCAGGTACCAATAACTTAACATCTCTAATGTTCGCTGCAACACATGTTGGATTTATCCTGCACCACACTCAGAATACCCACTAGCATGTCAGCAATTTGGAGTTGAACTCCTCAAACACACTTTCTGGCTGGTGAGGATGAGGAGCAACAAATAAAGTGTCAAACACAAACAAATTGTACTAATGAAATGTTTGAACACAACTTTCTATTCACTTCAATGAGAAACTGGGTCCAAACAATTACTGGTGCTCTAGGCCATTAAAATAATTTGATAGCCTTTGATAGCCATAACGCTTATAACAAATGATCTACTCGCTAACCTTTAGACTTTAATCTGTTCACTTTAAACTTTAATCGGCCAGCCTATTTTTATTAATTTTGATAAAACCAATAAAACATAAACTTCCCCAAACCAAATTATAGTATTTCAAATATCATTAGAATAGGGTATAATGACTTAACAATTTAGTTTGTAAAAAGTTTATAAAAAGAGCTGGTTTATGTTATCTAATTTATACCACAACTATATAATGTGAAAATCCTACTCTATTTACATATTATGGTATAAAACTACACACTTGCAGCACAATCTGGATGGACATGGTCCAAAAATTACAAGGGAAATAAAAGTCACTTAAGAGGTTGTTCATGCTTACAGGCACCAAGGAGATTGTGGCCGGTGTGGATGAGGAGACCGGGGACATCTTCCTGTCTCTAGAGGCCTGTGAGATCTGCGAGACGTCTAAGTTTGTGTGGTCAAAGAACTACAAACCCATCGGTGACTGCCCCAGGGTCACTGCCACAACGAAAGGCAGGACGTAAGCTCACTGTTAGCTTTCCTGCATCACAAGGGCTTCAGAACGATTACCAAATTTAATTATTCTGCTACATGTTTGTATAGCCCCTTTCTGCAGAAATGCAGCTCAAAGTATTTTACCACAGACATGAAACAAGCATGTTAGAGTACACAGAGTGTGGGCAAAATGTCCACAAATTACTTTCTTTCTGAATTATCACAAGAAAGATGCAATCTCAATTCAGCATTGTTTATAGAAATGGTCTGAAACTGTAGAACTTCATTCGAGAGCGTGTCAGATTTCATTAGATTGTTCCAGGAGAAAACCCAGCTAAAACTCATAATACACAGACCTTAATATGTAGCTGAAAACCATCTGATCTGGCAGCAGCTGTCATACCTGTCACACTAACAAACACCATAAAACACCGAGCAACAGCCAGGAGCATGGAGGAAGACAGCACCACAGCACCACAGCTATGAGCATTAACACAGTTTGATGAAAAGTACTGACACAGACTGAACCTTAAGGACAACAGTCCTGGTTTATTTTCACAATAATTTAAGCAGCAACTTTTTTCTTGTGTTTTGAGAATATTCTGAAGGATGAATGTTGCAGCTGCTACTAGTGTTGACTGAATGTCAATTTTCTTTGTTTGTTGTCTGTCTTGCAAATTTTATTTGTTTTGATAAATGGCACAAATTTTCTTAAATGTCTCTTACAAGGCAAGTTTATTTGTATAGCACATTTCATTGAGGTAATTTAAAGTGCTTTACATAAAACATCAAAAGCATCAAGATACAATTTAATACAGTTGATTGAAAGGAGAAAAATCTGAAAATTAGAATTTAAAAAAATTACAATCAATTTAAAATGAATTGAAATTAAATAAGATTAAATTTAATTTATTTAAAAATTAAAAAAAAAAATTAAAACCAGGAACAAAACAAGAACAAAGTTACAGCAAAAGCCACAAACCAGTTTGTACAGGTTTTTCATGCTATTCATACTTTAAAATCTTGAAAAAATTAGAAATTGTGCATTTGTTCCTTAGCTCCAGACTGTCCTTTATAAACCCTGATAAAGATGATTTGGGCAAGTACTCCGTGGTGGTCACTGACACAGATGGAGTCTCTTCCAGCCACACTCTGACTGAGGACGGTACGCCATGTCATTTACAAATGTTTTCATTCATTCAATCATACTTCCTAGGTTTAATTGTTGTGGTGATGCTCTGTTGCTCATGTTGGTTTTCTTGAAACTGTTCTGCAGCCCTGAACACCATGCTGGAGCTCAGCTATGCCATCAGAAATCCAAGTGAGTCTTGTCAATCTGCTTGGTGTATATTTTGAATTATTCCTCTATTGCAGGGTTGCCATAATGCAGTGCTTCTCAATTATTTTCTACCCCCCCCCCCCCCCCCCCCCCCATGAAAGAAGAAAACATCACGGCCCCCCCCCACGCGACACTGCATCCTTATTAACATATGAGAGAATAAAAAAAGAAAAAAATATGGACTAACTTACAACCAAGAATAGATTTATTAACTGTAACAGAAAAGATTTTAAGTACATTAAAGTGTAAATGTTCCCCAAGGTCAAACAAACCCCCCCTCACGGAGCCTTGTTCACATTCAAAACATCTCTAACCATGTTTAAGTGATATTTCATGCAATAGAGGGTTAAGACAATCTACTCTTGATGTAATCCTTGTGTCTATCCTTGTGTTCGTGTGCAGTTGTTCCTCTGAAACATGGTCTGAATTATGAGGTTTTGGAGAAGGGTCACGTGCGTTTCTGGATGCAAGCTGTCAAGCTGTCTTCAGCCGTGTCCTACAGATTCATTGTTAATGACAAAGAGGTCACCAGTGGGGAGGTAATGTATTGACATACATAGACTTTAATGTAATTACATGAGAAAGATGCAACACAAAATGTTGTACAATTTCCTGCTTTCCTTTTTTTTAAAGGTTTGTGTGAGTATACATACAGAATGAAAAATATTTTTCTTTCTTTTTTGTTAGGGTAAGAAGATCAGCCATGATGTGTCCACAGGAATCATCGAGATGACACTGGAGCAATTCTCCAGAGCCAACGAGGGCACATACACTGTCCAGGTTCAAGACGGCAAGGCCAAGAACCAGAGCTCCCTGGTCCTGGTCGGAGATGGTGAGGTTTTATATCCATCCATCCATCCATCCATTGTCTATCCCGCTTATTCCCTTTCGGGGTCGCAGGGGTCTGCTGGAGCCTATCCCAGCGCACTTTATGGGCGAGAGGCAGGGGGATACACCCCAGATGGTCGCCAGCCAATCGTGGGGCACACACACCATTCACACACCATTCACTCTCACACTCACACCTATGGGCAATTTAGAGTTTACCAATTAACCTGAGCATGTTTTGTATTGTGGGAGGAAACCGGAGTACCCGGTGAAAACCCACGCAGACACGGGGAGAACATGCAAACTCCACACAGAAAGGCCCCAGACCCAGGCCCAAGGCGGGTCTTGAACCTGCGACCTTCTTGCTGTGAGGCAACAGTGCTACCCACCGCACCACCGTGTCGCCCGGTTTTATATCCTTCTTTTATAAAAAAAAAATACACTAATTCCCAAAAAATAGATGTTTATCCCCAAAAATACATCACTTCTTTTTACTTTAAATGATTTAGAAGACAGGCAGAAGGGAACAGTAAATACTGACCACTGTCCACATGTTTTTTTTCTCTTTCAGTGTTCAAAGCTGCTCTGAAGGAGGCTGAGTTTCAGAGGAAAGAGCACATCAGAAAGCAAGGTACCAACACTACGATCACCATCCTGATGCTAGTTAACAGGATGTATTAAAAGTATATACTAAAACACACAAAAACGAGTGTACTCAAGATTGATTTACTCATTATATTTAGAATTATTAGATTATTAATATTTTAACCATTTTTCACATTAAGAGACAAATCGATCTATGCAAAATTAACATTATTTATTACAAAAAAGAGTATTATATTCAAATATGTTAATGTTTTAATTAACAAATGTAAAGGTTTTTGCAGCCTTAGCAGAGAAATGTCTCCTGTAAATACATTCTAGTTTCTGTTGTTTTTTATGTTACTGTTACTGATCATTTCATTATTTACCTGGACCCACATTACTGTCCTTTTAGGTCCACATTTCTCTGAATATCTGTATTTCATTGTCACTGAGGATTGTACCGTCATGCTGGCCTGCAAGGTAAACTTTTCATTATCATATTCAAGATATCCCCCCCATGTTTTTCAGCCTCTTTTAACTCTCACCGTTGTTCCTCAGGCTGCAAATAAATCTAATCCATCTGTGTGCTGTTTATGTGAAAGGTTGCTAATGTGAAGCAGGGGACAAGTTTCCACTGGTACAAGGAGGACGAAGAGATTGTTCCAGAAACTCCTCCCAACGTCATGTCTGGATCCTGCTCTATTCCCATCCCATTGGTAACTAATTACTCCCATTTGGGCAGTTAGTTATGTTTATCGGCCTCATAGTTAAAAATAACCACATTATTATATATATAAAATGTAAAAACCATATATTCTAGGCCACACTGCAGTTCTATATACATAAATATAAATGTTATTAAGCAGAATAGTTTTAAAACATGAACTTTACTTTTTTGTGATTATAATTGAAAACAAAACAAAATAAAATAATAATGCTAAGCCTGTATTTTGTAGAAAAAATGCATATAAAGAGGTAGTGGTGCATACTGTGTATGAGTTGTCATTTACATTCTTTTTAGCATTAAATTCCCAATTTATGTTTCTTTGGACACTACTAAAAAGAGACTTTTACTCAAAAAATATGTAATATCATAAACTATCTACATAATTTGACTCATTTGGAAGACTGTAGCTTAATATTAGCACCAGATAAACTTGTGCATTTGGAAATCATCAAAGGGCTTTGGTTCCTTTCCAAAATTAGTAGTTTGCTCCAGTTATTCACAGGAGGACAGAATTTTGTCATTTTTTTGTTACTTATATGTTAATATCACCTATCCACTTATTGTACCTGATAGAAATCACATAACTCATAACATAATCTTTGTGTTTTTCAGTTCTCTAGGAAAGATCAGGGAGTTTACAAGGCCGTGCTCAGTGACGATAGAGGAAAGGACATATCTCTGTATGATATTTCAGGCCAAGGTAAACTTTTGTTGTTCAGAGACAGTCAGTTGCTATGATGTTTATTATTGGTATAATAACCATGTGACAGAGTATTTTACACTTTGTCTCATTCGATTTGCAGTGTTTGAAGACATCATCAATGCCTTAGCCCACAATGCTGGTAGGTCTGATCAGCTGACTTCATTTCAAACTTTTATCAGGATGAAATGGGTTTGATTGACTAATGAGTTAATGAAAAAAGATCTGGAGTGAACAGCACAACTGTGATAAAATATGACATGTACTGGCAAGTTTGTCATTGGGCGTTGCTGCGAATCCTCCTCCTGCTGCATGCAGCTGTATTCTGATTTCGCCTGAAGGTCAGACTGTCTCTGCTCACAAAGAATGTATAAGAGAAGAAAACATAACCTTTAAGCCAACTCTTACAAGTATTTGAAAGGTTATTTATAAAGAGCTGTGACAGCACACCCAATAGAACCAGAAGCAACTTCCTAGAACCAAATGGCAAATGATGTACAGTACATAAATACTCCAGGCTAAACACATTCTAAACACAGAAATAACTTAAATGAGTGCAAAAGTAGTAAGTACATATAAGTACATAAAAGTACATGGATGCTTGTAGCCTTCGCTAACTGTAACCGGACGTCCCAGTCAACTAACAGTGACTGGACATCCCGAAAAAGGACAGTCCTGAAATCTAAGCTTTTATCCCAAATCAACACTCAAACAGAATACTGACAGGTTATTAATGATAAACATTAAATAAAATGGCTGCATTATATTGTACCCAGAACTTAAGAGTAAAAAAAAAAAAGTAAAAGACTTGAGTGGGAAATTCAGAGGTACTGTAAAATGTGTTTCATATTGCAAACTTGAAAAAACATGGCCAGCCTGTTAGGATTTCTCAAGAAAGGATAGACCCAAGTGCAGATCAAAATGACTTTATTATCGGCAGGGTTCAGGCAGGATACACGTGGTGCAGGCAGGATTCTGCAGGCAGGCAGGCAGGCAGGCAGGCAGGCAGGCAGGCAGGCAGGCAGGCAGGCAGGCAGGCAGGCAGGCAGGCAGGCAGGCTTCTCGTAGTGACAACATCAATAAGCAGTCGAAACGGAGAACCAGAGACCGAGCAATGGACCATGTGGGGCTTAAATACCCAGTGTCCCAGGTGGGGATCATTAGCTGATTGGATGTAGTTCCTGCAGATCTCAGGTGGAGGCGCCAAGTCCACCCCAGGGACCTGACACAGCCACAGTAAAGATGTGATGTTTAGATGTATTTGGCACATCAGGGAGAACTACTGGGGATGTACATTAGGACATGACTGTAAAAAACAGCTGACTGTGTGTTCTTGTGTGTTTGTTGGTGTCAGGTGCGTCTGCCTCTGAGCTGGTGCTGCAGTGCACTCCAGAGGGCATCAGGCTGCAGTGCTACATGAACTACTACACAGAGGAGATGAAGACTGTCTGGAAACACAAGTACTGTTTAATCATTTATTAAATATACAGGACTATTTAACTCTAAACCATACACATTATACTATTTAACAGTTACCGAACAACACAGTCAGTCTTGACGATTCAAAATGATTTTCAGTTTTTAATCGAGAAACATCCCCTGTACATTGTTTATTTAGAGAGTTGGCTACTGCTTGAAGCGTTTTTAAAGGCTGATTGTATTGTAGTCAGCAAAAGTGTAACTCCATTATTGAAATGGTTTATTACAAAACGAATCACTGTTTGAGATTTCCCACACAAGGAAGTGTTGTGGAAGGCAGGAAACGGTGCTGTTGAATGAGGACAACGTTCAGTGTTAAAGTTGCAATAAAAATTGTTGTCATCATTCCTTTTAAAGAATAATCACTGCAGAATGTAGTTGCTAGAAGGATGTGTTTCTTGACATCAGATTAAACACGTTCTACTGCATGCCACATTTTCAGTCTTCATAGTTGCAGGAAGAAGATGATTTAAACCTCTGGTGTTCTAACCCTTCAGGGAGAGTAAGATTGCCTCCTCTGAGAAGATGAGGATTGGTGGATCAGCAGAGATGGCCTGGATGCAGATCTGTGATCCGTCCGACAAGGAGAAGGGTCATTACAGCATCGAGATCTCAGATGGCGTGGAGACACATACAAGGACCTTTGACCTCTCTGGACAAGGTGAACATAGATACATTGGTCTTATCAAGGTGTCACTAACATTTCTTTCAGATAAGACATTCTTTTTTTATTTTTAGCTATTTATGCATTATGTAATGTACTTTGCTGCAGTAAGTGGAAATCATGAACAAAGAATAGTTGGGTTGAGACAGTAATTACTGGAACTAGGGAAACCGAGACAGTTACATGATGACCAAAAGTTGGACGTGAATAGTAGTAGATCTCTTTCAGCTATTTACCATATAGGATTCTCAAATGTAGGGGAGGAAAGGACAAGTGTCGGTGACCAAAAGATCATAGATGGATAAATACAGTAGATTTGTCATGTATTTGTCCACAATAGGTGCATACATACGTTGCATTTTAGGAGATGTCTACATAAATTCTTCTGCAAAAATCTATGGTGTGTGGATCTTCCTGTTTTCCCAGTCCTCTAAAGCCAGAAGGAAAAGGGGGTAACGTAGAGTGTGTGTGTGTGTGTGTGTGTGTGTGTGTGTGTGTGTGCGTGTGTGTGTGTGTGTGTGTTTGTGTGTGTGTGTATGAAATAGATTACACAAAATGTATTTCCTCTTAGAAGTGTTAAAGGACAAGTGTGTTAGAGTATTAATGCGATAATTTTTTCTTGCAGCATACACCGATGCCTATGAGGAGTACCTAAGACTTAAGTAAGTTATTTGATAACATTAGCACAGTAATTAAACATTAATTTTTTAATTGTATTGAAACAAATTTATTGTGACAACTTTCTGTCTTCCCCTTTAGGGCAGCTGCATTTGCTGAGAAGAGTAAGTATATCATCACTTATATCCACACTGTTAGAGAGAGTTAACCTTATATAGCTTTACATTTTGTTAAGTTGATCAAGAGTGAAGGCAAAGTAGAAATGACAATTAATTGATGAAAATTCAAAGAGATTTTTCATCATTCTTCTGCTCATTATCTTGTTGGGGACAACTTTACAAATGTCTCTTTTAGCTAAATAAATGCAAAGTGAGGTAGTTTCTAACTGTTTTTGTGTTTCTCCTCAGACCGTGGCAGAGTGGTCGGTGGTCTGCCTGATGTTGTCACTATTATGGAAGAGAAGGTGAGAGACTCTCATTGTACACATGTTGCATGAAGACATGTATAGGTATTTGCATCGCAAGTGAGTAAGGAAGTCCAGCATTGTACTTTAGTGGCCTGGCAGCATTGCAATGAAGTAGCCTACGTGCTTTAACAAAATCAAGAGGCAACATGTGTGAGCTTCTATGCCTGTTAAACAAATGATTATAGTTGTTATTGAAAACAGTAGATGATGACAGTACTTCCTGTACTACATACCCGCCATTCTCTCTGAATACACTTTGACTTGAGTGGATTCTCGTCTCCTCCAGTCCCTGAGTCTGACCTGCACCGTGTGGGGTGAGCCGACTCCTGAGGTCACCTGGTTCAAGAACGAGCAGGAGGTATGCTCCAGTGAGCACATCAAGGTCACGTTCGACGGCGGCAAGTTCTCCAGCCTCGTCATCACCAAAGTCACCCCTGAGGACTCTGGCAAGTACAGCATCAACGTTCGGAACAAGTACGGCGGCGAGTTCGTGGAGATCACTGTCAGCGTCTACAAACACGGCGAGCCGATGCCCGAGGTCAAAGGGGGGCAATCCAGAATGCCCACGCCTGCTGTCACACCCGTGCCACCAAAGTCCCCCGCCCCCCCTTCCAAGACACCTACCCCCACCCCTTCAAAGTCCGGGACTCCCGCCTCCACCCCTGTCCCCAAATCTCCAACTCCCACTCCTCGCGGCATGAAGTCGCCCACCCCGCCCAGATCCATGAAGTCGCCCACCCCACCCAGAAAGTAAACGGTGGTGACGGCTGAGGGGGAAAACGTCTGCTGATAGCAACACTAATTTATAGCATGAGTGTGAAACCAGTTGTTACTTTAAATTAAAAAATTTTGATGTGATCACTGTTAAAGTCCCATTTTCTGAAGTGCTGCATCCTCTGGACAACGACTCACCAAACAAGTCTGCAGCTTCTCTGTTTGTTTGGAGAACGAGCTGCAGGAGACATGTAGGACTTTCACAGTGGCTACTTACACACAGTAGATGTTACATGTCCTTCAACTGGTCACTGTGCTGTTCACGCAGGTGGCAAAAAGTCAAAACTAAGAAAAATAAAAGGCCAGGTTAGATATTAACATTCAATGTTTTTAAAGCTGCACCTTCCACTATGCAAGATTAGTGGAATGCCTGTATCCATTTTTGTAGATGTTTTTTGTTTTATTGGTGTTTATTACAACTTGGGTCCTATTTCTGTACTTTCAGCCATCACTCCTGGTGAAATGCTGATTTCTGGTAAACAAGGAGCCCTTCCGCCAGGGTTTGACAAACTCTATTTTGCAAGAGAAAAAACAAATGAATACCCAAAATATCCTTCAGTCAGTGAGAGATTTTTTTGACTGTTGCTCACTTTCAGTTTAGTAACTGTTGGTCTGTTCACCAAAGCTACAGAAAAGAGACCAAAGCTGTAATAAACCAGTTATCATTAAAAATGTTAATCCTTGAAACTGGATGTTCTGATAATTGGAAGGTTCAGGGTGGTCTGTAGCTAATACCTGGGTGGTAAATTAACACCAAATACCACATATGTTTTTGTTTGTTCTCTGGGATGATGGAGTTTTCTTCCCTATACTACAACCTACTCTCTTGTGTTAGTCTATGTCTCTGTGAATAAAAATAAAGGAGTATCAGACTATCTGTAATATGTTCTCCCCCTCCCAATGCTTTGTGATGGCAATAAACTTATCAACCTCTTTCTGTTGTCTTTATGAGTAATCTCTTTGCCGCACTTTAAATTCCTCAAAGGCACAGTAAGGGGTTACATGAATCTTCCTGTAAGAACGAATAAACTCAATAGTGCAACAGTTAACAAAAGAAGTGTACAAACACTTGTTTCCAGGGTTTCTGACTATACAGATGAACCTGCTTGTGTATCTGCAATTCAGGGAAACTCAGAAGGGCGGGGCTTGTTACAGTATGCATGCTGTCAGAGGAGCTAAAAGCCAGGTACAATGTAGAGTGTAAATACACACCTTAGTGCTGCTTGTTCATGGAGGAGGCAACACACACCAAGACTGACCGGAGGTCTTAACTTTGCTGCTTTTACATGAGGAAACTATATCATAGGAAACCCAAGAATTATTTCACCAGTCATGAAGTAAGTTAAAATATTTTCATTTTCAGCCATAATGTTCAGTGTTAGAAGACACCATATGCCTTGTGAATTGTTTACCTACCTATGGTTAATCACACTTGACGGACCAGTTTTTACTCCTTTACTTGACATATGAACTGTTTTTCTTCAACTATACACTTTCCAATTCTTACAGGATTTATTCTGAAGAGATTTGTTTTTAACAATTCTTTAATTCTTCAAACTGAAGCTGAAGAGGAAGAAGACTGTCACACATAGGGACTCTGAAGTATCTGTAATCAATGGAATCTAATCTGTCCAGTCTGTCCCTGAATGAGGATGATAATCCAGTTTACGTTCAGCCACACTACAGAGAATCCTACCGGCTGGCTATTTACGCGCTGCTCAGAGGAGGGAAAGAGGCCTACGAGGAGTTCCTCCGAGCGGAAAAAATCGGACACTTTCTTTCAGAGGAGGAGATCCTGTACATTTTAGAAAATGCGGAGTTACCTGTTGAGGAGGACGACTCCACGGAGTCTCCACAAGTCCCGGGCAAGGTCAGCCCCTCCACCTACTTCCCAACACAGTCTGATGAGGAGGTGCCAGACCTGGACCTGGGCTGGCCAGAGGTCACGGTGGAGGCCGTAGATACCAGCATCAGCATGTTGTTCCACCCTCCCAGACAAAACACACCGACCATCAAAGAAGTGATTCGAAAACAGATTCAGGAAGCGAGGAAGGTGAGGGCCAAAGACTGACAGTTCCTCATGCAACCAAGCACAGCTTGGTTAAACACTAAAAAAAAACATTCATCTTTTCACATTTTTCCAGTGTAACCACCACAAAACCTGAGTGGTAACATTCATAAAGAAAATGACTAACAGGAAAAACTAAGCACCTGATGTAAATTATTAGACACCGCTCTGTTTATGAGAATACACAAAACGCAATCATGAAACTTTTAATGAAAATAAGAATCTACACACACACTACATGTTTATCCCCGCTGAGACAAAAATGAATTTCCCTGCTGTGTAAATTCTTCATGAAAAGGTCATCACAATGGCCATGTTTTACACAAATTACCCAACGTGTCTTGGCTTGAATGTGCTTGATGTTCATCTCCCTGTTTTTAGACCTGAGGCTTACAATTCATAATTACAGCAGGGTGTGTGTGTGTGTGTGTGTGTGTGTGTGTGTGTGTGTGTGTGTGTGTGTGTGTGTGTGTGTGCAAGAAATGGACTTTTCTGATATTATCTGAATATAAATGATGCAACGATTCAAATGTAGACACTTTAAATGTGCTAAAATGGTCAGTGCATGCATGTTTTGTACAAATAGTGATGTAGCTGTAAAATGTAAAGCTGGTCTGATTATTGCAAAAATCTAAATTTTGTGTAATTTTTTTAAACAAAATATATAGTAATAATATAACTAATTAAAATTATTTATTCCACTTACATATATATGGTTAATAGAATGTGTTAAGCTGTCTGGGACAAGGTTTTAGGGTTACACCTTATGACATTATATACTCATATTAGTTTACTCATTTCAGTTTTGTGCATGCATGCAATGAACTTCTAGATTTACATTGATTGATTTATTCCAACTCTCTGCTGCATGTGTTCATTAGAGGGTATGATTATGTATGCATCTATAGTCTGTTAAACACTATGTGAAGTTATGCTGACCTTTTGTAGAACTCAGTTACACTTTGCAGTTTAGAATTTATTTTACATGGTAAAACTGTTAATAATACACTCTACCTATCAACAACTATGCTGGTTTTCAGATTATTGCCATAGCAATGGACATCTTCACTGATGTGGACATTTTCAAAGAGATCATCAATGCATCACTCAGGGGGGTAGTGGTCTACATCCTCCTAGATGATTCCCAATTCAATAGCTTTCACAGCATGTCGTGCAGGATGGGGGTCAACATCCAAGACTACAAGGTAAGAAGCACCAGCAGCACTAAATGCACCATTAAAGGATAAAGCCTTCTAGGATTTTTTTATCGTCCAATCTCACGTGCAGAGGCAAACTACCCATGAATATATCTACTAACAAGTATTGTTATCCAAAGCCTGAAATATGCCTGAAACTGTATCGTTCGGTAGTAAGTAGTTCTGAGTCAAGCAGACACCACAGGAAGCACAAAAATGTAGTTTTCCAGCTTTTTGTGCTACATATTACAATCTCTTGACTACTACAACATTCTATTGTGTAAATAACATTTGTGTCATCTGCCTTAAAAATCACTTGTTTTCCCCCTTAAAGTTAATTAAGCCACACAAAACTATTCCACTATTCCAACTTATCAGAGAGAGTGGTGAAGTAAGAAAGGCAGCCATGATGTAGCTTAAAAAGTAAAATCCTGACATGTAAAAGTTCTTTCAGCTGCATCTCTCTATCATATTCCACTGGCATGCTCCCACTGGAGAAATATCTGGCTGTGGCATGACGTTTCTTTTTTAGCAGGAGTATTTAGTGGATTAAATCTTACATTTGTTCAATGCCGCTATGAAAACCCAGAAAGGAAATGCAGATGTCCTACCTAACAATATCAAAGAAGCGAACGGCCGCAGGGCGGATCTGTTTGCATGGTTGGATTTTCCTGTTAAACAGCATCAAGCTTCAACTGAACAAACAAGAAGTATCACTTCAGTGATAGTTTTGTGTTTCACCCTGAGAAGTGCGTAGCCAGTAGCTACAGCTAAATACCTGTTTCAGAAAATACACAGGTTTGATCTTGTCAAGTTTCACAAAGGGTGTGTGTGTGTTTCAAGTTTGTGTCTGCTGGATGGAAATTATTTTTAAAAAAAGAGAAAAAAGTAACTTTCTAAATTGACTGCTGTGGCACCCAGGGGTGCCTCAAGGATGGGGAAAGGGTGGAACAACATCTTTCAAATGTTTAAGCAACATTTATTACAACATTAAATTGAGGAGACATTTTGTGTACATTTTAAAATATATTAAAATAAAGGAAAACCAAAAAATATTTTAAAAAAAAAATCCATGAAATAGAATTGTTTAGTATGCAGTAACACCTTAGCTAATGACATTGTTGTCATAGTAACCTAACATACTTTGACAACTCACATTCTGGATGGACATATCTGCAGCTCTTCATGCTTCTTACATTAGCAGGAATGCAGTACATTAGGAAATTCATTTGAAACCTGTAATACAATGACAGAAGGTGCAGCTTGTTGATGTTGTAACTGCTCTTATTTGTCTCTCTGTCAGACTATTCGTGTTCGGACAATTCGGGGACAGCAGTATCAATGCCAGTCAGGGATGAGGTTTTATGGAAGTTTGGAACAGAAATTTATAATGCTGGACTGCCGAACAGTTTTGTATGGAACATACAGGTGAGTCAACACCAACCTGCCATTACATAAAGGATGTATGATGGTAATTGTAAGCTGTGATTTATTTATTGGATAATGATTATTCAAGGTAACAGTGATACCTCCTGACATTAAATTAAATTAAATTCTCCTACATTCAAATACAGTATGTCTAAACATTTATTTGAACAATAAAGATGACAGTCTACATCTACTTTCTATTTTCCAGCTACACTTGGTCATATGAGAAGATCAGACTGAGCATGGTCCTGGTGATCACGGGTCAGCTGATTTACTCTTATGACGAGGAGTTTCGAAGACTGTATGCTTGCTCCATAGTCCCCGCACTGCTGTCCACATCTGGCCAGGGGCTGAGAGACAACACAGGCCTGCACAGCTCCAGCCATCTCTCCCTTCAGCATGTGTACATGAGATCCAGAGGGATGCCAAGCATGAACTGTGCTCAGGATGACAGGTTAAACAGTGTCACCATGTTGAACAGGGGCTTGAGTGTTCAAGAGAGGCTGAATCAGTCTCACTATCCTGAGAGGGGGAATCTGGGGAGAGGGTACATTTATGGAGGAGAGCTGAAGAGGATAAACTCCTTGAGTCAGCAGAGGATGGGACCCACTGACGATGGTCTTGCTGAGAGGACTGGTTCTAACATGATGCTACCCAAGAGCCTATCACAGCGCCTTAGCCATGAAAATCTGTATGGTGCAGACCACAATCTGATACCATACTGCTCTGAAAAATCTCTCAACAAGTGGAAAATGGACACATATCTAAATGACATTGAAATGCCTCTGGATGCACTAAGTGAAGTGATGTCCCCTTTGATATCCCCGTATAGCCTTCACACAGGATTAAATGAGTATCAGTCACAGCTCATTCACAACAGGTCGAAGGACATTAAAGCCAGGTTGGAGGAAATCAGGCAAAGCAGACTCAGTCTACAGGAATGTGCAACTCGCAAGCAGAGCCAAGAGTCCTTGAGGGCCATGTATCCGACCATAGAAAGACCTAAATTAAAGTCCACATCAAGAGGCCGAGACCTGGGGCAGAGCATAGCAGATCCGTATGCACAAGGCAACTGCAGCTTGGAACCAGCTAACCATAAAGGCAGTGAGCCAAAGATAGAAGCCCAGCTGCATGAGGGACAACGCTCTGCATCTCAGTATGATATCAAAATAGTTACAGATAAAAAGAATGTGTCAGTATATGACTGGAATGAGCCTCTTTCCAGGACAACCTCAACAATAGAACTAGATGTGAAACTCGGTGAACCATCACTCAAGCAAGCTCAGCTCCCAAAAGCCATGGAGTCTTTGATTGAAATCCCTGAAGAGAAAGAAGGTTCAAATACACACATGAACATGGCAAACTCCATTAAATCCAACATATCTCCAGAAAGTGAGGTTTCTATGAGTTGCAGTTGCTCCACTACTCAAAAAGGAGGGTCAGGATCTCAGCATTTTGCTGACTCTAACGGTCAGACGGAAAAGCAGCAGGAGGAACAAACACTCCAGAGGAAGAATTCTGTCAGGTTGAAAGTGTATTCATTGCTGATGTCAGATGAAAAGAAAGCATCCAAAAAAGAGGATAAGTCCTTGCACAGAAGGGCCTCACTAAGGTCACAGAATTCCTCAGGAGCAAACAACTCATCTGCTGAAGAGCAGACAACAAAAAATGTTCACTCACCGATCATCTCCAGGGCACAGAACTCATTCTCCTTCAACAGGCTTTCTCCTCAGCGTTCCAGCAAAAAAAAGACAAACCCCACAGAAGAGCAGGGCCGGGACTGGAGAAACACCCTGAGCGATGAGGCCACAACTGCTTATCAAACCAAGAGAGATAAAGCTTACAGTCGATTTGAGTATCTCCTGAGCACTGAGAATATTTCTGCGGACAAATCAACAAGGACTCAGCCCTCGGACAAAGACAGAAGCTGCCCTTCCCTGAACAGGAATGACTCTCGTTATTCAATCTATCAGACACAAAATAGCACTGACAAAAAACTGGGGAGATTCATGCAGCGAGTAGGTAATCTCATTGGCAAGAACAAGTAATCTTTGCAAGAAGAGGAGAAGGCCACCATGCTCTCAGGAATGAAAATAATGTTAGTGCAAATTCTTTGAATTGTTCTTTGATTTATTCTGGCTGCCACGGTCAGACACAGCTGCTGTATTTGTTATCAAAATTATCAAGGAATCATACAGGCCAAAGGTTTGGACACACTCATTCAATTTGACACACCGTCTGGACACACCTTCTCAAGTGAATGAGAAGGTGTGTCCGAACCTTTGGCCTGTATGATTCCTTGATATACAGTACAGGCTTTTGGCCTGTACTGTATATGCGATCAATTATTTTTTCTCGATTGCATTGGTTCATTTCTCAAATGGTAATAATTATTCTGTGTAAACAGAATATATAAACCTCCAAACACTGGGGACTTGTTGGAATGTTTTATTGCAAATGCCTTAACAGATCTTTGCAAATGAGTACAGCAAATACAGTTTTCAACATTTTCTTCTTACTAAATATTTTACTGATCTAAACTATTTTATTATACCAAAAAATACATAACTTCTCAGTTATCAACAATTCAATTGTCAAAATTTAAGGCATTTATACCAGTGTTAATTTTAAGGATTTTAACCTGGTCTTACTCTTAAATGCTTACATTAAAATCATAATTTGGTAAAGTCACATTTTAGTCTTTTGGTTTAGTCTTTTACTAATTAGGCATGAAATAAAATTTGTACATTTTCTCTTATTGCAGTTATTTTATATGAAAAAATACAGCTTGGTGCCAGTGTGTGTTTCAGTTTGCAACTGGAGCTTTGAAAATGTTTCAAGAAATGAGGCAAAGCAATTGGGAAAAACTGTACATATTAAAGGGAATCTTGTTTCCCAAAAGCACTTGAGTACGATTTTACTTGTGTTTTTGAGATATGATGTAAGGTTTAGCAGGCAAACTGTTAATACCAAAGTTGAATGAAATTCAATGAAAGAACTCTATTAAACTATATGGAAACAAGACTAAATGTCTACAGCCGAAGATGTTCAAATGATCATTACACACCAGGAAAAAAGAATGGTTAGATAGATTCTGACTGGACAACTCCAGCCAGAAGTAGTAAAATGAAAATTCACACAACAAAATTGCACAACACAGCTTCACATGAGGATCAACTTGTACCTTTATTTGAATTGACTTTATAAACTATCTACAATCTGTATAATGATGATAATAAAGCATCAACACCATACGTAAAATAAAACAAAAAGCTTATGTATTCTAACAGTGGTGTCTCAAGCTTTTATTTTGTTGGCCAGTTACTTTGCTTACTCGCTTTGTTGGCTCCAGGATTTTTGTACTGCCTGTCAGTAGTACCATAAGAACTCTCCTTTATTTCTTGTGCCCTTGAATTATTCTATAAATTACTTATTCTCAATTCTCTTCAATATTTAGTATATAAAAATAATTTTTTATGCGGCTGTAATCTGCTTTGTCCAACTTTATATAAAGGAAATTTGACAGCAGAAAGTAATTCTTCACAAACTATGAACAAAGGTTTCTAGATGAAATACTCCAGGCACTTGTTTCTCTCATCGTCCAGTTCTTGGGTCTCAATCTCAAACTTTTTCATAGCAATGAAATATTGAACAAACGGCTCTCCGAGAGTACTGCGGATGACGTGATCCTCCCCCAGTGCCTCCAGAGCATCATCGAGCTTCACAGGAATGGCAAACTCCTTTTGTTGACAGGGGGCTTTGTTCAGAGTGCTCTCCACATTCAGGTTGCGTCTGATACCATCCAGCCCTGCTGCCACTGTAGCTGCCAGAACAATGTAAGGGTTGGCCATGGCTGAGCCGAGCTTGTTGTCAATGTGCGTCTCCCTCCCTCCGTGGCACTTGATGTTAAAGGAGCTGCTGTTATCGTTGCAGCCACAGGTGGCATACAGAATCCGTTTGGGGTCTTTGATCGTCTTGGCGATGTGGCTCCGGCAGCCCAGGCCAGGTGACATCAAGCAACTCAGGGCCGCAGAGTGGGTGAGGAGTCCGGCCAGCCATTTTCTACCAATCTCAGAGAGCTCTCCCACCTTTTCTCCACTGTGGAACAGGCTACGACGCCCGTTGGCGTCCCACAAGCTATGAGAGAGCACCCCCGCATTGTACAGACCATCGTCAGTGAAGAAGCTGGCAATGTAACTGTGTTTACGAGCCATCTCTTTGATGCCGGTACGGAAAGTGAAGGCGCTATCTGCGGCTGCGATCCCAAACTCCGGCCTCAGGTTGATCTCCATTTGGCCAGGGCCACTGGCGGAGGCAATGCTGTCTATGTCCGCACCCATGCAGTACATGTTGTCTACCAGCTGCTGAAAGAAAGGCAGGTCGTGGTTGCCCAGGAGGGTGGTAGCAGGGAACAGGAGGGTCTTTGGTCCGATCCGGTCAGGCGACCCCAGGACGCAGCATTCATAGGTGAATGAGGCGTGCAGGGAGAATCCCAGGCTTTGGAGCTGACCTAGGAGCTGCTTGGCGATGAGGCGAGGTGAGGTGCGAAGGGGGCTTCCTGTCACCGTACAGGGGTCACAGATGACCCGTGCTGTCTGCTCAGCCCAAGGTAGGACCCTGAAGGTCGAAAGATCAGGGATCAGAAGCACGTCACTGCTGAAGTTGGCGGTGTTGGCGTGGTCCACCTCATTGCTCTTAGGGCTCAAGGTCAGCTCCAAGTAGCTTCTGGGCATCGGTACACCATATACTGCTTTCTCCTGCAGGTGTGACATTTACATTACATAGGTTACCATTCTGAATAAATACATTCATGTTCTACAAAATGAGGAGAATGATAACACTCTCAACCTGTTTATCAGTGTAGCTTAAAAACCGTGAGGGAAACAGCTTCTGTCCATAGACAAAATTCAACTAGCAGCATCTCTAAAGCGCTTGTATCTCATTTACGCTCAGTAGTACAAGTTAAATTTGAGTAGTGTTGTAACATAAAACCAACAATTTGTCATTTTTTAGGCTCATAAAAGCAAAGATATTGGCTAGGCTGGTCACATCCTGGCTCTCGATTCTTACTTGACACACAGACAAGAAAGTGGAATCAATCTTCTATCAAAGACTCACTAAGGAAAATAATGATTATAGTTCTTAAATTTACCATTCTTTCAAACCTTTTGCTGTGCACAACTCAATGATAAAATTATGTTTAAGGCAAAAAAATCCATAGATTGATGTGATTACATGGAAGAATCGGACAGGCACTGTCTTGGACCGGGACACTCCATGGAGGTCGGTGGCCTCAAAGCGAACAAAGTTGATGTTTTCTCGTGCAATCTGCTGCTTGATCTGCTCCATTGTTGAAATAAACCTCTGATTCCCAGAGCTCTCAACACTCTCGTTGTCGTTATCTGCGGAATAGATTTTGAAATATCTGCAAAAACATACCATTGAAGAATTTGATTTCAAAATATTAAACATCACATTTTGAGAGAAGAAAATAAATCCAGGAGTGTCAAGACCACTTTTGTCAAGTGAGATCAAAATCTAGTCAATAGTGAAATGACACTCCATCAGAGAACAACACCAAAATTCCAAAACAAATAGTATTCCAAATTGAAAAGCAATGGCAATAGTAACAGTAGTAACTAATCAATTTGTAAAAGTTAAAAGATCAGCTTCAAATGACATTCAAAAAGAAAGGAAAAAGTCTAAATTGTGTATTCATCATACTCAAAATAGACAAAAAGTCAAACTGAGACAAACTCTGCTGTGCTAAACCTGGGAACCACCATCTTTAAGAGTTTGTCCTCTAAGAAGAATTGTTATCTACAATTCAATAATACTTTTTAAAAGAAGATATATTCTTTGATATCAACAATAAACCTAATCAAAGTATCACTAACCTGTATGAGAAGCTCCTGTCTCACCCCAGGAGCTGCTTGCATATGTCTGTGCCCCAGCTCCAGGCTGCCTATTTGTGTTGGCATCAGCCCTGAATGAGCTGGATGAATCCATGCTGGAAGGCTGCTGAATAGATCTGCTATCACTGGAACTGGGCCCCCTTCTGGAAGCGTCAGAGTGGGGTTTGAAGGTGCTGAACGTCCTGTGTGGGTTTCCATCTTCCTGTCGCCCCTCAGGCCGGCCACCACCAACGCTACTGCTCCCATGGAGGTATGTATAAGGACTCCTTGGTCTTCCGTCATCTCTCCCCCGGATACTGAGCAGAGTACTGTCCCTCAGGATGGTCTTCAGCTCCTCCATGGTCTGCCTGGGGAGGCCCTTCTCCCTGGTCCAGTCCTCCTCCACAGCAGGTTCGTCCATTCTTGGTTCATCAGCTGGATGCCTGTAAGGAAGAGGGCCGATGGAGATCACAGCAGGGATGTCTGGAGGTAGGAGAGGGCTGCTGGAGGCGTGGACAATGGATGGACCCCGTCTGCTGCTCCAGTCCACAGGAGGCGCGTATTTCCCTGTCACCCTCACTCCCTTCCTGTTGCTCAGGCTCATCCCTGTGCCGTCTATTTGGTCTTTGCTTCTAATCTGGCCCTCCTGGAAAACACACATTGTCTATCAGCGGAGTGGTAAGAGATGGTCAAGTGTGCATTAAAGAATAATCAAAGAATGTCAGAAACTAAATCTGAAATTAAAAACAAAGCACAAAAACAGTCAAATTAAAAAACAAATACAATGTATTTGAAGCCAACAGTGCTGTATCCATTCACAGTGTTGTGCTGAAACAAAACTCAAATCAAAAAGTTAGATGTGGAATTGTTACCTTGAAATCTTCAGAGTCATTCATTTCTTTGTTTAAACTCTTTCATGAACTGTGATTTGGAATTTGATAGCCTTCATATGAGGGCAGAGCCTCACTAGCACATTAATTTTTATACACAATTGGTACAAAGGTGACAGATTAGAAAATTCTTTTTGCCCCCCGAACACCCAGAGGCATCTGGCTGGAAACTGGCACTAACCAGCAGCAGGTAGACACTGAGCCCCCTCTGCTTTGAGCTCATTGGCTGCTGGCAAGGACCATTCAGCGACGCTTTTGTCTCATTGCAAAGTGAAACTGCAAAGCTCAGCAGATGTGTTTGTGTTTCCACAAAGATATAGGAGCAAAAGTATTTATTCCAGAGAGAGAAAAACACACAAATACCAGGCACAATGGCTGCTGTTATGCATGGTCATTGCATTAAAGAGCTGCCATCTCAGACCTGCTAAATGTATCTTCAAGAAAAAAGTGATAACAAAAAAAAGTTTAATGGCAGAATTTAGTTTTACAGTTGAGGCTTCAGTATTTATAATATTGTACAAAAAAGATTGTTCCCTCTGGGTGTGTGTGTGTGTGTGTGTGTGCGTGTGTGTGTGTGTGGTTGACAAAATAATCTCGCAATCAGTCAATTTACTAGTTGTTTTGGAGCTTTCTACTGTATCCATAATGTAATCTATATTTCAAGTCAATAGTAAAAGTTCTTTAAAATAGAAATTTTAATTCTTTTCAGATTTTATTATTATTTAATCTCTACCCTTGTGAAAATTGGGCAAAGTTATAAGCTCTAAAACACATGACCCTTTTCTCAAGGATTTCCTGGTTTTTTAAGTAGTGAGCAAGTTATCAATAAAAAGACACGTTTCTCTAATAATAAACCATCCAATGGCATACAACATGGATAAACTGATAGAGGATAAACACCAGGCATTGAAAACATTTATGGGTCACTTCTTAGAAATTCAATAGAAATAACTATTCAGGATAAACCTAATTTTTAACTCAGAGAAATATTAGTTCATTATTGACTTATTTGTAACTTTGTTTTCTTATATGTAGAATTATGTGCTTGTGTAGACACACACCTCCCTCTTATTCTTTTTCCTGGTTGTTCTGCTACAGTTCTACTGTATATCTGTTGTTTATCTATCTTATCTACAACTAGAGAATTAAGCACCAACTGACTAGATTCATTACCATAATTAGCAGTTAATAGTTATGGGACTCAGTTGACATTTTGTCAGCATGGAGTAATGTAAACAGTAGTATATGCAACCTTTTATTTTTAAGCCTGCATAGAGTTTTGCTTTTATTTGTTGGAAAGTGTACTTTTACTACTTACCCAATACATAGGGAAATGAGATCACATTGTGAAACAATTTCAACTTATCTATAGCAAATTTTTTGTTTCTACAAAAATGTATCTTCACCATCACTAGGTGCAGGAAGCCAGTGTGTGGGTTGATACAAATCAATAGGCAGTATTGCTCAATGATAATATTGGATAGTATGTTATTTGGATCTACCTTTGTCAGGTATTTTAAATTGCGGTATTATGTATTATTTTTGTATTGTATTGGTTGTGCTTTATTATGTCTAATTACTCATTTGTTTATATAGAAAGAATTACTCAGGGTGCATGCATGGCTAAATACCACTAGGGTTTTTGGTGAGCTGTAGCAGACCGTAGCAGAAGCATGGAGGCAGAGAGATGTCTGGACTTAACACCTCATATTTTCAGGGTGGGGTTTCAAGTGCGGCGTCAAGCTACACGCAGTTTAATATAAAAAATAACGGAAGTTAATCAGTTGTCCCTTCAAAATAATTCTGGTGAGGAACAAAAGAAGCAGCAAAGATATTGATACCAATGGTTTCCTTGCACTTTATTTATTTAGTGTCCCTGGTTGTAGACAAAGTAGAGACAGCCTCCCTCAGCAGGGGAGGAGGTCTCAGACATGACAATGCCGTCCTTTCATCCCATCCCAGGACACTAAACAACCAATTCACATCTGGCCTCATGTGACAACTGACACTTGGCCTTCAAGTGACTCTGCCTCTGATTATTTCCCCTCTCAGTAGTCATCAGGGGTAGTTAAGCCAAACAATTCTACACACAACATATTTCTGACATATGAAGATTCTGTGATATCTCTATGGTTTCTGAAAATCACTTTTAACATCAAGAAACGAAAGAGTTTGAAGAGACTCAAATGCGCAATGTTCAAGGTAAGAACAAGAATGTTTGACAGACAGATGACTGAAGAAGGGACACTCTGGAAACAGAAAGTACTTTACCTTTTATGCAGTAGTATGTGAATATGTCACATCACGGCCACAAAATGAGATTCAGTTGTGAGATCCAGGGATAATTTATCTTTTTCTGGTAAGATATCTTTACCTTTAGTCAAGCGTGGCTTTCAGGTGCTTCATACAGCACTGTTACTTATAATGACGTATTTGACAACTGTATTTCTACTGAGGCCCCGAGTACTTCTTCCATCCCTGCTTCTTTTATTTTGAAAGAGCGGAGCGGATGCGGTGGTTTTCTTTCTTTCTCTCCAGCCCTTCGTCCCGTCAGTTCAGGAGACTTCAGCTCCGCTCGGAGAAACAGCACCAGACTGTATGGTGGAGAGCCGTTTTATATTTTTTACCTTTTTCTGGGGACCGGCTGTATGATTAAGCTACAATCTTCAATGAGTAAACATATCCCAGTAAGTGACATGTTCAAATCTGCCTGGCGACTGTTACCATTTTGTTTGCCTGTGTCTCCGCTCCGCTTGTGTTGTAGTTTTAAATCAGTTACTGTAACGTTATCGTGACCAGCCGGCCTTCTTCGGTAAAATCACGGCCTGCTCGCCACAAACCCGGCTTCACACGCCCGTGACTCGGGCGCGTGACATTTCCGTTACCGCTTTTACACGAACGGGTATCGTCCGAAACGGCAGCGCTGTCCTTCCCGGTTGTTTAAGTGTCAAGAAATATTTAGTGAAATGTCGACGGCGAGGAAGCGCCGACGGATGCGCTGCACGGGCTTGTCTCCGCGACTCTCTTGAAGTTTCTGTCGGATAAACAACGCCGTTTCATAAGAAAATGAAATAAAGGTAAAGATGTAAATGACACGGCTGTGTGTTTTCCGTCAGGAGGCGTCGCGTTGTCCTCTGAACCCCGAGTGTAGCCCGCTTGTCCCCGGCTGCTGACGGACGCCTATAGGCCTCTACCGCTATATGATGGCGCCCAGTCCTCACACAAAGGACACTTTACAGCCTTAGAAACAAATGCAACAGCATGCCTTCGCTTAACAAATTTTATATTTCATGCTTTTTTCATTTTACTCCTTATATCGCCTTCTACTTAGGCATTTACTCTCTCGATTTTAGGCACCATGCAGTATTTTGTATCAAATGCTGTTTTTCAGCAGGAAACAAAGCAGGATTAACAAAGCCTGACGTTACTTTAACAGTTCAGATTCAGGATTTTTGGGGCATAAAGCATGAGGGAAACATTTCCATTATTTTCAGGGGTTTTTTTTTTACTTCCCCTGTGTGTGTTGGAGGTAAAAGCAGTTTAATGGCAGTGAAATCATTTGTGAGTCAGTCGTGATGACGATGATGGTTGGGAAGATAATAACCGAGTGAGTGAAGAAGGCCTTGTTGAGCTCAGCCTTCTCAGATTTGACCTAGATGTCAGGAATGACACATCCTTCCTATTGTTACCGGCAGCTATTGGTAAGGGTATTACACAGTGCTGCAGCCAGGTTTATATAACACGCTGGCAGGTACATTTTCTTTTTTCTGCATTTCCTGCTGCTTTTAATGTGAATGATCACATCTGACATTTTGTTCAAGGCCCAGATGTTCAGTAGAGGATCACACACACCTTACAGCCTCAGTCTCAACCTGTTAACCATCTATTGCAAGAAATATTACTTTGACATTGTAAAAACTTTTTTGAACAGAGTGGGTGACTGTTTTTAATGCCTAAATTGGCCATTTTCATTAAATATATATATATATATATATAAACTGTAAGAAAAAGTTGTAAACATAGTGTCAGGATAGTTTGATGCTATGTAAATAGTACATTTAAATTATCTGAAATTCTGGAAAAAAAGACAACCTTCATTGTGAGAATATGATGCTGACATGTCAAATGTCCATGAGCAAAAGGGCCTGGAAACAGAATATCCTAGTCACATATAAATAGTATATCCTTCAAAAATAAAACTCTTTTCACTTTATGTAAAAACATAGATTTTATATCATAGCTTTTATAGAAAAATGAAGATGAAGTAATTGTTGCCATATGGTAACACTATGCAATAAAGGGTTAATCTGTCTGTGTGGTTCAGTATTAGAGCTGTAACTATTGGTCCATCCAAGAAACATGTTCAGTTACTTTTTAGACTTAAGTGCCAGCATTTTTTTGGTTCCAGATGGGGTTTAAACTGATTTTTTTTTCCCATTAATCACCCTAATCTGTGGATCATTTGATGATTAAATATGTTCATACTAAGTCAGAAAGTAGGGTGAAAACTAGAGTAGCGTGAAAAATGTGTTAAAAATAAAGTCTAGAGCCAAAGATGATATTTTTATCATTTTGTCCAACCAACAGTCAAAAAAAGTCATATATTCACTTCACTGTCAATGATTTAAATGTGTTAGTTGCATCCCTACACTACACACACACACATTAACATGTTGCTTTGTTTTATTTATGTCCTTTGTCTCAGGGAAAAGTTGCTTTTAAGGTCTTATTTAAATGCATTTTGGAGTTCATAAAGGAAATGTTGAAGATATTAATATTAATAATATACAGTTTGTATCATTAATATCTTATGTTTTGTGTCTGGCTAGTTGGATTGCCCCATTCACACGTGCAAATCTTAGGATAGATGTTCCAGCTATTTTCCTGGAATGGGCAATGACTGAATCCAAGCCAGAGTACTTTATCTGGGGAATCTGTTCTGGCAATTTTCCAGCTCAAGACCATGTAGCACAGGGAATTTCCAGCGAAGGACAACAATTGAACAAGAGCAGGAACATTACTGGGAAATTCACTCAGCTGCTCCCTGTGGCATTTCACACCTGCATAATGTCACATGTGTGAAATGTCACATTTAACAGGACTCCCATTTTTGGCTAATTTCTGCTGTTTTTATTGTTGGTTTGCTACACACCTATTAACGCCATCAACATGTCATGAATGACCAGACACAAAAAGGTAGGAAGGTTCTGGAATGAAAAAAAAATCACAAAAATCACACTTCTGTATGTTTTTTTTCTATATTTTTTTAAACAAAATTAAAATGGTCTAACCCAAAAATATTTAATCCACCTAGAATATAAAACTAGTTGATAGTATGTGTTTTTAACATTGAAAAACCTTTTTAGGAGAGTTAAACTATTTGGTACTAAGTTTTTAGTGTTCCAACATATGACAGTTTTGGCATTGTCTCTTTTTTAATTTGGTGTGAAATGGCAGCTCTGGAAATAATCTACCAGGGTTTGATTGTGTGTCGGTATCAATGCTAGCACTGAGCTGTAGAAGATTTGACTCCATAGTGGTGAAATGCGTGGATCGAGTCTGGGGTGTGTGTGAGAGCGCTGTGACACTACTGAAATGCCCACAACAGCAACAGAACACTGGAAGATTAAAAAAAAATCCAATATCAGCAGTTTAAGTTGGGTGGCAACTGAAGGGATATTTGTGGTTCTTGTTGAATCTGTGTTTTCAGTTAATCTTTGTTCTGTAAAATGTCAGAGTCCAGTGTGCAGGATTAACAGTCAGAAATCCTAATGTTTTCCATTTGTAATCCTTTACAATGAAGACAAGCCAAGCAAATCCTCAACAAGCAAATGTGCAGTGTATAACTTGCCCTCAACATCAGTCGAATAAAACCTCACATTTGCTGTTTCAGATTTTCTGCCATCAAACTTTGCAAAGTAGGTTTTGCTGCAAATACACTTTATTTTCATTATACAATCTCAATCCGCCTATCATTTTTTTTTTGGTTACTTTCTCGTCAGAAAATGGTGTAAAGAGGTTATTACGGTTTCCCAAAGATGCAATCTTGTCCGATTTTTTTATTTATTTTTTTAAACCAAAGAGCACCTCTGTTTATAAAACTCCACAGAAGCTCTCTCTGTTTCCTCGTGTTTTGTGTGTTTTAAAAGCCTTCTCTACCCTGTCTTCCCATCTGTGTCCTGCAGCAGTTCTGTGGTGTTCTGGGTCACACATTTATGGAGTTTCTGAAGGGCAGTGGGGACTACTGCCAGGCTCAGCACGCTGCCTATGCAGACGAGTGAACAGCCAAACTCGCCATCGATCCGAAGCACTTGAGCCACAGGAGGGACCCCTGAACGTTGGCAGGACCGGGACGCCTCCCAGAACCAGCGACAACTCGGCCTGGATGGGGTAACTTCACCCGCTGCACACTGCCCTTGTCGGCTTCCGCCTGGCCAGAATCAAGGTGGAACCAGCCTTTTTTTCTTCCTTTTCTTTTGTTTTTTCCCAAAGGAGAGGGGTTATTTTGTTTCCAACTGTCCAACCGTTGTTTTTTTTTCGACGACCAACTCCCTAAATTTCTCCATCGCCTGTCGCAGCCTTCTAGTTTTTCAATTTTCTCAGCCTTGCCAACCTCGGGAAGAAGAAAGAAAGATCTTTTTTTCTGTTTCTGGGCATCTGGAAGCTGGTTGGATGTTTTTGTTTGACATTCCCTTCGGGTTTAACTGTTTACATTAGTGTTTTTACTCTGTGGAAGACATTTGGGTTTGTTAAGTTTTTTTTTTTTTTTTTTTTTTTTAAACACTTGTCACAATGGCTCGTATGAACAGACCAGCCCCTGTGGAGATCACCTACAAAAACATGAGGTTCCTCATTACCCATAATCCCACCAATGCCACCATGAACAAGTTCATAGAGGTAAGCACCGTTATTTAAGACATCTTTTAGTCATCTAGTCAGATGTAAATTACTACCTAAAGTTTCATAGAATTGTACATTGAAGAACATGAGGATCATTTGTTAGGAAATATATAGAGGTAAAAGGAGTGAGGAAACATCTGAAGAAGTTTCAACTGAAGATAAAATGATAATAAGCCTTTATACTTCCCTTCCCTTTTTTTTTTTTTTTTTTTTTTTTTTTTTTTAAATAAATTCTATAAATGTATTTTTATAGGAGCTGAAGAAATATGGAGTCACCACCGTTGTGAGAGTTTGTGAGGCCACGTATGACGCTACCCTGGTGGTTAAAGAGGGGATTCAAGTTCTGGTGAGAAACCTACAAATCTCTGACCATCTCACTTTATTAAACCAAAGTAGTTGTTGTTTTCTTTCCATTGGATTTCTATCTCTGTGCAGCATCTCTGAACACGACTGGTTAATTTCTCAAATTAAGGTTTTCAGGAATAAACAACAGAAGTGTGATCACGATGAGTTCTAGGATACTAACATTACAGTTTTACTTTTCTCTATTGACTATCTTTTAAATTGACTTAGAATTATTTTGTTTTAAAACTAACGATCCACCAAAAAGCTTTAAAATGATCAGTCCTTCAGATACATTTTGTTTCAAGATTTTGTGGCGAAGCACATATAATTAAGGCTGCAGCTGACTTAATCTGTTGATTATTTCTACTATTAACTGTTTACCCTTAAATTTAACCTCAATTGTCAGTTTTGTGCAGAGAACTAATTTCAATTCAAGTATGACATTTTACATCAACCGTTTCTATTGCTTCCTTCCATAAATGTGTGATAAAAATACAGATGTGTAAGCACTAAAACATCTAAATACGTGTCAAATGAAGACAGTGGACCTAAGGACAGAAACAGCATGCAGTTGTCCCTCCGCTACAACAACATTTTTCTTTCCCCACGGCTTCTCAGCCCTCACACTTCTTTTGTTTTTGGTTTCCAAGAAACTGGGCCAATGACGTTGTTTCCTTCTCTCTCCCTCTCGTGTTCCAGGATTGGCCGTTTGATGATGGCGCTCCTCCCTCCAACCAGATTGTAGATGATTGGCTGAACCTGCTGAAGCTGAAGTTCAGGGAGGAGCCAGGCTCCTGCATCGCTGTCCACTGTGTGGCAGGGCTGGGGAGGTGAGCTCTCACTGCTACATCACTTTTTTAGTGGAGTGACAGAAATGGAAAAAAGGTTTGTTTTTTTGCCTATTGTATTTACTGTATTGTTTATCATTCCCATTTTAGTCATTCCAGCTGCTTATTTTTGAAATACAGGTCTAAGTCAGTTCTCTCAAAATGTGCAGTTTGTTTTCCTGTTGGTTTCTTGCCTTTAAAATTCCATGGTAGTTCTGACATTGTTTTATATGCAGGACAAAATAAGCGGTTAAAAAAATTATTTGTATTGTGGGAAATGGTCTTTTTTCAGAAATTTTAGACATTTTAATCATTGTATTTTTGCTTGAAAAATACAATTAATCAATGACCAATAGAGTAGCAAAGAAATTTTGTGACAAACGTTACAGTTCTTTTTTTTTGCACTGATTTTTGTTTCCATCCTATCTGCACCAAACTGATCTGAGTTTGTGAAATAGCTGAATTTTCTCTTACAAAGCTTACTTACATTGTCTTCCTGGAACCAATCAAAGTATTTGAGTGAATGTTTTTTTTTTTTTAATAAAAATGCCTTTCTTCCATGTTTTAACTGCAGAGCTCCTGTTCTGGTCGCACTCGCCTTGATTGAATGTGGGATGAAATATGAAGATGCTGTCCAGTTCATTCGACAGTAAGTAACCAGGCTGCAGCCAGACCGAGTCTTTCATTGGTTTGAAAAGCCAAACCTGGGGATTCTTCACTATGCAATATTTTATCATTTAGATGATTAGTTTAGAGATGACTGTAAATGAGGCTATAGAGAGAGTGAATGACATGCAACAGATTGGTCCGGTCCTACTCCAACCTGAAACCTTGCTGTTTACGGGAAACATCTTAAACTCTACATAACAAGAAAACACCAATTATATTTATATTTGAGTAATCAAAAATATCTAATGATACAGGTGCTATTATTTTTCAACAAATACTTGAGTAATATTAATTGGGAGGAGACAATGACGCTTACATGTCAAGTATTCATTAGTAAAAGGGACTGATCATGTCATCATACGTTGTATTTCCTTCCAAAATAAAAGCCCTGTTTCACACTGCTTGGAAAAACAGATTTTATATTACAGCTTTTTAGAAGAAATTAAGATAAAGTAATTGTTGGCATATGGAAAAACACATTGCAATGGAGGGTTAGAACACTTTTAAAATCCAATATAGGCAATTTAATTTATAGATGTGAAAAAGAGTGGTAGAGTGGTACATTAATCAATAATTGTATCGCCCAATCCTAAATATATTAAGGTGGAAAAACTATATGGTTTGTAACTCATTACTTATTTAGTTATTACTTATTTACTGTTTATTTAAGGGCGGCTGTAACTCAGCGGTAGAGCTTAGAGGTAGAGCAGTCATCCACCAGTTTGAAGATTGGTGGTTCGATTCCCAGCTCTTCTGAGTTGCATATTGTTGTGTCTTAGGGCAAGATACTTAACCCCGATTTGCCTCTGATGGCATGTGCTGTCGATGTATGCATGTATATATGTGTGTGTATATATATATATATATATATATGTATGTATATATATATATATATATATATATATATATATATATATATATATATATGTGTGTGTGTGTGTGTATATATACACATGTGTGTGTATAGTATATAAATATTTGAGCTGAGCTGAGTTCATCTCTTATTTCCTCCAGGAAGCGTCGAGGAGCATTTAACAGTAAACAGCTGTTCTACCTGGAGAAATATCGTCCAAAAATGCGTCTGCGTTTTAAAGATTCCAACGGCCATCGCAATACCTGCTGCATCCAGTAGAGCCAAACCATGAGCTACACCAACCCCCACCCAGACTGAAGACTTCAGTTTAACCTTGCTAGCTTATACCTGGCAGGCTTGTTTTCTTAGTCATTGTGTTGAAGTATTTTTCTTTGGAAAATCATGCTTGGTAATTCCCCCTCCCGCTCCAGGTCCAAAATGAAGTGTCAAAAAAAGAAAATCAAGAGTTATGTAAACCAGAATTCCTGTGTTTTCTCTTTTATGTGCCCATTAAAAAAAAAAAAATAGGAAGGGCAGCGCTGAGTCATGTATCATTGTAAGCATCAAGATGTTGGAGTAATTGTTTTCTTCAGAGGCATCCCAAAGAGTATGATTGGCCAGTGCGTTTACATTGCCTGAAAATGTGCAAAAAAAGAAAAAGGCCATTTTAATTTTATGTGAGCAATTATGTACCCCGTTGAATTTTAGGGTTCCGTTTCAAGAGGGATAAGAAAGAGGTATGCCTTTCTTCAAAACAAGATGGTTCATCTATAAATGCCTTACAATCGAAGTGGAACAAAGGCAATCCAAGCGGGAGTCGACTCCCACTGGCATTCGGAAAAGGTTTCATTTTTCTACTTGGAACAAAAAAAGTCGTTGCCTTTGTCTTGTGCAGGAAGTCTTACACACACTTATCTCCTTTCAGTAACTATTTTTAATATAAAATGCTTACTTGTTGCAATATTTGTTAATTGAAAGTCTAGGAACTTGTACTTTTCTGTTCTATCAAATCTTCCTTTACCTAATTAACTGCCATGTCCAAAATGTGATTTTTTTTTTTTTATTTTTATTTTTTTTTCCATTTTTGCTTCAAACTGGACTTTCAATGTCTGCGATATTTTGTATGCCTTTTTATTTGATGTCCGTAACTTAAGACTTGGATACTTGATGATTTTATGTATTTTAAAATGTGTACTATTATTATTAGGTTGGCTATTTATACTATCAATGGATGTGTGATTTAGTACCGTGAGCGAAAAGTTGTACCTGTTCACCAACTTGTGAGAGTACATTAAAATGATACACTGAAAAACAACAAAACAGACTAAGTGGTTATTTTCAGTGGCCCAATAGAAAATATCATATATATATATATATATATATATATATATATATTCCTATTGATCTTTTTTGTTATATTTTACAAAATAAGCAGAACTAAATAAAATTGTCTCTAATTCTTTCATTTTGACAGGATGAATTCTTAAACTTAAAGAACAATAATTACTTTCTCTAGTCACTACTTACTTTCATAGTGGAGTAACTTTTGGGGAGGAGGACTACACTTGTATAGCACTTTTATCATTTCGACCACTCAAAGTACTTAAAACACTAAACGCTAAAAGTGTTCATTGACCCTTTCACACACATTCTGTGGCAGTGGCTGACATACAAGGTAAACTGACCATTCACACACATGTACACACCACATGATCAACTTACAGATGTAGGGTTAAAAGATAATAATAAAAAAAAAAAACATTGACTGATTTTTACTTTCTGGTGGCCAATGTTTGCAGTTGCTTCTTCTCCTCTGTGACTTAACAAGATATAGATATCAGATTACTGATTTTGTGTGGATTTCATTAGTGAGACTAAAATAAGGATAGAGATGTGCCATCCACAAGAAAACCTCAAGTGAAGCATGCATTATCATTGGGTAAAATATCAGTATTTGGCATGAAATGTACCCTCATTTCTAATCAATTAATATCAGCACATGAGACATTTTTATTTTTATTGAGAAACTATCAGCAGGAGCACTGCTAGAAAATACAATTTCTCCACTGTTAGGCTTTGTCTTTGTGGCTGTTTCAGCTCATATACTATGAGCTAATTCTATTAATACCAACCCTCCTCTTTCACATAAACATGCTTGTCATAAATTCTGGATTCATGCAGCGAGTTGATAACCGGGTTTATGACACCAGTTAACCTGCATCTCCATTGTTCGATTGGCTGCAACCAGCTAACTCAAAGATCCTGAATGTGAGAATCCTGCTTTGTGATACAGGCCACATCTCTGTTCTGGAGGAGTTAAGGTGAATATTTAATATTTTACCCTCAGGTCTTGGGTTATTATTGTCTATGCTGTCCATACAAAACATGCAAGAGGTTATCAAAATCTGTTTATTTTCCTCCTTTGTACAACTTGAAGATGTCCCGTCGAACCTTGATATAATAAATAAGAAGTCATATAAAACTGCTAGAGAGGTTTCGCCAACGCCAACCCTCCAATCACAAAAACAACAGTCGCCGTGACAGAGACATTATCAAACATTTCGAAGAAAAGGCATAGAGGGATTGTAGTAGATTGTGTAAACAACAAAGATACTCACAAACAGATGTACGTCATCCAGCAGTATAATTTGCATATCGACACATTTACATAAACAGAAGAACTTTTAGATTTGCCTTGTGGCTGCATTTTAGTTTTGATCTGAGGGAAATGGGATTGGCTGCTTTGCACATGTACATTACATTCTTATTAATACACCTTTTACTTTTACAGTACAAGGATGGCAAAATTAAGGGAAAAATGAAACTTATTGTTTAAAGGTGTTTCAAGAAAAGGTGTGTGCTGTTCAGTGTCCACCCTTATGTCTGTTTACAACCACAAAGATGGTTTAGATAAAGACAAGATTAAGCCCACAAAGACAAATCTTCCATCGAGTGCTAGTTTCTCCTCTAGTCTCTCAGATTCCCTCCTAGTCCAGCTCCAGCCCTTCCTCACATCTCACTGGGGCCCTTCATGCTGGAGTCCTTCGTTGACACCGGTGATGCCACCATGGGCAGGATGCACTGCGACGACTCGCAGTAACCGTTCAGACCGGCGGGGCCGGGAGGCCCGGGAATGCCAGGGATGCCGGGAACGCCTCGAGGTCCCCGCTCTCCATCACGGCCGTCTGTGCCATAGGCTGCTCTGCCAGGATTACCTGGCACAAACAACAGGTTCAAAAACACAGTTTAACAGGCTCTGCTAGAAAACAGCTGACTTTATCTTTTTGGGGCTTTAGCCTTCAACTCTGTTATCACAGCTATGGAGTTAAGGTTAACTACAGTTGTAAAGGTTGGTTATGTTGACAACAATTACTTTATTGTAATGTTTTCTAAAAAGTTGTGATGAAAAAATGTTTTTGCAGTTAGTTGTAAAAAGGGGGCTTTTATTTTGGAAGGGCATACAATTTATAAGGTCACATGACCAGTCCCTTTTACTCATGGACATTTGACATATGAGCATTATTGTCTTACAACCAATGTTTGTCTTTTATTAAGAATTTTGCAGAATTTTCACCAAATTAAACTCACTAGTTGGGGTAAGTAAACTAAAACAATAATATTATCATTTAATACAATTTTAATGTTGTATGTTTTTTGTAAATATGGAAAATTCCTAGTGGAGTCCCATTGACTAACATAGCATGAAACTATCCTGTTACTACTGAAAAAAATTGTACATAAATGTTCTCCATTTCATGCATAGTGTGTTTGATTAATTTTTTTGTCTATTTTGAGGACAATTATTCTTAGATGAGATCTCTACGTACCCTACATCTGTCACTTACCTGGCAGACCAGGAGCACCTGGTGCTCCTTTGGGTCCTCTTGCTGTGGGTCCTCTGTCCCCCCTATCACCCTGGTCACCTGCAGAGCACCAACACAATGATCACAGGAGGAAACACACAAGTAGCTGGAGTTCAGGTTCACACTACTCTCTTATTCTGTACGTTCATTAGCGTAAAGAAGAACATTACAAACCTCCTCAGGGGGAAGTGGGTCAATGCAGCATTGTAGAAAAGGATTAAATCATTTTAAAAAAAGAAAACATATGGGATAATGCCAAAACTGCCATATCGTGTAGCCCTTAAAACTTGCTACTAGACAATTTGACTCTCCAAGGTTTGAAAAAAAATTTAAAAATACATGCTATGATCTAATTTTATGTTCTAGGTGGATTAAATATGTAAAATGGATCATTTTTTTCTGTGACATTTTATGTAAAAAAGAAAAAAAACATAAAAATTGTTTTCTATACAAAGCCATCAGGGTCACAAAATGTACATTTTGAGAGACCTGATGAATGCTTCTTGAAACTGTATTTTAAAAAGTTTTTGACTTTCTCATCTTGCCAACTATGATATGTCACTGACCTGCAATCAAATCAGTTTGAACACATCTTGAGCTGTTGGCTCAAGATTATATTAAGGCTCAAAAATTAGTATGAATGCTTGCATTTTTTCCTTGATTGACAGGTCATCTGACACATGAGAATATTTTTTTCGAAAAGCTAATTGTTACATCACAGTCAGTCCGTGGGCAGAACTCATCTTTTTGCAGTTTGTGTTGCCAACAATGTTTTATTTTATCTTGAGGGCAACATATCAGTAACTTCTCAGTATGTTTCTTTTCTACAATATTGTTGGATTTATTCCAATAAAAAAATCTCACCTTTGATTCCTTTGCGGCCCATTAACCCAGCCGGACCCTTCAGCCCGGGTAGTCCTCGTAATCCGGTGTGTCCAGGGAAGCCGTTCTCTCCGGTAGGGCCTGGAGGTCCAGGTGGGCCTGGGGGACCGGGTAGTCCAGCAATTCCTGACTCAGGCCTGCTCAGGCTGGCTGCTAGCTGAGCCAGCTGCTCTGTGACACAGGAGGAAACGGCTCATATTTATTATATTTTAGTTACATACTAGTCAAGAGCATATTCCAGAAAGAACATCAGGTATCAGTTTACAAATTACAAAGTACAATGTCATTTAGGAGAATATTTACCCATATCACAAAAATCATTGTACACTATAAGTATCGAAATACTTATAGTAAAAGAATGAAATGTCTTTATTGATGTGCGTGGAACCTGCAGTGTGATAAGTGTAAAGAAGATCTTACCTTGCATCACTCTCATGCAGACCTGTTTGATATGAGTATCTGTTGGTGATTTTCCCTGTAGGAACAAGTGTTGCTGTTGATTTCAAGTCAAAGTTGGGGTGAAACATCACATGCAAGGTGACCAATCCAACCTACGGTAGCTATTTAACCCCTTATTGTATTAAATATTACTTAGACATGGTATAATTGTTTTGAATGTTTTTTATAGCTAAAAGCCTAAAAGTGAAGATAAAATAATTGGCAAATGGCAACACTGTGCAATAGAGGGTTAGGATGGTATACCTGAACCTGAATTAGAATAAACATGACATCAAGTCTGTTGGGTTTCCTTAAATACTGAGTTTTATGTTTATGGCCTTGCTCAAAATAGACAGAATTATCTTTTCGCTGCCTTGAATGCAGAGATAAACCACCTCACCGCTGGTCCCTGTGCCCCTGGCAGGCCTGGTAGCCCCATGTCTCCCTGCATGCCTCGGGGGCCTGGTTGGCCCTGTTTGCCCTCCTTCCCCTGCTGCCCCCGGCTGCCCTCAGGCCCCTTGTTTCCAGTCTCTCCTGGTGGGCCTGTCTGCAGCAACAAGAGCAGGTACCAGTTAGCCTGACTAGATGTAGACAGATGGGGGTGGACTCACTACAACAAGCAAGATTGACATTTGATGTCAAAATGCTCTGTAGCTGGAAATCTAGGCTTTCTTATTTAAATAAAGACTTCCCCTGTTGAGACATAGGATTAATACTCATTGAATATATGAAAACGTTCCCTGAGCTGTGATGTGGTAATGATCTGCTCAGATGAACATACCGATCCTTTCTCTCCTGGTTCACCTTGATCCCCCTAGAAACAGAACACACATGAATAATTATACATTATGTCTGAAAAGCAGGTGTTTCCATAGTCACATGACTTACCAGATCTCCTTTGTCTCCTGGTGTTCCTTCAGAGCCTGCAGCTCCCTAGAAAAGGCACATGACAGAGTTGTTTATTAAATTTTTTAACTACTTTTTTTTTTGTAAATAGGAGGGGAAGCACACACCTGCTCTCCCTGTGGACCATCGAGGCCGACTGCACCCTGAGGAAAGAGGACAGAATGAATATTTGATTTAAAACTACTTACAGTAATGATTTAATTTAGAAAACACTTGTCTTAGACAATTTGCAAAAGGTCAAACTTTAGTTTGCCTTGTGTGTCTGAGGAAGGTCTGGCAGTGTAGTTCAGATGTAGTATCTAATAGTCTTTTTTATGGCATCTGAGTTCTTGATTTCATATCAAACTCATTGGCTGGCTTTAGTAAATGGGGTTCTATTTCCAGTTTGGTTTCAATAGCTGATATTTAGCATTGATTATTTATTTGATATTACTGAATTCTATTGTTTTTTCCAAACACAACATGAGAATTTGGAATCAAATGTGTGTTTGTTTCAGTATGATCTTCAGTCCAGATTTGCACTGCAGCTAAGAAATAAATATTGAAGAGGTCACATCCATTCTGTAATTATAGGGTACGGGTGCACGATAAACAGAAGCTCAGCATTAAAAAAACAATTAATTTCACACAAGTAGAGTATAATGCTCTTCGGGGAGGGGGGGGTGACCCTGAAGAGGATTGCATTATCTATACAAATTCCATTATTTTGAAAAAAGAAAAAGAATTGATCAGAGCTCTACTATAGTTGGAGTATAGTAATGTGATAATATACTAAAAGCGGTGATGAAACACACTTGAAGGATTCAATCCATCCTAACAACACAGCAACGTTTCACATCTGCCCGGTTCAACAAAGGTGAACTCTGACTTCCGAATCTGTCAACGCAGCTGGAGCTCACACAGAAACAGGAAACACATGTTTAAATTCATCCGTTGGACTGGTTTCTAAACATGTGAATGCAAAACAGCAAATGTTGTTTGACTTCATGAAACCTCAGTAAGCGTATGTCTGCTGCAGTTAAAAATTAAACTGTCTGATGAGCAGATAGCTCAGCTGAAAAAGAAGAGCTGTTACTGCTGTTGGCCAATTGTTCAATACCAAAATGTTTGTATTTAACTATGGATGTTTCAAAACACTTAAAACATCCCTGCAGGTAATTGTCTGCAGGGCTGTGTCTCATCTCCCTCATAAACTCATTTACTACTCAATGACATGGTATGAGTGTCAGTGAGTACCAAACATCACTGACACTCAAGAGTGAGCAAACAAATCAAGATTTGAGACACACTCATCATCATCATCATCATCATCATACATAATTCTCTATAATAACAGAATTACACTTTGTAACAATTTTTAAATCAGAAAAAGAAAGATGACGCATTACACCTTGAACATATTGTTAACCATTCAGTTGTAACAAAACACCTGTGTGTGTGTGTGTGTGTGTGTGTGTGTGTGTGTGTGTGTGTGTGTGTGTGTGTTTGGCTTTAACCAGGTGATATTTGTTTGCAGAAGTATGTTTATAAATGTTACTTGAGCACATTTTGGAAATTGAACAAATGCCATTGTATTTTATTATATTTAATTCCTTACTTTTGGTATAATTCCTTTCATAGGGTTTTTGGATGATTTTTCCCTAAATTCTAATGATATGGTTTGGGTATAGAACATGTTGTATGTTTAGTATTAACCTCTTAGAGGCAAATTTGTGATATTAAGCTAAACAAGTAGAATTGGCTTCACTTCATTTCAACTTCCCTTTTTTTCTTACCCTGTCACCCTTCTGACCAAAATAACCAGCAGGACCAGGAAGTCCAGGAAGGCCCAGATCCCCTTTACTTCCCTGTTAAAACACACAGAAAAAAAATAAACACAGAGAAACAGGCACACATGCACATTCAGATTCACAACACAAGATGTACTGTGAGAAGGAGAAGTCAGTGCTCACCTCAACCTGACCACATCTACAGAAAAAAACAATTCACAGCTTCACATCATCAGAACTCTAGGGTCTTCCCCTCCCTCCCCTGAAACCACTCAACCCTCCCTTAGACATTTCTGGGTGTGTGTGGGTACTGATGGAGGTGGACAGTGGGCCAACTGGTTTCAAGCATTCCTGGTGAACAGAGAGCTCTTTCAGGGTTCTCAATTTCTTTTTCCTCTCCTGAACCCCCTCTAAAGCTGCAGATGCTCGCCTTGGGCCTTCAGAGATCTGTAACAAGAGGCCATTCATGCCCGCTCCCTGTGGATTAGAGACTTAACTGCAGGGACGAAGGTTCATAAAGACATGCCACTCTATAATAACAGCAAGGCTCCATTTCCAACAGTGGACTCTGAGCAAGATAAAAAAAAACATTTCATTTTGTTGAATGATCCTCTCATTGAGGATAGTCGATGGAGTTTATGAACACTTTATATTTCAGGGATTATCATACAGGAGGTTGTTATGTTCTTTTCAATAATTTTCAGCCTGATTGAACTCATCAGTGTCAGTTTTCATCTTTCTTCATCAATCCATGGTTTAATTTTACTTTTCCTGGCAACAAGTATTATACTTAATGCTGTTGTTTTTCTCTGAGCTTTGATTATTACAACCAAAGAAGGAATGTTTTTCTCCCGTGGGGGTTTGTTATCCTGCTAGCAGGTAATCTAAGAAACATGAAACTTTGTAGACAGAGTTTTGACCAAGAAATAGGTGACTCAGAGGCAAAGCACGAGGTTGCACATTTTATAACCAACACTTCTCATGGTGGAAAGTAATCTGAGAGTATTCAGGATTACTAAACCACAGATTAAACAAGCTTTGCTAACATTCAAGGGAAGTTGCAACAGACGTGTTCCATAGATTAAGGACAGCACATGGCAGGGAGATTGTTGTTTTATCGGGGGGTTGAATGTGCTCCCTGGTAATACTTACCAAGCAGCAATATTTCCATCTGTTTTTGGAGAATTTGTTCTCTCAGGAGAATCCTTGTTGCTGGACAGATTCTTGGAAGGAATCCGAATGTCAAACCAGATAGTTACACTATTACAAAGTTTTTATGAAATAAAAACACATTCTATCAACTAGTATGATAATCTAGATGGATTAATATATACAATTTATAACATATCCGGCCATTTGTACCAGCCAAGGAATTACATACCCGATTCTACTAAACCTGCACCCACCCCGACCCTCCAGGACCAGAGTTTGACAACCCTGGGTTACACCATTTTGACATTTAGTTTCAAAAATCACCCCAAATCACGATTTTTGTAAAAGAAAAAAAGTTATACAAATGGCCTTTATGAGTGACCTGATAAATGCTTCTTGAAACTATACTTTAAAAATCTTTTGACTTTCTCATCTTGCCACTTTGTCACTGACCCAGACACCTGCTCACTTCTTTCACCCCACTCGTCCTCCATCTCATTCACCAGCATCACTATCACTCAACAGTCAGCACTGCCTGTTTGATCTGCATATGTGCTATTGTGGGGTTTTAGTGAGATGACGTGTTGACTTTCACATGTAGCTTCCAGATATGGACTGCAGACACACAAGTGGGTTGGGACTTGATCTTTCCTCGTTCGCTTTGTTTTTACTTTGCTCTGAGCTCAATCTGATGAGGCTAACAAACTGAGGCTGATGAGGCTTAAACAGTCGATTCATCTCCAGCTCATCTTTGTTTTACTGAAACTGACCACAGCTAAGGCAAACATGCACTGTAGAGGTAAATCTGCTGTCCCCTCCACCTCTACAGCTGCTTCCTGCAGCCAGCTCCAGTCTGATAGAGGTGTGGGTGAGATGATATTTTTTTAATTAAACCAACTCTCTTAGGTCTTACCCTGCCTCCTGGGGGTCCTGCAGGCCCGTCATGTCCCCTCTCTCCTCGTGCACCCTTAAAAACAAAGAAGAGCAACAGTAGAGTTTGGAAACAGACAGGTTCCCGCATCAAAGTGTAATATAAAAAATATAATGAAGAAATAAAACCAGTTTTGCTCCATTAAGCTTTTATGTGGCAGCTGTACATGCAAACTGTTTTAACTGTTTTCTGTGGAGGCTTTTGAAAAAGAAAACTCCTTCTGGACAGTGAGAAATTGTCACATCAGATTGCATGAGGTGGTAATGTGATAAAAACATGTTCGCTGGTGTTGATTTTATTTTTCTGTTCAAGTTGAGACTATTTGAACTTTGATCTTTGAATCAAAAGATAAATTAATGACATCTAAATCAGAAAACTGTTCTGTACTTCAGTCGCACAAAAAATAATCTTCTGACATAAAATAATGATTACCAGATACAAGAAATACTCTAAAGTCTGTGTGTTCATATGTCTCCAGCCTGTAGTTTAGTTCAATTAATTATTAGGTGTTTGGGATTTGTTTCATGTCGAATGTGTAACAAGCAGCGAGCGAATTCACACGCTGCAGCTAGTGGCCACAAAGCAGGACGTCAGGGTTACAGATGGTGGATCTCAGCACACTGGATTCCTCATCTGGGTGAGTGACAAGAGCTGAGGGAGGATGTGAAGGTTTCCTCCTATCTCAAGGAGAAAAACTTCATCTCGCAGCTTTAAGTTAATCAAAAGAATAGCTGCTCATTAAACACTCACTGGTCCTCCTCTGGATCCAACAGGTCCCACCTCTCCCTGCTCGCCACGCTCGCCCTGGAAACAAATGAAATATAATTTTACAGCTGTTGACATTGTGTTTCTTGACTTATAATTGAAGTGAATATATTTTATTATTTATTATTGTTTATTCATATATGGGTTGAGAAAATTTCTCTAAAACATACTTGTTTCCCTGGAGATCCCATCAGTCCTACAACTCCTGGATCACCTGAGACACCCTGGTAGCAAAAAAGAGACAAACATTACAGTCCATTTGACTAAGAATACT
This sequence comes from Eupleurogrammus muticus, assembly GCA_036785175.1. Classification (NCBI taxonomy): domain Eukaryota; kingdom Metazoa; phylum Chordata; class Actinopteri; order Scombriformes; family Trichiuridae; genus Eupleurogrammus; species Eupleurogrammus muticus. The sequence goes on along the minus strand of JAYKQN010000003.1, from coordinate 3,344,359 downwards.
ACTAAATTAAGAATACTGGATTGCTGTGAGTAAGTAGTAGTAAAAGTATTCTACTTGTATCATGTCACCACACTATATTGTAGAAACAGCTTCATGCATGTTTCACCATACCTGTGCACCACTGACACCTTTCTGTCCATAAGCACCTGGCAAACCCTACAAGAAGAAAATTGTATTCAACATCTGGGATCAAAATAGGCAAAATTCTGATGAATTTGGCATGTTTTGGTATCAAAGGTAATGCTTACAGGAAGTCCTGAAGGCCCAGCATCACCTGGAGCCCCATTTTTTCCTGGAAGACCCTGAATTGCAATGAAAAGATTAACCAGCACTATTAGCACACTTGATAAGTGCTTAGATTGCAAAAATTGTTTTTGTGTCAGAAATCTCTTCCACACTCTATATTAGGTAGTGGTTACCTTTGAGCCCGGCAGCCCGGGTATTCCTTCACGGCCGTCTGGACCAGCGAGGCCCTGTTGAGGACAGAAAACATATGAACTCTGATTTAATGAGGTCACCTGTTGAGAAGGGACAGATCTGTAAAAGGCTCCAAATAGACTGTGTGAGTAAAATTAGTCAATATTGTTTTAGATTTGGAGAGGGGGTTGGTGGTGAGAAAATCTGAACAGGACAAATGTTACGTAGAGAGATGAACTTATTGATGGATTGCTCAAGAAAATAGAGTGCTCACAGGCTCTCCTTTTGGCCCCGGCACTCCTCTGATTCCAGGTGGACCTCGATCTCCCTATGTAGACACAAACTGTCTGACTTACATAACAATACATGAAATTCACAAAAGACTTATTGGAAAGGAAATGATGAAGCATTCATCAAGAAGAGAAAATAAATACATTAAAACAAATTAAATAGTGTACATAAACCATCTGGTGACAGTAAAGTCACATGTAAACTTTTGGTCTAATTCTTGATAAAAATATTACCTGCACTCCTCTTGGCCCGATCTCACCGATTTTTCCTCTTTGACCTGGATCACCCTAAAAGATGTAATTAGTTTAGATGTATCAGTGCTTTGAGTATATCAGAAGGAGTCAGCAGAGGAGACAGAGAGACAGGCACCTACCAGGCTTCCCTGGATACCCTGAGGACCTGAACCACCAGGCGCTCCACGAGGTCCCTATTTTAAGACATAAAATTTTGGTTAAAATATTTTTTATAAAACATATAATTATGAAACCAATATTGCTTTGTTATTCTTATCAGAACTAAGAAGATCATTTGTGCTTTTTAATGGCATGTTTGGGTATTATTTGTTTACTGCTGGCTGGTAGATAGATAGATAGATAGATAGATAGATAGATAGATAGATAGATAGATAGATAGATAGATAGATAGATAGATAGATAGATAGATAGATAGATAGATAGATAGATAGATAGATAGATAGATAGATAGATAGATAGATAGATAGATAGATAGATGGTCCCTTTATTGGACACTTGGTTTCTTCTCTGAGATAAAACTTACAAAGTGTGCATTTTATTTCACTGTGTGTTTCTTGTCAAGTTATCTTTCCATTAAGGAGCACAGTTTTCATCAGTATTGACCTCTTACCCTGTCACCTTTGGAGCCCATTAATCCTGGGAGGCCTCTTGGTCCACCTGAACCCTAAAATTACTCAGCGGAGAAGAAAGAAGACAAACATGTTCCATGTAAATATGTTTCACTGTAATCATTGGATGTGTGACGGAATCTTTTCAGTGAGATGGTCAGGAGAGAGGTGAAATATATTACTGGTAGGCCTTGAGCTCCAACTTCACCCATCAGTCCTTGATTGCCCTCCTCCCCCTAAAAGAAAAAAAAAAAATGTTCTGACTATTATTATTTTAAAATTTTAGCAATACTGAATATGAAGCTACAGAGAGTCTAATATCTGCAACTAAATATGCTGTGTTGCATGTGTTGGTTCATTGGGACAATGACATGTGGTGTAACTAAACTTGGTACCAGAGAGAGAGACTTTCTCTTTAAAAGGTTTTAAAAATTTAGTTTAGCTCCCCTAAAAAGGTTCTATTTTTTTATTCTAGGTTGATTTATTAGTTAGTAAAAATTGGACTTCTTAATAACAAGAAATTAACATCAACACAAAATGGACATTTTTTGAGAACTGATAAATGCTTCTTAAAACTGTAATTTAAACATTTTTGACTTACTCATCTTCCCAACCACGAATTGTCACTGACTCAATTACTACTGCATTAGTAGTAATAGTACCTCAAAATGTACTGTTAATGGCAAATTACACTAAAGACCTCCAGTAACCTAGATGAAGAATAGTATTTTACCTTGTGTCCTTGTCGTCCAGGCTCCCCAGATTCACCTTTAGCCCCTTTGTGGCCCTTACAAAAGGAAACAACAAGTTAAATTTGATCTTAAATTTGGTTTGATGAGGCATTTAAATGACAAAGAGAATGTCCATCCATCCATCCATTGTCTATCCCGCTTATTCCCTTTCGGGGTCGCAGGGGTCTGCTGGAGCCTATCCCAGCGCATTTATGGCGAGAGGCAGGGGATACACCCCAGATGGTCCAAAGAGAATGTCATGAATGCAAATTGGTCAATGGTACTGGGCAAAGATTTGATCAGTGTCAGTCAAACTTGACTTACCTTCATGCCAGGGAGACCAGAGTGTCCATTCAGACCAGCGGGGCAGGCACTGGGGCACTGAAAAACACAAGAGCCTATTTGAGGTCATGGAAGAGCCCCCCTGCCACCAAGGGGCTCCACTAACAGGGACCCCCAGTCCCAGTGAGCAAAAGCAAGGAAGACAAATACATTGGAATTGGTTTAGACATTTATTCCTGACTCATTATTTTTTATTTTATTTTATTATTTTAACTATTTTATATAAATTATATAAAGTTAGAAAATTGTCTGCATTTAAGAATCAGTTGTAATGTGTGAAATCTAAATCACAAGTGATGTCACTTAAGTCAGTGTCGTCCGGGGTTAAGACTGCAAGTTTGAAAATGAAAAACCATCCAGTGGTGTGGAGTTAGTAAGAAGTGAGTTACCAGCCTCTGTAGCTGCATTAGCTGCTACTAGCATCAATAACATACTACAATCACACCAATAACATGAGTCAAGGGACAGCCTCTCATTCTGCATAGACAAAAACTGATATGGATTAGGAAGATTAAGAAAATAAATAAACAATTTTAAAACAATACATTTGTTAATCTAAAATCGTCAGGTAGATTTTTATAAAACTTCCTCCAGTTATATCAAGTTTTGCACCTGTTGCACTATCCTGATAATGACTAATGAAAGCTCAAAAATAATACACCGCTTTTCTCTTTTATATTTGTATATAATAAGTATATTAAAAGAAGTTATAGTATACAAACAATGTCAAAGGTTAAAGGATTTTGCTAATAAATTGAATCCCCAGAATCAAACTTACCAGGTCTTCACCTTGATACATGGCAGGAGGTCCCTAGAAAAAGAACAGTGTTTTTGAATTTGACTTTGAACATAGTAAATCATTGTTTTGCTATGCTGACAGTGACACTTGGGGTTTCAAAGGGCCTAAAACTTCATTTCTTTCCCACAGCTGCCTCCCACTCACAGTCACCAGTTACATTGAGATAAAAGCTGTAGTATTTACCCGAGGCCCAGCAGCACCAGGAGAACCCACTTGACCTCTCTGACCTCGTGCTCCCTGTGACACATACACACATTTTATTAATGTAAGGACAAGAAAAATGTTTCATGTCATGCAGCATCATAAGACATATTAAGTTTATGTTCTTTTCTTCATTTTAACCCTCTATTGCATGAAATATTACTTAGATGTTGTAAAAAATATGTTTTTAATGTTTTATTACTTGAAATAAACTTGCCTGAATATTAGATATATTAAGAAATAGGAAAATGTTGTAAACATAGTCTAAGTATTTTCATGCTCAATGTAGTTTACATGCAGTCAATGTGACTCCATTAAGTTGTTACACTAGGAATTTCCATATTTGCAGATTGTTGCCAAAAAGCAACAAATCTATTTAGGCATATTATTTTTAAAAAATCAAGATTTAATTACATGCAAAAGAAAATAAAGTTTACTTCCCACAGATAGTGAGCTAAATTTTTCATTTGATGAAATGTTTCCAAAATTCAGAATAAAAGGAGAAAACCCTTTGATTCTGAGACAATGAGGTTCACATGCCAAATGTCCGTGAGCTTTTCACACCTAACTGTAGATTTTATATCACAGCTTTTTTTAAAAATAAAAATAAAGTAATCGTTTCCATATAGCAACACTGTGCAATAGAGGGTTACATTTAAGTCGAAACTAAATTAAAGGCAAAAATATTTTTTTAACAAATAAATAAATAAATAATGGAGCATTAAATTGAGCCGAAGACATATTTACTCACAGGGGGTCCGACTTTACCCAGTTCACCTGGTAGCCCGTCTGTCCCAGGAATACCCTTTTAGGAAGGCCAAACATCTGAATAGTTAATGGCCTATTACATGATTAGAAAATGCACAAACATAGTTTGTAAAATTCTGTGAAGGGGTAAGTGAACACCAGCTAAAGAGGTTTTTGCTGACCCCTGGTGGTTGCAGTTCTCAAAGATGTAGACATGTAGTCAGAACACACCCAATGCCTCATGACGTCAATGTTGGCTGTGGTTAAAACTGTTTGTATGTTCAACCTAACCTAGTTCTAAAGTAAGTGCGGATTTACACATCACTCAATTAAAACCAAACACATAAATATGTTCTCACATAGGGATTCAGAGAGCTGTTCAGATTATGATTTTTATTCTGCATGAAGGCCTCTTATACTGTATAAGTTGTTTGCTAATTGATGTATCATGCACAAAATTTGACTCACAAAGGAACTGGTCTAATTTGAGAAACCTTTTGACTGAACTGCTGTATTGTGTAAATTATGTCGCAACCTAAAACACATTTTCTAAACTGATGCTCAAAAGACTAATTATCAATAAAGAAAATATATATTTGTTAGACTTTACTTAATTTTTACCCTTTACTATTAACTTTACCTCTGTAACTAACATTTGAAGTCCCTCCTCTGGTCATGGAAAAAAGTATTGAAAAATAATGGTTCTCCATTATTATACTGAGCAAGTGCAACTGCACATTAGTCTGTGAAATGAACAAAAAAACAGCTGGTTCATAGTAACCATTGTGTAATCCTACACATGCTCGTCTGAAGTGAAAACATTGTGTGATATGTTACTGTAGATACTCACATCAAGCCCGTCAGGTCCTACACCCTGTGAGAGAAAACTCATGTATCAAAACTGATAAGACTAAACATTTAATTAACAGTAGCAACCATAGTAGTAACATTGGCACATTTGTGCTATTGCTTGAAATAAAATGAGCAAATCAAGCACCGTTTTTTTTCTTTTGTTTTGTTTTTATCTGTTCACTATAATTAATAAAAAAAATATATAAGTTATTTTTTCAAATATTTTCATCTAATTTTTACCTCTTAACTAGGTATCCTCACACACATGCTTTTATACTGATCAATCTAATCTGGATATTTCTGGGTTAGATGATTAAATAAAAGGGTGTGTTTTTCCCATTCTACCAAACATCTGACGTACTGAATGATTGTTTTTTATGTCTACACTTACAGGCTCTCCAGGAGGTCCACGTGCTCCAGGCTCTCCCTGAAAACAGGAACAGAAATGTGACTTAATATTAAAAATGTTGCACAATATCTTTTTTTTTTTTTTAAATCCCTCTATTGCATTGCGTTGCCATATAGCAACACTATGCGACTTATGTCAAATAAAACAACTTTTTGATTTTGTCTCTTAGGTTCACTTCAACAAAAGTGGTTCAGAAAATGTTTCTCAGTCCATGTAAAACGGAGTGAAAACAGTACTTCCTGATCATAGACTATGATTAGTTTTTTTTTTCCTTTAAAGTAAAAAAAGTGATTTTTTGATTTGTCAAAACTGACAAATTCAATCAGGTTGAGAGATTGAACTTACTTTTGACCCTTGTGTGCCCACAGGTCCTACATCTCCAGGAGGTCCTACAGGTCCCTACAGAGACAACATCAGCAGCAAATGCATTATAAAACACACAAATACTTTAAATCAGTGGATTATAATATTGACAGATGATGATCATTTTGTTGGACGAGACCAATATTTAGAGCTGTTTGAAACCAAATTCTATTCTATATATACTATTAATGTACTGATTACTAGACATGTAGCAATTAGCAGATTAGTAGTATTCTGTCTGCAGCAGAGCACTAAACTTTATTTACAGAACATAGCAAATTAGCTGTCAAATTGAGTGTAGGAAGTAAAGTAAATCAAAACAACAGCAACAAAACAGCCTGCAAATAAATATCAGACATAGTAGACCTCATCCCACCATGTCTGATAATTATTCAACTAAACCTAAATTTAGTCAATAATACTCTTACGTAGCATGTTCAGATAACACATCGTATGGTACTATCATTTATTACCACTTGGATCATTTCTATTAGTAACAATGAATCTGCTCTTACCAAAGTTATAGTTGAGAAATGGTAACATGGTGACTGTGGTAAACGCTACTGAGAACTGTAAACTATGATGAAGGTTTCCAGCACACACTTACAATATTAGATTTTTTGTTTGACCTGGTTTTTCACACCAAAGAGGTATTAAGAAAAAAACGAATTAACAGATTAATTGATAATAAAAAGGTGTGAAGCACAGACATAGAGGTTCTAATGTATACACTACAGATGTAGAAGGATGCATTTTTTTGGATCTTGTTAGGATATCTATGCTTTTTTTCCTTTCCTCCCTCAGTGTTATGGAAGTGCAACATTACAGTATATTATTGGTTCTTTCTGCTATTCTTCAGTTCCTCCCATCACCTGCCCTCAAAACACTTTGAATTAACGAACAAGGAAACAAAGGAATCATCGACACCTAATAACAGACATTCAGCCTACAGAGTGACAAATAAAGACTTCTGTCTCAGAGTGAAAGGTGAATCCCAAAAGAAGAAAAATCAAACTCTCAGATAGTCATGCATAGTATAAAAAAGTTTGCAATGACAACATCTATTTTTTTTACATCTCCACAAAGGATAAAAACAAAACCTTTATTATTCTGCTCTGTTTTCTGCTACTGCGGGGATCACAACTTGTCTCTTTCATTCCATCTTCTTGGATTTGTTCAAGTATTGGTGTGCTAACTTGGTGCAGATTTTAATGTGGCAGTTTAAACATTTTCTCTGTTTCTGTCCACATGAGATTCTGTATCGTGTGTTCTCAGCAGCATCACCACAGCAGACAGCGAACACACTGGATCCATTCTGCACCTCCTTTCCTAGCATACAGTTCTCTCCTGTCAACCATTCCTGGGCAGTTGATCCCCCTGCACACCCCTCCATCTCACACAAAAAGACCCCTGTTTCTGTCAGGAAGCTACCGAGACTCTCCCCTAAATAGCCAGATTGAAAGAGTATTTTTTTCCCCCCTCTCTCTCTCTCTCTCTCTCTCTCTCTCTCTCTCTCTCTCTCGCCAAGACAAACTGCTCACACAGCAGCAGATATGAATATCTTAAATCCTCAGATTTTATACAAATCCTCTCTTATTGGAGAGTTTAACCTGATGGTCAGATCAAACAATTGTTGGAGAAGAGACGAGCATGTGGGACTGTCCCATGTGTCTGGTAGAGCAGCACCACTCATGTTGTTTACTTACATCTGCTCCTGGAAGGCCAGCAGGTCCATTTACTCCGTCTTTGCCATTATCACCATCAGGGCCCTAAAAACAGAAGTCACTTTTCATTAACACTGATGCTTTTGGTTCATAAGGACCAAATTTGGAAAGTATTGCACATTTCTACATGTGAAAGGAGAAATTTCAAGTCCACTCACTGGTCCACCGTTCACTGTGGAGTCTGGTCCTCTGGCGCCCTGAAGATACATGAAGCGGTGTTCATTTGTTTTGCCTTCTTCCTGTATCTAGTTAATTTTTTAAGTTTTATTTTTCAAAACCATAAAATTGAAAATCTATTTAACTTATTGCAAATTCACAAACTGAGAAAAGCAACCTTGCTCCTGTTCAATCATATTATATATTATTTTTTTATTCAATAATTTATTCAATTACATGTTCCTGGTTCAACTCTGGCTTAAGTACTGTGAAACTGTAAACATTATATGCTCAGTATGTGCCCAAATGCAGGAAAAAGAACACAAAAGCTTGCTTTTCATGCTTGAGGAAAAGCATGTTTTAGTGCTTGTGCACAAATTGTGCGCATAGAATTTTTTTTTCACTTCTTTTCTTTGAATGGTGTTCATTCCCTTTCTTCTAAACTCATTCGTGAACACTCCTTATGTTTTTCAATTTAGAAAACAAAATAAAGTCCAACAAATTGCATGAAAAGTCAAGAACAGCATGGTTTTTGAAATTGAAACATCATGTTACAATAAGGGAGAATGAGTGAGGAGACAGCCATACTAAGGCTGTGTGACAAAACTGGACAAAAATAATAAACCTGCTACTGGTCTGAACTTTCTTGTGTAAAACAATGAAAACATGCTTCACGGCTGATTTGATTAATCCAGAAAACCACAGCTATGACCCAAACCTGAAAACTAAAGTTCATGACTAAGAAATAATGAAATGCTGACTTACATCAATGCCATCCACTCCAGCTACGCCAGCTGCTCCGGGGGGCCCTGGGGGGCCTCTTGGACCAACCGAGCCCCTCTGTAAAAAAAGCACAAAAAAGCCAGTTATCACTCTTTTTTTCCCCCAGTGAAATTCATCTGCAAATATCAGACAATGCTGCTGTTGCTGGTGTGAAAGGCAGCTCACACAGGGTCTCTTTGTTTGGGTGATTCGAAGGAAAAGGTCATGAAACTCAACCTGGTTTCCCATTATAGCATAATTAAACTGCATAATGTGTTTGGATTACTGCTGCTATCTGGACCTTATTGGGACCAGGTGTGTACACTGGGCCACAGATATCGATGTTTTCTTTTAAATTAATAATTTCAGTCAATTTGAACATTATTGCACAATATCATGCTTCAGTAAACAGTTGACACAGTTAGACAGAAAGAAATCTGCAGCAGAAAGAAAATCTTGAACATACAAATCCCAACTAAGCTTATATCAAAGAATTCCTGATGCTAAAACTATAAGAGACTTAAAAGTGAACTTCAATCCCGAAAGGAATGTTAAATGAAGACAAGGAATTTTAATTAAAATGCCATGAAGTATCTAATTGTAGCATATGTAAATTTAATATAGTGATAAAGAGGGGGGGGGGAGTTCTTTATTATTATTACTGAGCACAACAAATATCTCTCTCTCTCTCTCTCTCTCTCTCTATATATATATATATATATATATATATATATATATTCATGATATATATATATATATATTCATGATATATATATAGATATAAATATATATAGATATATCTATATATATATATCATCATCCCACAGGGGACTACAATTTTACAAATGCTGGCGCAGCCTATAGAAAAGACAGAGAGAGAATAGAAAGAGCACCTATGTCTCACCTGAGCGGAGCAAATCAGCACAATTTGCAGTAAAAGCACCAGCAAAGATTCCCGACAGATCCTGGAGAAAGCCATGGTCTTCCCAGGGCCAAGGAAGACGCTATTACTCCCTTTTTCCCAGATTAGAGACGGGAATTGTGACCGCTCCACCTGTCAGTCTCCCCCCTAACTGAAACCCCACCGCCTGCTGGAAGGGGAGGATGTTGGAAAGTGCTGTTTATTCATGAGAAGCTGAGGCTCTGCAGGCTGACTGGAGGAGGGGGAGGGCTTTTCTGCACAAACAGGGAGAGATTAAAATTAAAAATGGTTTCAATCTGACAATAACCTGTCTTTTGGACCCTTCACAGTTGGGATTGCTTAAAGTTTTACTTTGATTAGCACTTCCTTGCTGGAAATGCTGAACATGTTCCATATTATCTGGGTATATACCACAGTCCTTCAGAGAGACTCAGGTGTTTTAGACAACTACAGACCTATAATGAACCTTCAGTTCTTCTCTAAGATCCTGGAAAAAGCTGTCGCCAAACAGCCATGTGACCTACTCCACAACAATGGTTTATTATATGAGCTTTTCCAGTTGGGTTTTAGAATGCATCATAGCACAGACACAGCACTGGTGACAATTACAAATGAAATTCTCAATTCGTCAGATGAAAAGATTTATCTCCATCCTTGTTCTGTTAGACCTTAGCGCTGCATTCAACACCACTGACCATCAGATTTTACTACAGAGACTAGAGTATTTATTGGTATAAAAGATACTGGATTAAGCTGCTTTAAGTCCTGTCTCTCAGATCATTTCTGATTTATTAATGTTAATAATGTTTCTTCTATCCGTACAAAAGTTACAGGTAGGTAAAGATATTAGGAAACCCTTTTGATTTTCACTATTGGGGTGATACACAACTGTACCTGCCAATAAAGGCAAAAAAAGCCTACCAGTTAGCAAAACTTCATGCATGTCTTTGCAACTTTCTGCAACTTAATTCAGGAAAAACTAAATAATTGTGTTTGGGCCTAGAAATTCAATATGCAGTGATACAGCTATTTTGGATGGCACCTCCATGTTCTTTAGCACCATTGTAAGAAACCTGTGAGCCATTTTGGATAGAGATATGCCATTCTCTGCCCACATTAAAAATATTTCTAGGACTGCCATTTTTTATCTGCACAACATTGCAAAGGTCAGGCACTTCCTGTCTTTAAAAGATGCAGAAAAACTTGTAAATGCATTTGTTACTTCCAGACTAGATTACTACAATTCGTTATTGTCAGGCTGCACCAAAAATGGCCTGCATTTGTATAGTGCTTTTCAACCACTCAAAGCGCTTTACACTACAAGTGCCCATTCACCCATTCACACACTGATGGCGATGGCAATATACAGAGCGGCCTGCGCATCAGGAAACTAAGCACTCTCACACCGATGGCACACATCATCAGCGGGAAATTGGGGTTAAGTATCTTGCCCAAGGATACCATGTCATGCAACTCAAAGGGGCCGGGAATCAAACCACAAATGCTCCGAATGTTGAACAACTGCACTACCTCTGAGCTACAGCCACCCCTACAATAAGTCACTAAGGATCCAGAATGCAGCTCTACGTACACTGTATTGCTAAAAGTATTGGCTCACCCATCCAAATGATCAAAATAATGTATTGCCATCACTTCCCAAATATTACACAGTCAATTGACAGCTCTATTATAAGAAAGTGGACGTGTTTGGGAATCACAGAAAGTGGTAGGCCACGTAAACCGATGGAGTGGGTTCAGCGGATGCTGAGACACATAATGCTAGGAGCTTGTGAACTTTCTGCAGAGTCAATTGCTATGGATCTCTAAAATTAATGTAGCCTTCAGATTAGCTCAAGAACAGAGCTTAGAGAGCTTCATGGGATGTGTTGCCATGGCTAAACAGCTGCATCCGTGAAAGGAGTGTGAATGCTGCAGCAAACCAAAAATTTGGTCATATTGAACCCCAAAGTCTAGGACTTAAATCAATATGCAAGTCAATGCAGATGAGTGAATAATTTTGACAATATAGTGTAAGTTATTGCCCCCTAAAACTAATAATTAGTTTTTTCCTTAGCAGCAACAGAAGGATCTTAAAACATAGCTTAACTGTAGTTTATCACACTTGAGTTAAATTTCTCTAGCCACACCCAGACCCAGTTACTGCTACACCTATTCTGAGTCAAGAAACCTTTTTAAATAAGACTTGCATAATAAAGTGACGTAGACCAAAAGATCCTCAAAAGCGAGACATTGTGGCGAGACCGAAAGACATGCAGGAACAAAAAAAAAGTAATTGAGTTCTATCAGTCTGGATAAAGGTTATAAAGTTGCTTTTAAAGCTTCAGAAATCCTCAGTGAGCACCATTATCCAAAAATGGAGAATCCATGGAACAGTGGTGAACCTTCTTAGGAGTGGCTGGCCAACCAACAATACCTAAGAGCAGCAACGACTCATCCAAAAAAACAACCGCAGCACCCCAACTCTTTGTTCTGTACCGTTCGAGGGTTGGGAGGTGAGGCTCTCTGGGCTGGTGAGTGGAGCACCAGGAGAAGGGACCATGGGGGAGGCAGAGGGCAGATATGTGTGGGTTGGAGCAGATGGGAAGATAACTCTGCCAACTGTTGTCTAAGAACAGTGACATAGGTTCAATTTCATGGTCCGAATCCCTGAGCAAGCACAAAGATGGATAAATTTCAATTAAGTAGGTCCCGTGACAAATGTGCAGAGGGTAAGAGTGGGGCCGAGTCACTGGGGTCAGAGAGGAAAAGTAGGCTGAGGCTGTGACACTGCGAGACTTTTGTAAAAATACTTTGTGGTCTGATGAAACAAAAGTTGAACTTTTAGAAAGGTGTGTGTCTCATCATATCTGGTGAAAAAGTGATGCTGCATTTCAGAAAAAGAACCTCATACCAGCAGTAAAATATAGTGATGGTGGCTTGTTAGTCTGGGGCTATTTTGCTGCTTCAGGACCTGGAAGACTTGCCGTGGTAAATGGAACCATGAATTCTGCTACCAAAAACCCTATCTACCAAAAAACCCTGATGGAGTCCAGCCACCGGTTTATGACCTCAAGCTAAAACCAATTTGGCTTCCAGCAGGACAATTATATATATATATATAGCCAAATTGGTTTTAGCTTGAGGTCATAAACCGGTGGCTGGACTCCATCAGGGTAGTGCTGTTGCCTCACAGCAAGAAGGTCGCAGGTTCAAGACCTCCTTGGGCCTGGGTCTGGGACCTTTCTGTGTGGAGTTTGCATGTTCTCCCCGTGTCTGCGTGGGTTTTCACCGGGTACTCCGGCTTCCTCCCACAGTCCAAAAACATGCTCAGGTTAATTGGCAACTCTAAAATTGCCCGTAGGTGTGAGTGTGTGAGTGAATGGTGTGTGTGCCCCACGATTGGCTGGCGACCATCTGGGGTGTATCCCTGCCTCTCGCCGTAACGCGCTGGGATAGGCTCCAGCAGACCCCTGCGACCCTAATGAGGAATAAGCAGGTATAGAAAATGGATATATATATATATATATATATATATATATATATATATATATATATATATATATATATATATATATATATATATATATATATATCCCAGATTAGAGAACAGAATAAAGCTGTTTCCATTAATTTCCAGACAGGACTGAAAAGCAGTAGTGGATCTCTATCCCCAATGGACTGACAGCTTTTCAGACTCAAAGAGTGGTGTGTCAGTGAGAGTGTTAATTTTTTTAAATTTATTTTTATTATGATTAAACACAACATTGGGAATGTGTTGATAGGATTATTCATTACCTGATTTTGAGGCCCTGTCATGAAAAGGGCCCTGCTTTACACGTGTTAAACATGTCAAAAAAGATTTAGGAAGACATAAAATCAGACAAATAAGACATCTTTTTGTATTGAGAAATACTTTTACAACTTTCACACAAAAATTTGTGAAATCAAACACAGACTTTGAAAGAGAAACTGGATTTATATTAAATTTATTTAAATAAAAACAATATATGGGTCATTCCAGAAGTCCAGCACATACAAAATACTAAAACATGTAGTTTCTGAGTAAATTTACTTGTCCTGAGACCAAATCTAAAAATCTAAAACAAAAGAATGCTTGAAAAGAGTTTTAACAATACCAAATAAGTCTAGAGATTGATGAATATGTAGCAGAAAATCACAAAAATTAGGGTTTATTTTCCAAGAATTTTGAAGCCCAAATGTCCTCCAGTTATGGCCCTTATAGACCAAACAACTTTTATAATAATCAAGATAATTGACAGACAAAAAAAACAGTTATTTTCAGTCCTAATTGTTACAATGTTAACATGAAATGAAACATGAAATGATTAAATACATTATTGTCTGCAGTTGATAATGATTCTGTTTCCCCCAAAAACGTGAAAAATACTTAGGCCATTATTTTTAATAGGGTGACGATATGGACTAATACCATGGAAACTAACGGTTGTTTAAAACCACGGAAAAGACCGTGAATTTATCAAAACTTTAATATCGAAAGGATTATAATAGCAGAGAGTATTAGTCAACGTCGATGCTCCAGTCCACTGAGTGGCGGTAAAGTTCTGGCTACTTAAAAACATAAAAAACACACACACAAAGAAAAGGGAGGAGACCGGAAGTGGTCCGGAGACGAGCCCGGCGTCGTTTTCAAATCAGTTTGTTAACGGCTGTTGTCTTGGTGCCTGGGCCTGTAAACAACAAACACCCGAACGTTACCGGTAAGGTTCGTGTTAGCATAATGGATTCACTAGGACAGCGAACCGATCATTAGCCAGGTGAGGAACAATCCGATAAACGTGTCAATTCTACCAGTGTTTGTTATCCTCCAATCTCCGCACTCAGAGTCTCCGTTCCATCCCACAAAAATGAGTAACGGACGCCTCATATTTCGCAACTACGGTTTACTGCATGTACTTAATCATAAAAAACTGTGTTTAATAGAATTACTAGTACTCGCTTTCTTTAATATTTCGAATTTTTCAATATAAGGGGTGTGTTATATCATGTGTGCATCATTTTATTTTAAAATCCTGCTTCGGTTGTCAAATTCGCGTTTTAGCTGCTCCACAGCGCCCCCACCTCTGGTTCACTGTGCTGCAGGTGAAACGCGGAATTGCACACGAAGCAAAAGAAAAGAAAACTACACAATATTGAAGAAAGCGACCACACCGGTGGAGTTACAATCATGGACGCCTTGTACGCTTAATTTTCTATATAAAAGTTGGCGTACTGATTATAAAGTCTTGGACATCACTTTAGATAGTGTGAAGATCTTAATGATCTTCTAATACATTCGACATGTAGAAAATCCACCAATCTGCAGATAATTGATTTCTGTTTTAAGATGCGATGAAGAAGTTTGTTTCATGTTCGGGGTTAAGGGGAAAAGTTGAGAGAAACATAAATAATATTTGTAGCAGCTGTTACTTCATTTTTCACTAACTTCCAATTATTAAAAAAGGGTAGGCGTTGTATAAAAAGCCCTTTGCTTATAAACACAGCTTATTCCCATCATGATCACATTATACCAAATTCATATAATAAAAAAAAAAACTTTGGACCTAAAAAAGACTTGATGTTGAAAAATCTCTTTTTGAGCCAGAAGACTGAACCTTCAGATTGCATTGTTGCATTGTAAGTGCACAAGGTATTATAACATTCCAACAATGAAACAAGTATGGTTGCTACTTTTCAAAATACCTCAAAATGAAGTTTCTTCAAGTTCTCCTAATAAATGCAGCAACATATAAACTGTTTATTTGCATTCAGATTACGGTTCAGTGCATAGGAAAAGGTAAAAGAAAATATAGACTAATTTAGCAACCCTGCAATTAGTTCACCTTCATAAAGGTTATTATAAGCTAAAATAACACCAGTAAGGCCTAAACAAAAAAATCCACATTACATCACAAAACTACTTTACTGCATACAAATGTGCCTTAATTTTAAATAGTATTTGCTCCAATTTTGTATTTAATTTTCCTTCAGGTCTGATGCTGCCTCATTATGGACAACTTGGACTTTTCTGAAGAGGAAATTCAAGAACAACTAGCAGTCCTTGGCTACAAAAATATACCTAAACACAGACTGCATGAATTCAAGCAAGGTTGGACTCTGAAAAAGTTACTGAAAGAGACATATGCAAATACATATTTAGTGAAAACCTTGTTTCTGCAACATGTCACTCTATATGTCTTATTAGATCTTGACAAACTACTTTGTCATGGAAAATGGAAAACCTTGGCCTCATCCCCTCATGTAAACACCAACAAATCCCCTACAGCGGCAATACAGCCGAGTCCTCCTGCCTACACCAAAGAGAAAGGTGAGAGCAAAGAGTTAAATTCCTGACCCCACTCTTGGTGATGAGTGAATTTGTATAGCATAAGAATGATGTCAGATATCAATCTATAAGCACTCATTAGAATAATTAAGCATTCATTTTTGTATGTCAAGTGGTGAATAATTGTCTGTTTTCTTCACAGTTAGTTGCTGCTACATTGACAGCTCTGATGACAGACCAGTAAGTGTTCTTCTAATTTCTGTTAAAAAGTGGCTGATTGTAGACAAAAGACATCACATTCTGAAATTTGACACACTAAAAATCTGATGTTTGACATCAAGTGATTTACAACATCAGCTTTGATGCCTCAGTTCTCCAGAAAAAGTGGTTCTGTAATTGCTGGGAAAAAACAAAATCAAATGTTACAATATTTTTTTTTGTTTTAGCAAATACCTTGATAACAATATTTAGATAATGTTGTAGAGATGGCAATCAGTGCTTTCACAAAAAATATTTACAAAATTATATTTTTTTATGAGTTCTGATCAGTAATGTGAATTTGACGTCTAGGAACGGTAAAATAATTTGTGGGCTAGTGAAGTTTGAACCTATTATCCTAACTCTGTGACTTTGACTTATCCCTCCCTAATATAGGGCAAAGAAAAATCATTTTTTGTACTGATTTGCCAATCCAATTATTCTGGCCTCAGGTTTATGTTTTGTAAATTGTATTTAAACAGATCAGGATGAGACAAACAAATCTTGGGGAAAAATATTAGTACACTTATTTATTATATTATTTTCACACATAGGTGCTCACAGTGTGTCAGAATGAAGACTATGGATGGAGGCCTGGCCACTGTGACTCTTACGCTCAGCACTCTGTGGCTCCGAGACTTGGTCTGCCTCCAGGTGCTCCCAGCAGGCTGCAGGTGGAGTCGGACCCGGAGGACACCCTGCACCCACCACACACCGACAGCTACACGTCCTCTCCTGACAACCTGGAGAGACGCTTCATCAAGAGAAAAGTCCTGAGGTCTTTCTCTTTTCTTTTTTTTTTCTTCTTCTTCTTTTGAAGTTTACCAGCCAAATGCAAGAACACTAATTATTTTACAGAAAAGAAAAATTGTTCAGTATATAAAATGACAATAATAATTAAAACTAAGCATTGTGATGTCTTACCTTATCTAAAAGTATTCAGTCAAACAGTTTAGCAGCAAACACTCACATTTAACAAGCTGGAATCAAAAATAATATTTTTTTTATTTTTTTAAATTTATTTAATTTATTTTATTTTGTCATTATTGGAACAGGTCAGAAAAAAAATAATTTATAATCACAGATTGTTTCTGCTAGAAACCCAACAACTGTTCTTCTCCCACATACAGGAAACGTAAAGGAAAGACTCTTGTCTGTGATGAATCATTGTACAGTGAAGACTTTGGTAACGTATACTTTAGTGTTTTTGACATTCTTGCTTTTCTGATCACTTGTTTTGAGTGCATTTGTATTATTATGATAGATATAGTAATTGTTTTTTCTATAAAAAATATTTTTATAGAATTTTTATAAACCTGAGTTACAAAGTACTTAACAATTAGCAGGAAATTAAAACCTAACCTCATTAAATGGGTATTAAAAAAAGAAACCCAATCCATGATAAAATGGAAAAAAACACTTCATCAAATAAAACATAAACACCAAAAGCACCAATTTAGGGAAGGCACGGGTGGCAAAAAACACCACAACTTTACTAAAAATATTTATTATAAGCTTTTTGTTAGTGTAAGTGATCTAAAAAATGTTTTCACTTTCTTGGTGTAAAAAGAAACTCATTTAAAAATCATAATACAATGGGGCAAGAGAATTTTTAGTCAGCTACCAATTGTGAAACATTCTCCCAGCGAGTAGGTAAGCAGCATAATCCTCCTAACATCACTGCTTTAGAGGGGATCTGCATAGAGGAATGAGCCTAAATGCCAGCAACAGTATGAAAAACACTTTGGTAGACTTACAGAAAATGTATGACTCCTGTCATTGCCAATAAATGGTATATAACAAGCTATTGAGATTAACTTATTTTAGAATATACCAATACCAAATAATGTGATTATTACAATGTTTTTCCTGGATTCTTTACCCCCATTCTGTCTGTCTACCCATGATGGAAAAATACAGATCTTTTTAAGTGGGAGAACCTGCACAATTGGTGGCTGCCTAAATACTTTTTTGACCGACTGTATATCGTTAGCCTTATAGCATAAATGCCTAAGTCCTGTTTGCCAAAATAGACTATTCATATTTTTAATTTTCTTCTCTGATACACTAAGTACCGAATTAAATTTGTAACCTACATTCCCTCTAAAGAGTAAAAATAATGGGTTTATATGGTGTGATTGTCATTTAATATGATCTATTTGTGGCAGGGTGTTCATGTATTATGGTAAAGCTGCAGTCAAGGTTTCTAAAAATGATGGTTCCTTTGTTCGCAGTAATCAAACAGAATAATTTAATATCTTGTAATATTGAGAAATTGTTTGTACTTAAATGAGAAAACCTCCCTAATAGGAAGAAACGGATAAACTAATTGGAACACAGTAACATGCTATGTAGTCAGGAGACAAAAGCCTAAACCACTTCATTCTTGTGTCAATTTCTTGTCACTACTCACAAATAAAAGCAAAAGGGACCTCTGGAATGACCTGAATGAATTCAAAATATGGAGTTAAAATGTCAAAGAAGCAGAGCTGTAACATATTTGGTCACCAGCAGTCAACGCTGTTTCAGCAGTGAGAAGAAGCTTCTGTAAAGCTCTTGCATGCTAATCCTCTTAGTACTTTCCATAAGCCCTCTTCCTCCACACATCACACACCTCAGTAGCAGTGGCCACCATGTATAAAATGTACGCTGCTTCATTGGACCAGGAGAGTGACGACAAGAACTCGCTCAGTTCTTCTTTTTGGTCTGATGGAGAGCGTCGGGACGATGAAGAGGTGGAGGTTGAGTGGGTGATTGATGAAGACGACTCCAAAGCTGGTGCTGTGGCAGAGGAGTGTTTCCGGGAGGTTAGGGAAAGGGAAAAATCTGAACTGAATTTCCAAGGCAATGACAACACAGAGCATTTTGAAGATGAAGGAGAAAGCAGCAGGTTTGATAGTCCAGTACCGAGTCTGATGACCTCTGGCTATGGCACCTACAGACCAGAGGAGCATGAGGGAGGAGACTATAGAGACGACTACACCATCACCGAGTTTGACCGAGACAGTCGGGGAGATTTTTCTGAGATGAGAGATGGTGAAGACGATAATCGGTCGCTCTGCAGCATTGATGGATTTGACATCAAATATGCAAACGAGCTTTACTACAGCGTGCCTCTACTTTCTGTGCGCAAAGATGACAAAACTGAAGCTCATGTGTCATGTTGTGGAGAAACGGACATCACATGCATAAAAACAGAGGACGTTAAAAGGCTGTCAGGTGAGCAGGGATTTGCAAATGAGCACCACAGTGATCTCAATGCAGAGTCTAAAAATGAAGATGTGACAAGTGAAAGACCTGAGGGACAACAATGTGATGTTTCTTCAGCTGAGGATGAATTCTTACAAAATTTGAACAACCTTGAAGCTAGGATTGGTCTTGTAAAGTATAAAGAAAATAAAAGTTTTAAAGGAGAGGTGCAGGATCCTAATGTGGACAGAGAAGTGGTTGAAAAAGTGGAATCTGAGGATCCAGACGAGTCTTCAAGCAACAAAGACATCAAGTTCTTTGACTCCAATGTGGATTTGAGCTGGAAGATGTATAAAGAGTGGGATGGAAACCTCAGACAGCAGAAGGGTAAATGCTGTCCCTGCATTAGAAACATGCAGCAAAGTGTAGCTCTTGGCTGTAGAAAGCATCAGTTTTCAGTGGAAAAATTCTAAAGTACACTACCTGCTCAGCAACAAACAGCAAACAGTCAGGTGTAGATCAGCTGGTGAACAATGTGGAGCATTTAGCAGCTAAAAGAGACCAATGCCATGTTAAATATGATCATTTTTTTCTGTAACTGCAGAATGTGAAAATAAGCAACAGTTTTCTAATGTATTCAATATTTCTAAAAACTGATTATGTGCCAGTTGAAGCATGCACAGACCTGTATCTCTGATCATTATTAACCATGACAACATGAATTCCTTCCACTGGATACAGAAACCAAATTCTCTGTACATTAATGGCAGGCCTGTAGTCTGGGGAAAAATATACATTTTACATTTGACACGTTCTTTTTGTTCCTAGGAATGCAAATTGTGGAGCAAAGTGTTTTTGCATTAAAGTGTGATGTTTCTGTGCAGATGCAGCGAGTTGTCTAGAGGAACGGCTGGCAAAGCTTCACCTGTCCACTCAACATGGCCCTGAGACCGAGAATGAAGACATAAGTGATGCACACAGCTCAGAGCCTGATGGTATCTCTATGAGTGCCTTTGAATCCTACATCAGAGGCATGGTGGGTAGATTCCACTTCTTGTTTCCTGCTGTAAAATGTAGTTTTACAGAAAGCTGCACTTTTTATTTCACTGTTCTATCCTTTACACATCTTGAGACAATCAAAGGTATAGTTGTTGTTTTACTCACTAAAAATCACTTTTGTTTTACTTCAAACAGACTCGAACTCAAAGTGACAGCGACCTCAGGCCCAAACCTAAATCCTGTGAGTAACAAGGAACCACCTAATACTAGTAGTGGAATCAATACTCACACCTTTTAAGCAAAATAGAAACAATATATTGTACAAATACTCTTAAAAGTCATGTTACTTCAGTGAAAATGCAAGGATTATCAGTAAAAGATACTTTAATGAAAAGTCCTGATACTGTAGTAGCTGATATATACAGTGCTTTGTGAAAGTATTTGGACATATTTGAACTTTTTGACCTTATGCCACATTTCTGGTTTAAAACATAAAAATATACATTTTTTGTGAAAAGCCAACACCAAGTGGGACACCATCGTTAAGTGGAATGAAATTCTGAGATTTTAAACTTTTAATTCTAGAAAAAAAAAACTGAAAAGAAAAATCAAGGTTTTTTATTTTAATTGCTACATGGCAAAGAATTTACCAATAGGTGCAGTAGATTGTGAGAAAACCAATAAGACCCAGCTTTCATGATATGCGCACTCTTAAGACTGTGCAATTAGTTAATAGGGGTGTGTGAAAGAAATAGCAGTGTCTGCCATTGACTTTAAAAACTCAAAATCACTTTGTATTGTATCGTTTAGCTGTCCTATTAATCACTAAACTAATATTTAGTTGTATGAACACAGTCTTTATAACTGGTTCACATCTGTGTTGCATGGAATCATCCAGCTTGTGGCTCCCCTTCAGCTGACCAATGCAAATGGATCCATGATCCCTGGTATGGAATGAATAGGTCCTACACCACCAGTAGGAGAAACTCTGTCCTTATTATGATACTTGCACCACTATGCCTCACTGTCTTCACCGTGAACTGTGGCTTGAATCCAGAGTTTAGGGGTATTGTCACAAACTGCAGCCCTTGGACCCAAAAAGAACAATCAGCCCACAAAATGTTTCTGTTCCTCTTTAGGCCAGTTGTTGTTCTTTAGAAATCCACATTTAAGAAGTGGTTGGATTAAAACCTGGATTTATCTAGTTAGTCATAGTGGACTACAATTTTAAAATGTGTGTCACCATTAGGTTAATACTGTAGCATTAGTGTGTAAGAAATTGGATAGTTTGAGCTATTCAAGTGCAACATAATTTATTTTTTTCATATAAAGTTATTAATTCTAGTTTAATACATGGAATAAAAATTAAATGAAATATTTCCCTCTGAAGTGTTGCAGAGCAGTAAAGAAGTTTAAATTAATAGTTAAGTTAAATTACTTCAGTTGAAGTTACTTCAACCACTGGCTAATAAATTTGTTTGTTTTTATTATGACACTGACTGACTTGTTGAAAATTGATTATATCTGTGCATGTTTCAGTCATCCGACCAGTGATGAGCCAGCCGACCATAAAAAAGTCAGACCCAGTGGCCAAGTGAGTGATGCTATTTGAATTAACATGCTTAAAGAAAACTGAACGACGACCTACTGGTACCGGTTACTTCACATCAGGTTTATTTTGACTTGGCCTCATCTCTGCAGGTATTTCCACTATAAGCAGCTCTGGGACATGTTTAAACTTCCAGGAGAGAAGGACCGAAGAACTCTCCGTTTGGAGATAAAGGTATGGGGGAAAAACTTAAGTTCCAGTTTAGGTTGTTACACTATACAAGGAAAAAGTATGCAATCAACAAAATTTCAAAACTGATAGGTAGATTGACATCCACACTTTCAATGTAAAAGTGTGGATGTCAATTAACTTAACTGCATGTCTCTTATCTCTACATGTACAACTGGTCTATTAAGACTGTGCAACAACACAATCATTTAGAATAACATGAAAAGTCTACAAGCGTCCACTTTCCACAAGTGCTTTATAATTCTACAAATTGTTCAGTTGATGCTGGTGTGATACCGTGACTTTGTAGGTGGTTGGAAATTTCTTTCCAACTCTTGAAGATGCTCATTGAAACTGCAGCATGTTGAAAAGAACAAGCTTTGTTGTCAGATGTTGCCTTCACATGTTTCGCTTTTGTTTTCAGGAACGACTTGCATACCAACCTCCACCAGTAAGTATTCTGCCACATTTATAGGTTCAGATCTGCTCTGTTATCAGTCTAAATCACATTCTCAATAACCTGAGCACACACTCCAGAGAGCTGTATTTACTATTCCATGACTTTCTGGCATCAAGGCATTTCTCACCCAATGTGTCTACATGCACACAAAAGATTACTCAAGATCACGTTATACAGGTAATTTGAGAAGATATTTACGGGCACTATAGTGACCCATTGACTAAACATCTGCATAAACATGCAGCTGAACGAGATTTCTCCTCTATTCCAACCTTATTTTGAAAGCAGTGTTCTTAGTAGTTTAGTGAGAAGGCTTTCCTTGTCATGTGTGTTGGAGCAGAAAAGTTTTTTAATTTAGTAGATACAAACTGTTTTAATCTTGTAGAGGATCATTTGTGTTGTGTTTCAGCCTAAACCTCAGAGAGTCTACATGCCGAACACCTACACTGTCCCAACAGAGAAGAAGCGCTCGGCGCTGCGGTGGGAGATCAGGAATGACCTGGCCAATGGTCTCCTCCCATACAAATACAGTTATCGATTTTAAGCCTTATACTTTTTGCATGCCTTTTTGATGTTTTAAGACAATACGTTGTTATGATCAGTTTTATTTATTTTTTAAGTGAAACATAATAAACATACAATGGGGGGAAAAAAAAAGGTCTCCCTGCAGTCAGTGAATATCATACACCTTACGGGAGGTCAGTATATGGCAGTTTGTAGGGATACAGAGGTGCGTAACGCTCGTTGTGCCAAAGCAGCTTCTCTTCCAAAAATTTAATGGTTTCCAGAGTAAGGATGACTGCTTCATGTTTCAGCATGCTGTGGACATTAAGGCCTGACAGAAAAAGGACAAAGCAAACATTGGAAACTGACACTCAAGTCACTTCCATAAAAATCATACACACATTTGATTACATACTTAAGGCTGCCACTTTTCAAAAATTTTATGGTTGAAGACAGACACCACCTGATATACCAACAAGTGATAAATTTGCTATGTTTTAAAAAATAGTGAGCTACCTTACTTTATTATAAAAAGTTTGGTTACAGTAATTAATTTAGAAATGATTTCAGCCTCTGGAGTGTAGTTCCATTTACTATGGTCTACTACATTACACATTTCTCAAAGAACCTCGGTACAAAGTAAATAGCTTGTGATATGTAGCAGAACAAGTTAGTGAAGCTGTAAATAAAATTGCATGACTGTACATGCTCAGGCATCTGCCTAACATACAACTACTCTCTGGAGACAGAAAACAACACCATTATCTGTCTTCAGAGCCATTTTTAACAAACTGACATATTCTTAATGGGTTTAAACATCTGTGGTCTATGGCACACAGACGATATCAGATTGGATACACACAGTACTTGTTAGTAAACCAGTTCATTGTTGGAGTGTCTCCAAAGATGAAATGTTGAAAAGTAAAATGCATAGAAAATAATTTATGCAATTGAAGTGATATATCGGAGCTGAATATGAGGTAAACCTGTAGAGAGAAGTTCTACTATTTGACTTTTTAAGAAATTGTCAGTGACAAATTCTTTCAGAATTTGACAGACTGTAGTAATATAGCACTACAGAGAAATGTAACTAAGCAATACTGCTATAAAATATGTCCCTATAAGATACAGAAATGCTAAGCTATAACTTACCAATTGCTGGAATTATGTTCACCGTTTGTAAATTAGCTGTGGCCTGAAGGATGTTTTCAGGAAACTCTTCACCTCTGGAAGCAACAAGAAGAACTTGAGTACTGAGAAGCACAGATTTATATACAGTAGCTCTGCTGATGATACTTACACATCCACTATTAACACAGATGCTCCCCAGTGTCTCTGCTTGAGGAGGTCCAGCAGGTACTGAGGGTCGGGTGTGGGGATATTCAGGGAATCCACAACATAAAGGTAGTCCTGAAAAAAACAATACAACATGTAGTTCATAATGTCGACCAAAACGCTTGATTTAAGTATGAAAATTAGACCATAACATCTAAATTGCAAAACATGTTCTTAATTAGGCCCTTTTGAGTTTTTGGATGTAGTAGAACTAATCATCAGCAGTTTTTCTTTTTAGTTTTTATATAATTTATAATAGGAGATCAAAAATGTATATTTTTATATTCAAAAAGAAAAAAAAAAGTTCCCCTGCAGCCTACTGGTTAAATTGCATCCAACATAACTGCAATGTTCACAGTTCAATTCCAGCTGTGGACTGGACATGTATGATTCTCTCTCCATATATACTTTCCAATGCTAAATGGCAAAGAAAAAATGCTCCCTCCTCCTGTTTTCTTATTTTTTGCATGATTGTCACACTTAAATGTATCAGAATAAACAAGAAATATAAGTCAAAACATAAGTAAATGCAACATACAGTTTTAATTAAGGTTTTTATTACTAAGGGAGAGAAATAAAATGGCCCTGTATGAAAAAGTAACCCCCCCCTTTACAGCAGAACAACATTTACCATACCCAAGTTCAATTTATGTAGCCACACCCACATTCCGGATTAATGCCACACCTGTTCTAAATCAAGAAAAAAATTAAACAGGACCTGCCTGACAAAGTGAAGGAGACCAAAAGATCCTCAAAAGCTAGACATCATTGTAAGAGCAAAAGACATTCTAGAACAAATGATAAAAAAGTAATTGAGATCTATCAGTGTGGAATAGGTTATGAAGCCATTTTTAAAGCTTTGGGACTCCAGTGAACCACAATGAAAGTCACTGAGAGACACGTGGGGGAGAAAAAAAACATGGAAGAGTGGTGAACCTTCCTGGGAGTGGCTGGCCAACCAAAATTCTCCAAAGAGGAGTAACGCATTATCCAAGAGGTCACAGAAAACCCCACAATATCCAAAGAACTGCAGGCCTTGCTTACCTCATTGTTCATAACACAATAAAAGAGACTGGACAAAAATGGCTGCTTGGCAGATTTTCAAGACCAAAACCATTGCTGAGCAAAAAGAACATTAAGGCTTGTCCTAATTTTGCCAGAAAACTTCTTGATGATCCACAAGAGCTTTGGGGAAATCGCTCTTCGGTCTGACAAGATAAGTCTTGGAAGGTGTAGATCCCATTACATCTGGTGAAAAAACTAAAGGAAAAAGAACTTCATACCATAACAGTAAATCATGTTATGGTCTAGGGCTGTTTTGCTGCTTCAGGACCTGGAAGACTTCCCGTAATAAATGGAATCATGAATTCTGCTGTCTACTAAAACATTATGAAGGAGAATGTCCAGCCATGTGTTTTTGACCTAAAACTGAAACCAACTTTGCAGCAGAACAATAATCCAAAACACACCAGCAAGTCCACCTCTGGCTGAAGAAGAAAAAAAATAAATAACTTTGGAGTGGCCTAGTCTAAATCCTGACTGAATCCTATTCATCCTATCCTATTTGCTGTGGAATGACCAAAACCCTCCAATGTGGCTGGATTACAAGAACAGCAAAATAAGTGGGCCAAAATTCCTCCACAGCGCTGTATGCAACTCAATGAAAATTTACCCCAAATTCTTGATTGCAGTTGTTGCCAACATCCCAACCAGTTATTAGGTATAGGGAGCAATCACTTTTTCACAAAGGGCCATGTAGGTTTGGATGTATTTTCCCCCCACTTACAGTAAAAACAATGCACATAATTAAATCAGGAAGTGGGCAAACGTTTTTTACACCACTGTATAGTTAAAAATGATTTGCTTGCATGAGCAGGTCGCTGGTACCTGAGTCATCTTGGAGCTTAGCGCTGATTTGAGTCCATGCACTCGGAGTTTCATGGGCGGCATGAAGTAGTAACTATTCGGCCCCCTGGGTCCATGAGACACCCCACCTGAGACAAACATCATCTGTTAGACAGGTTCTGATTTACAAACAGTGAATCCCTCAAGACTAAATGACTGGATGTTAATATCAAGAATATTGTCTCTAATGTTGACAAATTTTAAAACAAACTGACTGACAGCGCCTGAATAAAAATTTCACAACAAAAACAAAATCTGTGTGGTAACAGTCTTTCACCTCCTCTCCATAGCGGGGATCGGATGCTTCCGTGGCGAGCTCTTCCACTTCCTTTCTGCCTCCATGGTTTCCTACCTCCTCCACTGACCTCTGACCTGACCTTTGTGTTGGCGTAGCTCTAAGAGATCAAAAATACTCTTAGTCTTTTTCTTTCATAAATT
This sequence comes from Eupleurogrammus muticus, assembly GCA_036785175.1. Classification (NCBI taxonomy): domain Eukaryota; kingdom Metazoa; phylum Chordata; class Actinopteri; order Scombriformes; family Trichiuridae; genus Eupleurogrammus; species Eupleurogrammus muticus. The sequence continues at coordinate 3,317,612 of JAYKQN010000003.1, read as the reverse complement.
GACACCAGCTGCTTTAGCATTTCTTACTGCTTCACTTTCAAACATCAGTGGTTACAGTAAATTACCTGATTTTCTTCCCAAACAAATTGTTAACAATGTATGAAAGTACAGTTTTTTTTTGTTTAAACCTAGATGTTTAAGTTCAGCCTACCATATATTTACTTAACGGCAAGGCAAAAAAAAAAAATAACTGAGTACACAAACCAATGATTATTTTTAGCTTGATATTAGTTTAATATTTGACCTGATCAGTAGATTTATATTGGCTCTGTGATATGCATTTTAAAATACTTTAGGAGATGCTAAATTAATCTGCATGTAATCAAGTGTTTTATGTGTGAAAATTGACAAAAAAAATCCTCAATTACAGAAATTTAAACGACAAAAATAATATTGGCCTGATTAAATATTAGTTGATGATATGTTATTTTTAATACCAACAGGACATTTAGAATAGTTGTGACATCACAACTTCACAGTAGTCTTGACAGTGGTTTTAAGGCACAGTTCCTGAATATAAATCTAAATAAATATATTTGTATACAGTTACCCCTTAAACTTAGCATATTGATAGGCTATAAATACTATGGCACATTCACCTGTATCCCTCTAAAAAACATGAACAACAGGAAAGCTCAGTAACATTTTAAATACCGTAAATTCTGGACTACAAGCCGCTACTTTTTTCATATGTTTTGAACCATGCGGCTCATACAAAGGCACGGCTATTCTGCAGATTTTTTCCACCGCTAGGGGCTCTCTAACCGAAATTAGAATCAAAACTAAGACAAAATAAATGCAAAGAAGAATACGCTAGTTCAAGAAGAATACGCTAGTTCCTCTTTAGCAGATATAAGTCGGTGGAAGCGGATAGAAGGACGAATTACCAATCCTGTCAAACTCTATATTTTCAAATCCTCACCCCTTTATCATGGAACCCACATTAAGAAGTTCGTATGATGCAAGTTGAAGGCCATCGATCCCGCTATACAGGAAGGAAACCGCCCTGCTGCTCGGAAGCTTAGCGTCAATGAGTCTATGGTGAGGCGAAAAGCATCCTTTACTGATGTCTGTCAGTGGATCCTGACAGCGTGGAGTGCTTTGAAAGAATACACCATCACCAAAGCATTCAGAAAGGCTGGACTGCTACGCGAAGATAGTGGCGCACCTCCAGGGCCAACCTCACCGGAGGATGACAGTGACACGGACAGCGAGACTGATAGAGACAGATGTGACGAAGCGCTGCTGAGTTTGTTCAACTCCGACACTGAAGAAGACGACTTTGTGGGTTTCAGCGAAGATGGTTAAGGTGACGTGATTTCACACACAGGAGAAATGAAGACAAATACTGTAAATACCGGTTATTTTCTCTTGGTTCTGACCCGTTTTATTCAGCAAAGTTGCTGCCGTGTTAAAATACAGGTTAGGAAAGGATCTATTTAGGGACATACATTTACATTTACAATTCAAAATCGTTCTGTTCCTGTAGTAAATATCTAATCTAAAAACATACATATCTGTGGCTTGCAAAACTTTTTTCAATAGAGCGGATGCGGCTTGTATGCAGGTGCGGCTTGTTTATTTTTTTATTTTTTTTAAAATAGCGCGGATGCGGTTTAAATGCAGGTGCGCTTTATAGTCCAGAATTTACGGTATTTAGGTATCTGAAACCTGAACCTGCAGCATTTAATGAAACACGGGAAACGGCATGAACAATCTGACTTAATCAAGGGCAAACATTTCAGAGAATGTGTACGTACAATCCTTTTATAAGATCTCTGCCATGTTTCCACCAGGTGCAGAATATCCAGCCTGAGAGGAGACAGACCAAATGTTTAATCCTGCATTCAAAAAGCAGTCTTCACTGTTGTGATTTCATTTGAATATTTCAGTTGAATTTCAGTTGTACAAGCAAAATCTTCCTAAATAAAAAGAAAAAAAGAGGAAGATACCTCAGTAAGAACAGAGGAGAATTCCTCTTCCAGGACCGAGGCAGTTACTTTCATACGCAATTTTAATTTTAGATTTGAGGAAATATCATGATATTTAGAGCCTGTGGGTTAAGTTGATAGCAGAATAGCATAACTAACAAGATGCCTGACACAAAAGAAAAAAAACTTTGACAAAACTTTGATACTTTAAATTATGAATTCAGCTTTACCTCGGAGCCACAGCGAAGATGTCTGGGTGGAGGTGAGCCACTCCCAGTGGCTCGCTGTCCAGATCCTGCAAAGTCTCCACCCACGTGTTGACGGGTGTCAGGTGAGAAGGAACGGCAATGTCACATGTCCTTAGAACAGGCAGGGAGCAGTCTGGAGGAGGAGGTGCACGTTCTGCAGAGGAAGACAAGATCAATCAGTGTCCCACATCCTTAATGATGGGAGACCACAGACATATTTTTTACTTTTTACTGTTTTAAAATCACTAGCAAGCACTGATGGGAATAACAGAGTTAAAAGTAAGTCTTTTATTAAAGGCATTACGTTACCAACAGATAGCAAGTTAAAATAACAGTTTTTTTCAGAAGAGACAGAGGAGGAAGTAGGGTTGTTACAAGCAAAGCGTCAATCACCGGGCAACAGGTCAGTCAGAGTGTGAAGCAGAGATTTACCAGAAAAAAGCTAGAGTTAAATTCTAAGCTTTACTGGTTTAGCTGCTATATTCTTTCTCACTAACACAGGCTACTGTGACTCTAGCCAATGATATAACTAAAAACTTCATGAAGTGCGTCTTACTCCAAGATATGTTCACAGATCCCAGTACATTTTAAAGTTAAAAATGATGCAATAGTTATTTTTCTCTGGTAACTACTTACTTTTATAGTGGAGTAACTGTTACTTTTTGGGAGAAGTAACTAGCAAATATAAGTAATTACTTGGTGACTGTTCAGTGGTGACATCACAATTTTCTAAAAGTTCAGATGCCTAGTTTTAAGGCAGTTTCTGTAAATGAGCTGTCTGCATTCCTCTGTTGATTAAGCTTTTTGAACTAACCTTCAAAAAACTATTAAAATCAATTTGCACCTTAAACATAGCTTCCTGTAGGAGAACAGAAAACACCTGGAAACACACACTGAGCTGGTGAAGAATAGGTTTACACTTTAGGGGGATGAACCTAGGAGATTTAGACAGCAAACACCACATTGGTAAAACTGGCAAAATCTTGATTGAACGAAAGAAAACGTGTTTCTAAAGTACTTAATCTGGCTGGATCCACCAGGTTTGTAGGCAGCAGTAAATTGGACGGCAGAGGGCTTTCACCTGAGAACGAGGAGGCAAACTGAAGAGGAGAACACAGAGTTAGTGGAGCAGTTTGATAAATCACCAAAACACACAAACACAGCAAATACCACACTGACATCTAAAACATACAGCAGGTACTGCAAGGCCTTCGAGTATCACCTGGTTAAAATATACGAAGTTAATGTAACAACACTGCATCCTAAACAACTGTTCAGGCCACTTTACGATGTACAGATTTGCTTTTACGAAAAATGACAGAATACATAGCGCAATAACCTGTCATTAAAGTCAACACATGAAACTACGGCCAGCTGCAGCTTAAACGCTTCGTACCCGTTTAACGGCTCCTCTACCACAGACTACCAGGGATAACCGAAGCATTTTGGGTCAACAGCGTCATATAATGAATTCCCTCTAAAAGTAACACAGAGATATTGTAAGCGGAGTAGAATCCTGTTAGTATCTATCTGCCGCATGAAAGGTCGTGGAGGAAGGCTGTTCTGTTCCGTGCGCGTGCTGATGACGACATCCTATGACTATTGGCTGTCCGACAAATCGCTAAAAAACGTCATCACATAATTTGCGCAATTGATCTCACATAATCTAATGACGAGGCCACAGGAGAGAGAGGGTTTTGTGCACAAGAAAGTCGCGAAAACGGCAACACTGAAAGAATTCACTGACAGATAACTGGTATTATTGCGGTTTATGTGATCAATAGTGCAAATGAAATGAATCACAAGAAAAGTGCCTTTGTTAACGCTCAGGCCAATACAATATCAATATTATATAAACTGAAAAAAAAAAAAATATATATATATATATGAGACTATATATATATATATATATATATATATATATATATATATATATATATATATATATATATATATATATATATATATATATATATATATATATATATATATATATATATATATGAGACGAACTGAAGGTTTCAATTAAAATGTTTAGTATACAAGCTGTGGACATTTTTATATTGTATAAAGGCTTCGTAACCTTACTTTGAAAATAGGTTTCCATGTACGATTTGAGGATCTAGGGACAAGGGATATTGTGTTGCTTCTGTACAGACTGTAAAGCCCATTTGCCCTAATCTGTGATTTGTGATTTTGGGCTACATAAATGAAATTGACATGACTTGAATATAAAAAATAGCCTAAACCAGTTTCTATAAACATTTTTATGCTTGTCTTTGCATTATATGTTCAAAAATGTAGTCAGAAAACCTTTTAATTCAATCATTCATTTTAATATTGTAATTACCAGTGAATATCAAACATATTCCATACATATTTTAACATCCAAGAACAACTTAAAAGGTTTCATATTACGAGTAGCAACCTCAAAATACCACTGTTTAGTTTTATAACATAAAAAAGTGGTGAGAAAATGTGGGGATTGCGACGCTTTGAGGACTCCCAACATCAAGAGATTTAACTTTTTTTTTTTTTTAATATAATGAATTGCTACTTGTAAATATGTAACAAACATGTAACAAACATTGCCAAACTATTACAAAATATTATTTTAAAAAAAATCTCAATTATACATATAAAACAAGTGCAAGAATGCTGTAGTCTAATGTAGTTTCACATTATTACAAATGTACAAGTAGGGAAAACTCCCTGGCAGATAGTATTAACATGCATAACATAATTCATAAAACATTGCATATATACATAATCTCTCTTGGTATCTGTTACATCTGTGGTTTAAATCCTATATGAGACTAGAGAAGAAGAATGTTGACCCTTTAAGATCATTTTCATCTGGAACTTCAAGGTTCACGTCTCCTGGATTAAAAACAAGCCCCCCAATTGTGTTGTATTTGCGGTTTGGCTTTTTTTTGTGTGATTGTGTTGGGAAAACAGTGACATAGTATCCCTCTGAACTGTTGGGTACACTTACTCTTGAATCTGTTAAAGTTGATCTTTTGGCATGTCTGGGTTCCTTCATATTATTATTACAACTAGATGGGGAGCTCATCTCTCTATTCTTATGTGATGCTTGGAGGTTCAGAGTGGAACCTCTGGCCCTCAGCACATGATGCTCTCCTGTGAAATCATCAATGTTGAGATCTGAACGGTTGAAATCTATATCATGGTCTAAATTAACATCCACAACAGAGTAACTGGACGTAGATTTGGTCCTGGATGACTTCCCAACTGTGTGATGAAGTCTGACATCTCCAACTAAGTCCAGAACAGGAAATTTCATATTTCCTGTTGTTATATCGGAGCTTTGATTCTTATATGAAGTCTCTTTTAACTTGAGAGATGGTTTATCAATGTCAAGTTCTGGAGATTTGAGATGCAGCTGTGTGTTCTGGATATCTTTTTTAGGCATGCTGATGTCAACATTTGGGGGACTAACTTTTGGACTTGTAATATCCTTCAACTCTGGCAGTTTCATATTCATTTTTGCATTTGGAGGAGAAATATCTTTTTTTTTTGGCCTCAGTGATGCACCAAAGTCAATATCAGCTCCCCTCCTGAGATCTGGGCTTCCAAACTGAGGCAGCTTGAGAGTTGGAAATTTAAATTTTCTGTTTGAAAAATTGAGGTCGGTCTGAGGACCTACCAAGCTTCCTGAAGAAACATTCATGCCAATGTCTGGACCTCTAACTGATCCTTTGACATTTGGAGCTGTACATTTCATATCAGACTGTTCTATGTTAACATTTTTTCCTAGATCAGGATGTTTTTCACTAAGATCTGCCTTAGGACCTTTCAGACTGGCATCAGGCAAATCAAAATCTGGATTAATGTTGAAATTCTGTCCTTTTGGTAATTTGGCATTAAAATCTGGTGTTTTGAGGTCCAAGTCAGAGCAATCTAATTTTGGTTCTGAAAACTCTAAATTCGGCAGGTTCACTTTTGGCTTTTTTAATTTGCAAGATGGACCAGCAATATCAACATCTGGCATTCCTAAATACACTTTAGGATCATTGAGATTGACATTGGATACATTTATACCAACATCTGGACCATCGAGGTTGCCATCAATTTCAGGTCCTTTCAGGCCTGGAAAGCTAAATTTAGGCATCTTTAGTTTGGGCATTTTAAATTTTGCTTTGGGTGAACCAATGTCAACATCTGGAGTGTTCATGTTTAACTTAGGAGCTTCCAGGTCCATGTTTGGCAAACCCACATCAGGAGTATCAATTTCACCCTTTATCTTTGGAGCTTTCAGATTTAAATCTGGTGAGTTCAGATCTGAGTTAAAGTCCAAATTTGGTCCTTTTGGCAATGTTCCTGAAAGATTAAATTTAGGTAATTTCAATTTGCCTGAGGGAGCATTAACATCCCAGTCTTGTGTGTGAAGCTCTGGCATTTTTATTTTACCCGATGGCATGTCTAAGTTGACATTTGGGGTATTGACATCCAGTTTTGGGCTATTGAGGCCAACCTTGGTGTTCAGATCTGGGGTATTAATTCCACTACTGACGTTAGGACCAGAGAAATCTAGGTCAGGAGATTTAAGATTCAAGTTAGGGCAATCTAATTTTGGTCCTGAAAACCCTAAATTAGGCAGGTTTACATTTGGCCTTTTTAATTTGCCAGACGGGCCAGCAATATCAACATCTGGCAATCCTAAATCCACTTTAGGATCATTGAGATTGACATCGGGTACATTTATACCAACATCTGGACCACTGAGGTTACCATCAATTTCAGGTCCTTTCAGGCCTGGAAAGCTAAATTTAGGCATCTTTAGTTTGGGCATTTTAAATTTTGCTTTGGGTGAACCAATGTCAACATCTGGAGTGTTCACATCTAACTTAGAAGCTTTAGGGTCCATGTTTGGTAAACCCACATCAGGAGTATCAATTTCACCCTTTATCTTTGGAGCTTTCAGATTTAAATCTGGTGAGTTCAGATCTGAGTTAAAGTCCAAATTTGGTCCTTTTGGCAATGTTCCTGAAAGATTAAATTTAGGTAATTTCAATTTGCCTGAGGGAGCATTAACATCCCAGTCTTGTGTGTGAAGCTCTGGCATTTTTATTTTACCCGATGGCATGTCTAAGTTGACATTTGGGGTATTGACATCCAGTTTTGGGCTATTGAGGCCAACCTTGGTGTTCAGATCTGGGGTATTAATTCCACCACTGACGTTAGGACCAGAGAAATCTAGGTCAGGAGATTTAAGATTCAAGTTAGGGCAATCTAATTTTGGTCCTGAAAACCCTAAATTAGGCAGGTTTACATTTGGCCTTTTTAATTTGCCAGACGGGCCAGCAATATCAACATCTGGCAATCCTGAATCCACTTTAGCATCATTGAGATTGACATCGGGTACATTTATACCAACATCTGGACCACTGAGGTTACCATCAATTTCAGGTCCTTTCAGGCCTGGAAAGCTAAATTTAGGCATCTTTAGTTTGGGCATTTTAAATTTTGCTTTGGGTGAACCAATGTCAACATCTGGAGTGTTCACATCTAACTTAGAAGCTTTAGGGTCCATGTTTGGTAAACCCACATCAGGAGTATCAATTTCACCCTTTATCTTTGGAGCTTTCAGATTTAAATCTGGTGAGTTCAGATCTGAGTTAAAGTCCAAATTTGGTCCTTTTGGCAATGTTCCTGAAAGATTAAATTTAGGTAATTTCAAATTGCTTGAGGGAGCATTAACATCCCAGTCTGGTGTGTGAAGCTCTGGCAGTTTTATTTTACCAGATGGCATGTCTAAGTTGACATTTGGGGTATTGACATCCAGTTTTGGGCTTTCGAGGCCAACCTTGGTGTTCAGATTTGGGGTATTTATTCTGCCACTGAGGTTAGGACGAGAGAAATCTAGGTCACGAGATTTGAGATCCAAGTTAGGGCAATCTATTTTTGGTCCTGAAAACCCTAAATTAGGCAGGTTCACTTTTGGCTTTTTTAATTTGCAAGACGGACCAGCAATATCAACATCTGGCATTCCGAAATCCACTTTAGGATCATTGAGATTGACATCAGGTACATTTATACTAACATTTGGACCATCAAGATTGCCATCAATTTCAGGTCCTTTCAGGCCTGGAAAGCTAAATTTAGGCATCTTTAGTTTGGGCATTTTAAATTTTGCTTTGGATAAACCAATGTCAACATCTGGAGTGTTCACATCTAACTTAGGAGCTTTTGGGTCCATGTTTGGTAAACCCACATCAGTATCATTTTCACCCTTTATCTTTGGAGCTTTCAGATTTAAATCTGGTGAGTTCAGATCTGAGTTCATGTCCAAATTTAGTCCTTGTGGCAATGTTCCTGAAAGATTAAATTTAGGTAATTTAGATTTGCCTGAGGGAGCATTAACATCCCAGTCTTGTGTGTGAAGCTCTGGCATTTTTATTTTACCCAATGGCATTTCTAAGTTGACATTTGGGGTATTGACATCCAGTTTTGGGCTTTTGAGCCCAACCTTGGTGTTCAGATCTGGGGTATATTTTCTAGCGCTGAGGTTAGGACCAGAGAAATTTGCGTCATGAGATTTGAGATCCAAGTTAGGGCAATCTATTTTTGGTCCTGAAAACCCTAAATTAGGCAGGTTCACTTTTGGCTTTTTTAATTTGCAAGACGGACCAGCAATATCAACATCTGGCATTCCGAAATCCACTTTAGGATCATTGAGATTGACATCAGGTACATTTATACTAACATTTGGACCATCAAGGTTGCCATCAATTTCAGGTCCTTTCAGGCCTGGAAAGCTAAATTTAGGCATCTTTAGTTTGGGCATTTTAAATGTTGCTTTGGGTGAACCAATGTCAACATCTGGAGTGTTCACATCCAACTTAGGAGCTTTAAGTTCTGTGTATGGTAGAGTATCAATTTCACCCTCTATCTTTGGAGCTTTCAGACTTAAATCGGGTGGTTTCAATCCACCACTGAGGTTAAGACCAGAGAAATCTAGGTCAGGAGATTTAAGATCCAAGTAAGAGCAATCTAAGTTTGGACCAGAAAGCCTTAAATCAGGCAGGTCCATGTTTAGCTTTTTGAATTTGCCAGATGGACCAACAATATCAACATCTGGCTTTCCTAATTCTGCTTTAGGACCTTTAATATTGACATTTGGTACATCAACATCTGGACCATCCAAGTTGCCATTTTCAGGTCTGTTTAGTTGTGAACGACTAAATTTAGGCATCTTTAGCTTGGGCATTTTAAATTTTTCTTTGGGTGAATCAATGTTGACATCTGAAGTGGTCAAATCTAACTTGGGAACTTTAAGGTCCACATTTGATAAATCCAACTCTGGAGTGTCAGGAGTGCCCTTAATTTTTGTTGATTTCAAAGTTAGTTCAGGTGTTTTAATCCCTGCATTGATATCCACATTTTTTTTTTTTGGTAATGTGCCAAAAAGCTTAAATGTTGGCATTTTAGGTGTGCAAGAGGGAAGATCAGCATCACTGTCTAACTTACCAGAAGGCACATTAATATCCACATCTGTATTATTAAGGCCTTTCTTTGGGACTTTGAGATCTATACCAGACAACTGCATGCCCTCTTTAAACTTGGGAGCAGATAGTTCTAAGTCTTGGCCTTCAACCTTAGGCCCATATGGTCCAAAGCCTGGCATTTTGAGTTTTCCAGAAGGGCTTGACCTATCCATGTCAGTGAACTCTGGTTCTTCGAGGTCTCCATTAAAATCTGGAACTATAAGGTCCGGTAAATCAAATTGGGGCATTGTGAATTTAGGGGCTTTGTATTTCCCAGATTTACCTCTAATATCAGCTGATGGAGTGTGGATGACTAAATTTGATTTGTGTAGGTCAGCTTTGTGTATATTTATATCAGGTGCATTAATCTTATCTTTTATCTTTGGCATTTTGAGACTTAAGTCATGGGTTTTAATATTAGCATCACTTTTTCCTGAGAGCCTAACTTTGGGCATACCAAATTTACCAGATGGAGCATCCAAATCTAAAGGTGGAGCTTTAATATCATTTTTGGACTTCTTAAGCAGCTCTTTGACTTCACCTGAAGGCAAGTCAATCGCTGGCCCATGGACATCAAGTTGTGACACATTAATAGTTGGCATTTCTTGACCAAAGTCATGGTAATTCCCTGATACACTCAACTTGGGTGATTCTACATAACTGGAAGGATTGTCAACATTTAGATTGGGGTATTTCGTTCTCTTGGAATACTTGTTATGAATTTTATCTGCAGGAACATCTGGAACTTCAATATCTGGTGTCCTGAGCTCACAATTTGGCCCACTTAAAGCAGGTCCAGAGAGGCTCAGGTCTGGCATTTCCAATCCTTCATCTGTTCCCTCAATGCCCATTTGGGGATTATCACTGGTATTTTCTCCATTAAGAATTATCCCTATATGATGGGGACTAACATCTAAATCTTTTAGGCCTATACCTATTTGTGGAACTGTGGAAGTGACATCGTATTTCAGTCCAGTTTTCGGTCTTTCAAGATCTGGCATTGTCAGCTCAATAGTTGGACTATCAGTGTTTGGCAGTTTTATATCAGTTGGGGTGCTGACATCTGGATTCTCTGGTAAAAATATCTGTATTTTACTTTTACCCACTTTCACCTGACCTCCACTTAGAGCTGAACCAGTTGCGCCCATACCCAGTGGTGGAAGGTTCAGATTGTTCCCATCTGTCCATTCTCCAGCTGTTTCAGTAGAAAATTTGATCTCACCTGATTGTAAATTACCATTAAAATCTTTGTCAGGTGTCTTTATTTTCAGAAGTCCAAAGTCTACTCCAAGGCGAGGTATTCCGTGGTCATGTTTTAGGCTGACCTCAGATGGGCCAGTTACAGTTGGCTTGGCAGTTACCGCCTTGTTCATGCAGCATTTTTTATCATAAGGCAACTTATCCTTCATGAACTTTTTGATTTTGGAATTGTAGAGTTTGGTGTAAGAATCTTTCAGCATCTAAAATATAAAGACAAAACATATTGAGTGAGAATACCTGACACTTGATAACATATAACACTGACATTTAAAAAATTTGACCAGTTCTGCATTATTGTAGCAGAAAATCATTCATTTTTGACTTGATATTATATGTATTGCACCAACCATTTCGGGAGTCTTGGCACATTGGTCCAGATTTCCAAGACTCTTGCTCAGGTTATTCTTTGTGAGCACTCGGATTTTGTCATCAAATGGCTTCATTAGCTTCAGTACTTCTAACACCTCCTGCTTTGACAGTTGATCAAAATCAATTGTTGCTCCGACGACTTCATCCCCTGAAAAAAAAAATATTCCAGGAACAATCTTTAACACATAGAATGGAGTTTTCTGCCTTTAGAAGTTCCTCAATCAAGCAAAAGATTTGATGCCTGCATGACAACATGGACCCATAGGACTTGTGGTCTTCTTTGTTGTGTGGTCAATTTCTACCACTAAGGATTGTTTAAGTGTTCATTGTTCAGCAGGTTTTTAATTGGACCCTGTGATTACAACTGGTGAAAAAAGCAGAAAGCTTTAGGCTCGTGTTTGTTTTTTCGAGTTGAACCAGTGACATTTCGCATTCCTTAGTCTGCTTTAGGACCTTTGAGATTGACATCGGTTACATTTATATCAACATCTGGACCATCTAAGTTGCCATCAATTTCAGGTCTGTTTCAGTGTGGAAAGCTGAATTTAGGCATATTCTGCTTGTTGCTCTCAATAACTTAATTTAACTTAAAAACTCAAAACTATAACCTAAAAACTGTTGCTAAAAAAATCAAGACAAGAACATTTTTTGTGAATTTGTCTATTACGAAAATGTAGTAAACTCAATACAAACTGCACATTTAAAAAAGATTTCATGGCTTTATCCTCACAAAGGCTATCTGGTAACTTCATGTATAGTCTAAAACATAAACATTGGATTTGGGTCAAAAGTCCAAATACTTATGTCTTACTTTTAAAGAAATTAAAAAAACCAAACAAAATGAGGTCAAGGCCATACCTTCTTTTAGTCCCTGATCAGCTGAGGTGCTGCTGTTGATGCTGGAAATAACCAGTGTCCCCTCATCTGATTGCTCCAGGGTCAGCGCCTCAGAGAGACTTCTTCCCCTGCGGTGTGACAGCTGCAAGAAAAGAAATTTCATTAAAGATTAGAAACTCAGGCACTCAGTAACAGAACATTCTTTTAAAATCAATATGCAATAGAAATGTGTTCATCATAGAACTGTTTTTTGGTACCATGGTTGTGGCGTTTCTGTCACCTCTGCATTTAAAAAAAAAATTTGGATCAGACCTGCAGGAGAAAACGGAATGCTTAGAGAACACATTTAGATTATTGGTATGAGAAAATTCTATTCAACACTCTATTTTATTGTAGCTCAATTTAGAATATTAGCCTTCTATGAGACAGAAAAAAGCAGATGAATTCAGGTACTAGTTTAGAAAATAAAACTGTAATAGTTTAAAGAGGTAAAACTACTCACACAGAATTTTCAAATGTCGGTTTAACATTTAAACTTTTAAACTAAAGTAGGAAAATAAAAAAGCAACAGTGTGTGCACACAAAATGGTGCAGTCCAACATGCTGAAAATAATTTGCTAAAATACTAAATGCTAAATTTCATAATTGAATTGTTTATTTTAGTGCAAATACATTGGTTAGACCATATTTGAGGTTTTTGTGTATGTACCTTTTTCTTCTTATTAAAAAAAGGTAAAACAAATAAAGAAGTACCTTAGAAGTGTTTCAAAGGCCAAAGGTTTGGAACAATATCCATATAAATGTATTGCTTTAAAGAACAAAAATAGTGTATGGGACAGTATTCCCAACGGCTGATGGGGCCCATGCATTCATGTATTGGTAATATGCTCAGGCACTTTCAAGATGTAGTCTTGCAGTACAAAACTATAGGTATTAGTTTTTCCAATCTATACCATTGCACATGAATGCACCACTCTGTAGGCTTCAGTGAGTTCACATAACTGCATTTCCAAGAAATCATTTGAAAGGAAAAATAAGAAGTATGAAGATATAAAAACAAAAAAGAGTGGAGAATCTATTTGTGGGTCAGCCAATGTGATTTGATGTTTGGGCAGTAGAATGGCCTGTATTTATAAAACAATATAATAGAAAAAACAGGAAGGAAATTATGAAAAAATGACATTGTTTCAAAGACTTAGAGGGGCTTCAGCTGTGCATCTTTAGGTAATTGAGTAATAACCTTCAGGCTCTCGCACCATAATTCAGTAAAACAAGGAACAGGTTTATCAAGAATGCTGGTGGGTGTTTCCTTTTTATAAATATGCAGAGTCAAAGTAACTACACCCATACAGAAATCATAGCGGACTGGCAGATCTTGTGTGAATCCAAGCACAGTATGTTCTATGAAGCTCGCTCCAAAAGAAAAATCGTGTTATATATTTTAGTCTACATCACCACCTGGCTGCAGTTTTCTTATGTCTCCAATCATCAAAATTAAAGTACCAAAACAAGAACCAAAACAAGAATTATATATATATATATATATATATAGTGCCCCACGATTGGCTGGCGACCATCTGGGGTGTATCCCTGCCTCTCGCCTTAACGCGCTGGGATAGGCTCCAGCAGACCCCTGCGACCCCGAAAGGGAATAAGCGGGATAGACAATGGATGGATGGATGGATGGATATATATATATATATATATATATATATATATATATATATATATATTTATGTGTGAAAATGTAGGTATTTAAAATGTCAAGTTGGGTAAAATCTAACTCATCTTTCATACAGACACAACTGTAAACTGTAAAAGGTTACTCATTAAACATTTTACAGCTCAGCCAAAGTGCACGTGTCTTGCAATTTGGAAAAAGGGAATCAGTCACTAAAAGCTGAGCTTTATCATCAGCGCCATTTCTGTCAGCACATTTACAACTTCACATTAGCAGAGTTTGTAGTTTCCAATCATAATAAATATTACACACCAAGGTGCAAACATTATCAGTGTAATCTAAACACACGTTCCAATAATCTTCTTTAAAATAGGAATGACTGATCAGATCGTTTAAATTTTTTCCAGGAACATCAGACTACGATATTATTACAGTAAACAGCTGCCAAATTAAGGAAAAGGTAAACCAGTCTGTATGAAAAAGAACATGTATTACGCCCTACCAATAAACCAAATGTTATATGCGCTCTTGGCTGAATGTGATTATGTTCAGGGCTGATGACGGCTCCAGAAACTCAGAAAAACCTAACATCTTATGAAGAGAATTTAAAATGAAAACTTAAAAAAACTGACCTCAGGGTGCATCAGGTGGGAGTTTTAGTTCGTTTCTGTGTTGCTGACTTATGAGTCCCACAAATACTCCACCTGAAGCGGATAAACAGGTTCCACCTCAAACGTTCCGCCTCCACACACCGTCAATACAGCACGCGCGCACGCCCTCATGCAAACACACCTTGGGCCGTGTATTGGAGGATCAGCAGCGACTCAGACAGTGGGAGGTCATTCAGATGAACCAGCCTGAGGACATCTGGTCGAGATGTGCTGCTAGGTGCTGCCATGAAGTCTGACGTCACAGAATAATGTTTTATCGAAACATCATTCTGCTGCTGCGGCTTCGGTGGTTTTATCAGCAGGAAAAGTCATTCAATTAATCTGCGTCGATCTATAAAAGAATGTAGGGGATTGTTTCAGCATCCGCTGTTCAAAGCTGTATTCAACTACTAAATGAATCCGTCAGAAGAATTCCAGACATTTTCTAGAAGAAGTGTTGAGTTGTCGTTATATTGATCTGTGAAATTGTCAGAACTGTTTCAGAGCTATGAAACAGGCACGTGACTGTCTGTCTAGGTATTTCTTACACGCCACACCACCTGATTTCCAGTCACCTGTCGCCGCCCCTTTCTGCACAAACATGAGCCCAAACAAGCCTGTAGTTGCACTTGTGCTCAAAACGGGCTCCTCGACCCTCCACATGTGCAGCTCATATGCAAACACCTCTTTTTTCCTCCTGTCTGAACCTTGTTTGTGGCTGATTGTATTAATAAACCTTGGTGCAGGAGACAAAGCTCTTTGTGTGCAATGAAATGTAAGAAGTTGAGTTCTTGTTTATGTTCATGAAATGTTTCACCACTGAAGAATTACTGTGTCCTTTAAAACCAGTTACAGTAGGAATCCAGACTTTCGGTAACCAAGTCAAAGCAAAAACATAAACAAAATACTCCCTGTGACAATATGACAATTGTGCTAGTGTGAAAGAAATGCTTACATGAGCCAAGGGAGTGGCAGGTGTTCACTGTGAGTTATAAGACCTGAATCTCTAAATGGGCTCTGAGGAGGACGGTTACATAATAACACTGTTCTCAGGAAAACCTGGTGGTAACAAAGCATCTTTAACAACATTAAATCCAATGATGCAGTTTTTACAATTAAATATAGTTCAATTACTATTATACAAAAACAAACCTTAAAACCAACAAAAATCCTGAAATGAATATCTTTAACACATTACTTATAACATTGCACTTTAGAGCTGCAATTATTTATTGCAAACTATATTATAAATCTTTTTAATCACTTTTTTTAAGCAAAACTATTAAACATTCTCTTTTCACAGCAAATCAAATTTGAGGATTTGCTGTTTTTCCATATGTGATGGTCAAAGTGAAAGCTGTAATGTTTTAGACTGGTGGCCAGGTAAAACATACAAACAGTAGTTTCAGATAGCTTGAGTCTATCCCATGGCTGTGATTTGCTTAAAAGAACAATGTTTGTAGTAACAACAGTAGTACAGTTTATATATTCTTCTCTATTGTTCTTCTCTTCTGTTTTATTACAAATATAATTACTCGTATTCGATTTTTACAGAGGCAAGGCATTTTATTGCACTTCATCTCCCTGTCCCTTCAACCTCAAACAGTGCTTTTTCTAATGAAGGCAAAAATGCATGAAAAATACTTGTAAAATAAGTTATAGCAAAAACAAAAAAACTAAACAAAACACATTGAGTATAAACAGCCAGAACACCAGAAGTTTCAAAACTCTGCTTACAGCACCAGTAAGTCATCTCTGCTAAACAACAAAATAAATGATTTACTTAAAAAATGTCTCTCTTTATTTCAAAAAAATGTAGAAAATTGTATTTTAGTTGTGATAAGAGGTAAAAGTGCCAAGGATAAGACCAAGGTTAGAAAACTACAAAGTGGCTTAGGTCCTGTGAGTGACCTGAAACTCCTGATCCTGATATATTTTGCATATAATAATAATGTCTTAACTATGCATCTCCCTCTTTGACAAAATTAAGAATTATATTAGAAATACCTAATTGTTTCTTGTGTACAGTATGTTATATTTCATTCTCTTCACATTTTAATTAATTTCATAAGTTATTTAGACCTAGGTAAAACTACTATCCTGGATTTTCCACCACACACACAGCTGTTTGGGTGTTTTTTCCCCAATGTGTTCTGCACATAAACTACTGCAATAGCTTAGGGTTAGGGTTAACCCAAAAGTCTGGATAATGCTTTAAGTAAAAGATAAAGGAATTGTAGCAGGACAAATTGTAGAGTGACCAATAGAAAACATGCCATTTGAAATTGTTTGATTGCTTGGCCTCCTTTCTTGAGAACTGCTCCTGCACTCAACTTCACACTTGACGCTGCACCTCCTTGGATCTTTAGTAATATGCCCACAAAGAAGGAAGTTGAGAGGTTAGACAGTTGTCGAGATACCTGAAGGATTTACAGTACATTCATAAGTACGTACAGATACTTTAGTCAGATGCAGTGAAAATCCGTTTCCTAAAATTATGTCACCAGAAATGAATCAAAATCAACATTAAAAAACAAGAAGTCTTTCATCAGCATTATAATCATGAATTAAAATAAACTAAATGTCCTCACATAATAACAAAATGTCATCAAATCCCACATCATCATTTCACCTCCTCAATGCAAAATGCTTTGAAGCGTGGCGTAACGGTTCTGAAACAGCAATGAGTTCTCAGCAAAACTGCCAGGATAATGTAAAAAAAATATATCTTCAGATTTCAGTGTTTCTTTGTTTTGTCTTCTCAGTACTGTCCTCCCCCACCAACCAGCCTATGGAAGATTGAATGGTCAGTTTGGCAGAGTGCAGCCGGGGTGTCAAACTCCACTACCTTCCCAGCATGCATCACCAGCACCCGGTCACAGTCCATGATAGTGTTGATTCTGGTGAATTAAACAAAAGACACAAAAAGACTTATCTTCTCTCAAATTTCAATGCAAGTATGAAAAATAAGCCATCCATCATCATCATTTTTTTTCTTTTTTTACCTGTGGGCAATTGTGAGGACAGTCTTGTCCTGAAACTTGGCTTTGATGGTCCGTTGCAGCAGTTTGTCTGTCTTCTGATCCACGCTGGCTGTGGCTTCATCAATACACAGAACCTGCATGATGGGAAAACAATAGGAGAGTCAATTCAATTACATTTTTATTTCACACAGCAAATCATCTTCAACACAAGGACCTGCATACACGGAAACAAATGTAAAAAATAATCCAGCAGATGACACACAGGTTTGAACTATATAATTTGTTATTACTTGAGGACTGGGAAGATAAAAACCCTTTTTAATCCCACAAAATGTTATGAAAACACTGGATGCTTCCTATCTTATATCAATCAAAACAGTAAACAATAGGTATATGGCAAATTATGTAGTGAGTATTCTACACTATTTAAACCAAATATGTGTGACAAATAATGTATAGATTCATAGTGTCACAAGTCTCTAAGGACGGAACGTTCTGTTGCAAATCACAGAGAACCTGTGATCTGTGATTTTTGGATATACAAATATAATTGAATTGAATACATACAGTACATAAAGAATAGATACAGTTTTGAAAAGCATTCATCAGGTCATTAAAAGTCCATATGTATCTCTCCCCCCCCACATAAATCATGATTTTGTGTGATTTTTTTCAACAAAAAATGTCATGGTGTAACCAAAATAGATGATACATTTTGTATATTTAATCTACCAAGAATATAAGACTAGTTGATAGCATTTGTTTTCAATTTTTAAAAAACTTTCCAAAGAGAGTTGAACCATCTGGTACCAAGTTTCAACACTATATGACGGTTATGTTATTATCACACATACCAACAATTTTAAGAACAACCATACCAGAGGGGGAAATGGATCATACATGCAACACAGGAGCAACAGTCATACCAACATTAATACTAAGAAATGATTGAATGACATTGTGTTAAGATCCGATCTCTTTATACTGTGACCAGACCATGTGTTTATATAACAGCTTGAACCTGTGGATGTTTTGGCATTTCTCGTGATGAAGAAACATGATAAAAAACATTTGTATGTTACATGGTAGTAATATGTAAAAAGCTGTGAATAAAAAGACTGATGTGTAATATTTTACACGGCACTGGCTTTTGAATAGTTTTGACTGAATAAACAAAGTGTGAGTATAAACTAGAAATCAAACTGGACGAAATGAACACGGTTAGCATTTACTGCAGGGATACTGTGTTGGATTGCATTAGAATGTACATGTTGCTTTCATGCTTTCCACAAATGTTTTGCTTTTCTCAGTATGCAGGCATTAGTTATCACAGTCCTGTCAGTTTTATATAAATGGAATTTATCAAATATTTTCTTACGGCAGAGGACATATCTTGAAAGGAACAAAACACTTCTATGAAAATTTAAAAAATACATTTATATATACTAATAATACTACTAATAAATAGTAAATTAATCATCACAGCATCTGCTGTTCTATTTTCTATCTGACAGGTTGCACTTATACAGTATAATAATAAGACAAGCCAGGTCTCACCTTGGCCTGCGTCAGCAGAGCTCTGGCCAGACACAGCAGCTGTCTCTGTCCCACAGAGAAGGATTTTCCTCTTTCTCCCACTTCAGCATCCAAACCACCTGAACACAGTATTGATATTTAAAAATAATATTTACGTTGGTTGAATTAATTTACTTTCTGTTTTTATTTATCTTAAGATTTGAGGAGGCTGTAGCAGTCACAATGAACAGTTCAAATGGCCTGCAGCAACAGAGGGCTTCACTTCACATTGAACATGCCATTTTTATCATCATATAAACCTCAGATCATATATTATTACGTATTATATTTCAGGTATTAGTCGAGTCTAGTCTGGTGGGTCTAAATCCTTTTTGAGCCAACTTGAGTCTCTCCCATTGGCTTGAGGATTCATTTTAGGTTCCAAAGGTCAAAATTATGACAAAAGTGTTCTTTCAGGCATGAATCTCAGGGTCACTTCACCCCTTCTGAATGCCCCTGAAAGTCACCTGCTATGTCAACCTAAGTGTTTATAGTGGGGTGCCTTAGAAATTCCCCCCAGGTGCCCCTCACTTACTGATGGGGGCTACAGTCATATAGAACCACAGCCTTTCCATGCAGTTTTGAGACTTGCTTTAGGATACCACTGGGTATTCATACCAAGAACACACTGTACAGTAAGCCTCATAGAGACAGTCACATGTACAGACAGGAATGCATAAGGGTAAGTGTATTTGTGAACAAAAGTGAGGCAGTTTGATACAAAACTGATACCTTATAAAGAACTGCTTTTTCTATCTGCTTAAGCTTAATTTGTTGAGTCATTAAATTTCATCTGTTCACAAAGACTTTCAGAACACCTTTATATACCCTATGTCAGGGGTGCCCAATCCTGATTCTAATATTCACAAGCCCTTGGCAAGCTTCAGCTACTTGATTGTGAGTTGATGATTAGAATCTGATGTGTTGGAGTAGGGAGGTTCCTAAAACACGTAGGATAATAGATCTCAAGAAGCAGGATTGGGTAGCCCTGCCCTATGTCATTCTCTCTCACCCAGCCTATTGACCACAGAGCTGAGATGGCACTGGTCCAGGACCTCCAGCAACTGCTGGTCCAAGTGTTGACCACAAGGGTCGAGATTCTCCCTGATGGTCCCACTGAAGAGAAAGGGGTCCTGAGGAATAATGGCCAACCTGGACCTGCAGAGGGCGCCACCAGCAAACACAAAGTGACTTGTTGCATTTATTATGTATGTTTTGAATGTTTTTATTACTTAAAATTGCCTAAATAACAGATATATTAAAAAATATAGAGTAGAAAAAAAAGTTGTAAACATAGTCTAATTTCGTGGAACATGGGTGGTGTATGTATGTCAATAGGACTCCATTAGGTTATATGTGTTAGGAATTTTCCAAAATCGCATATTAATTATATATGGAAACAAATCTATTTTAACAAATTAGAAAAAAATGTATAACATCTAAATTGAATTAAATGCAAACAAATATTTAGAATCTTGCCCCAAATAGTGAGTAATTTTTTATCTTATCACACTTAACTGTAAAAAAAGTAGATTTTAAATCACAAGATAAAGAAATTTTTGCCATATAGCAACAGTATGCAATTAAGTGCAGTCTAACTTACTGACTCTAAACTTTTGACTTGTAGAATTTTGATGCAGTCTTAGTATAGATCTAAACCTCCCCCAGGCTCACCTGAGCTGAGCCAGGCCCACAGTGCTGATGTCCAGCCTGTCCAGGAGTATCTGACCCTGGTTGAGCTCCACCATACGGAACAGAGCCAGGAACAGACTGGACTTTCCAGACCCGGTTCGTCCCACAATGCCTACTTTTTCACCAGGTCGCACCACCAGGTTCACCCCATCCAATGCATTAGGAAGACCATTCCTGTACGCTAAAACCACGCCGTGGAACTCCAAACAGCCCTGTACAGGCCATGCTGGGGGCAACTGAAGTAAAAACAGAAACACAAGTGTAAAAAGAAAAAAAAAGAAAAAAACAAAACAAAATAACAGTATTAAGAGAGCTGTTATCAGCAGTGCATGTCACTTTGAAAAAGTAATTAGTTATAGTTACTTCTCCCTAAAATTAACTGAGTTTGTAACTGAGTAACTCCAATATAAAAGTAAGTAGTTATCAGGGAAACATTTGAGACTGGAGAAACTTCTGCTGTACCTTTTTTAGGATCAAAAACAACACACTCCCAAGGTAAAAACTGAGGCTAAACTATGCTCTAGTTTTTCCTTATTCTCCCCTCCTCTTGTTTTTTGTTGTGGAAATATCTGTGTGGTTTTGTGTCAGAGCAGCAGGCAGTCTGACCTGAGTGTTTTGGAGCTGTGATTCCGTCGGCAGGCCAGTGGAGTATTCCTCAGTTCGCTCCACACTCACCAGCTGCATCTCTGTCTGTGTGTAGCTGAATATCAGGCCAGACAGCAGGGTTGTGATGGACAGAGCATAGGACAGGGACAGACCCACTAGACCTGACAGGGACAACACATGCACATAATACTAAAATGATTTGATTAGGTCAGTGACAAATCATGGTTGGCAACAAAAGAAAGTCAAACATTTTTTAATATACAGTTTTAAGGAGCAATTTCTCAAAATGTACACTTTGTGTTCATGGTGGTTTCTTGTCATTAAAAAGTCCCTTTGTACTTACAAAAATTACAATTTTGTGTTTTTTTCCACACAAAATGTCAGTGTGACAAGAATGATCTTAAATATTTAATCCACCTAGAATTTAAAACTAGTTGATAGCATGTGTTTTTATGTTAACCTGTAATCTTTTTTAAAAGAGTTAAACTATCTGGTACCAAGTTTTTAGGGTTACCCCACATAACTTGTTTGGCATTGCTCCATTTGCAGGGACCAAAAATCACCTCATACCACCTTCTCTCTTTGTCTCTAGAAAGCAGAGTGATTTTATTCTAGTCTTAATATTTAGGAGGCTCCCTCCTGATTGGCTAATTTTGATGGTTGTGAATAATGTAGGCGTGCCATTTTACAACACAAACAATATGTCTAATATAGGCTGTCCCTGTGGATTGAGTATATGGTGTTTGTTGTTGGGACAGTATTAAGATAACATTCAGACCTTTGCTATGGTTAAAAAAAATGGCTATTCCATTATATGGGACTTTTAGCAGTTGCTACAGGGAGAAAAGCAGCTCATGATGATGACAATCTACAGCCACCAAAACCCACCTGCGGACTCACCTGGATCAACAGAATTAAACTGGTGCTGAATGACAGCAATCACCCCAAGACCTGTCACCACAGCAACACCAATCAGTTGCAGACGGATGTCCAGCCACTGCATGGCAGCGTTGCTAAGGAACAGGCAGCGCTGGTTCTGCTCCAGACGCCTGGCGATTTCCTCTTCAAACCTGGACCAAACAAAGTAGGAAAAGTACCTTATTGGTAAAATTGTAACACCAATAAATCATTATCACATTTGTTCCACACATGTAAAGATACAAGACCTAAATACAATATATATGTATTTATACAATATATATATATGCTCAATTATCATCAAGAGTCTTGTAATGTAAAATGTGAAGATTTGATGGTAAAGTAAAAAAAAAGGCACAAATGAAATGAAACAGTAGACAATATATATAAAATAGTAATTCAAAGAACAGAAAAAAATTCATTATTAATCAAGGAGTTGGTGAACAAAAACAATTATATTACTCATTTATAATCGTTAAATGTAACCTTTAAAAACTTGTATCTCACCTGGCTGAGCTGTGACTGGCCCGAATGGTTCCCAGCCCAGTCAGCGTCTCCGAGAAGTGTGAGTAAACTGGGGACAGGGTGAGGCTGCATAGGCGCTTCAGCTCCCGAGAGGTGTGACGATAAAAGTGCTGCGTGCGGTGGTAGAGCAGAGCCAGAGGCAGCAGGGGCACTAGGACCCAGGGCAGGCCATAGCTTATTACCACCAGCATGCCCAGCAGGCCGAAAATGTTGGCCAGCAGGATGTTCAGGATGAAAGGCATACTGTCATCCACGCTGTACAGGTCTGAGGAGAAGCGGTTAAGTATGCGACCCAGCGGGGTGGTGTCGAAGAAGGTCACTGTGGCCTGGCAGGACAAATTAACAGCAAGGTATGGTTTTAGAAATTTGAACTGGGAATGAATATCCATTTCAGAATCTAACTTAAGGCAGTACAGACATTAGACACACGTCATATTGTGTAACCCTAAAAACATGGTACAAGATAATTTAACTCTCTTAAAAAGGTAAAAGGTTAACATTAAAAACACATGCTATCAACTGGTTTTATTTTTTATGCAGATTCAATATTTAAAATTTATTGTTCTTTTTCAGTTACACCACTTGACATTTTGTGTCAAAAAAACAAACACAAAATTGAGATTTTTGTAAAAAAAAAAAAAAAAAAAAAATACATATGGACTTTTAAATGACGATAAACCAACATGAACACAAAGCGTGCATTTTTGAAGACCTGATAAATGCTTTTTAAAACTCCATTTAAATCTCATCTTGCCAAACATTATTTGTCACTGACCCCTTTATATTACCATACCCAGCCAAAATAGTAGTTAATTGAAGGTGAGAGGCTGGTTCAATAACATCCTCCTATTAGCTAGTCTGATGTTTCAAGCTGGCAACCTTTCAGTCAGCAGAATGGTTCTGTAACCTTCAGCTACTGCTGCCATGCATGCCAAATGCTCAATCTGTTCAGCTTGGCTTTCGCTGTCAGCCGTTTGGGGGCTCAGAGCTCAGGTGACGCACCTTGAGGACTCGGCCCAGGAGTCTGTTGTGGATGGCAGTGGCGGCACAGATGGCCCCGTAGGCAAAGAGAAAGGCTCGAAGGGCAGTAAAGACAGTGTTGGCCAAAGCAATGGAACCGTACACTATCAGGTAAAACCTGACATCTGAGCTCATATTGGTTGAGGAGGAAGTTTGCACTGTGGACAGAGGAAACCTGCAGGAGAACATGGGATTGTTTTACTGGGATGTCAGTTAAAAGTTTTGATATAGAATGTAAATGTAACAAAATTCCTAAAAAATACAAAACATGCAAACATGCATAATTGCAAAAAAAAAAAAAAAAAATCTAATAATTCAAATAAATTAGGCTTTTATAATGCACAATATGCATTTTAATACAATTTAAAATGCAATTTAATACCAGTTTTGTGATCATATTGGTCAGTGGTCATAGGATGAAGAAAGGACAGTAGGAATACAATAATTATGTTTTTACTATCTTGTAATGTGATATGGTGAAAAGTTACATTTGTTCCCCGGTAACCATATCAACTCACCTCAGCCCTCCAGGTGAGAAAAGCAGCAGCTGTGGTGAGCTGAAGCCACTTGAGGAGGAGTCATTCGTCCAGGTAGAACAGTTGTTTTTTAGCTCTGAAATCCAGTGTGACAGCCACCACTCTGAACCATTCTTAGAGGCTGAGTCACACACAGACAAAACAGCAGTTTGTTGTTAGAATATCACTGAATATTTCATACAAATAGTTTTCAACGAGTTTTAGATTTTCTAAAAACTTTTCATGCAATAATATATTATTTACAATTGTTCTTGGTAAAGTCCTATGAATTAGGACAAATGTAATAAACCTGTTAGATACCTATTTTACCTAAACAGCATATCAGAACATTTCAGTGGCAGAGTGAACAAATAGTGTCCACTGATCACACTTTAAAAGCCAAGACATTGATTCAAACCTTGCATGAGGAGCAGGGATATCAGGATTGAGGTGGCCAGCACCCCACCCACAGAAACCCAATAGATCCGGTAAACTTTCCAAGCCAGCCTGCCCCCCTGCTTCTGCTCCAACCCCAACAGGTCAGCATCATCAACCACACACAGATCAGCAGGTGAATCCACTTCCCCATCCTCCTGCTCCACACCTTCTGTTTCAAATCAACAAAATAAATGAAAGCAATATATATATATACATAATTTTTTAAATCAAACTTAAAATTTGTACTAAAGGTTCATAGTGTGGTGCAAAATATACACAGATTGTGTGATGCCAATGTTGTTAATCTTAGCTCATGGTAAAATACACGTTGCTTAATAAAAACAGATCAGCTGGTAAATCAATTTATGTGTAATCAAAATCACCACAGCAAAAACCTGCATTGAGGCTTCCCAACAGTCGCTTACAACTTGTCTTGAACCTACCTTTCTCTTTTGTGTTGTGGTCATTCTTTTGTTTTTTTGGCACTGCCTCCACCAAAGGAATAATTTCTGCTGGTAGGCCTGTTGTTTAACATGTGGGATAAAGTAGGCCATATGACAAAAATAAGTTCTAGACATAATGAGTGCAACTTCTATAACTTAATCTAGAAAAAATGTCTATGAAATTTGAAACTTGTAACCCTACAGGTGCTGTGACACCATTTAACAAAAATCCAACTCCCTTCTGGGAAACATGTTGCTGCTCGTCTCCTAAAGCTACTCTTGCTCAGTGTTTATTCTGAAGGGGCAGAAGAAATTAATGTGCTTACGGTTATAGCCAACAAGCTCTCTAATGGAGGAATATAAATAAATATGCTGAGACTAAACAATTAGAATAGTGTTTTATACTATGAAGCAATCCATTTTCAGCCTTTGAACTATGGTTCCCAGAGGCTGGTGTTTTGCTGGTAATGGACTTGTTTAGTTATGGCACTCATGTCTTAGTATTATTGTACTGTAATGTACTGTAATTAAAACGTACTGTAATTAAAACAGAAAATATGAAAATATATCAAACTTGTAGTAATCTGTCTAAGCTACTATTCTATGATAAACCAACATTATTTGAAAAGTAATTTACCAATGCTTTCTGGATCAGAGTGGATGTATTGAACAACCAAAGGACCACATGTAATATTACAACAATGTCAGCGTCAGAGGTTTGCTCTACCTGTTTTGATGATCGTTCCATTATCCATGAGGATCACCATGTCTGCTTTGTCCACAAACTCAATGCGGTGGGTGCAGAGGATTCTAGTTTTTCCTTTGAGGAGTTCGATGATGCATTTCTGCATTAGGTGTTCAGCTACATCTGAATCCACCGCTGCCAACGGATCATCGAGAAGATAGATGTCTTTGTCCTGAAATAGACAGGTTAGAAAGAAAAATTAAGGAGAGTGTCAACACATGACGCACCTGCTGATTATCTGTTTAACACAGTGGTTTCATACAAGTATAGACTATTGTGTATGTTGGTAAATCATTTTTTCTCCCGGTCTCTCTGAGCTCAAGCAGATGGTTGTTTCTGTAGAGGACTGACCATGTAAACAGCTCTTGCGAGGGCCACCCGGGCCTTCTGTCCTCCACTCAGAGTCACTCCGTTCTCTCCCACTTCGGTCTTGTCACCATTTAGCAAAACCTGCAAACACAAAACCAAAGAAGCTGAAATAACGCATTAAATATCTAAAATAATTACACAAAGCATCTGAAAAACTCCACTTCGAATGTGTTTTAATTATTATGATTGTACATATGCATGTCTTAGGTTTGGAATGGTAGAGAAAAGAAATCTAAAATTTTAAAATTTAGAGATTTGATGTCTATTCAAACCACTTCCTATACAACCTTTTTCTGGAATACTGTGTTGATAAAGGAGAAATTCAAACAAAATAAGAGAGAAAAGATCATAGATTCACCAACATATATCGAAATTGCGTCTCTAATTGATGCATGAGACAATAATCAAAGTAATATGTATACAATCTTAATATACAGAAATATAATGATCATACATTGAAATCGTCTGAAAGAGCGCAGGCCTCAATCACAGCCTGGTAGAGGGATGGATCGTAATCTTTGCCAAACAGGATGTTGTCCCGAACAGAGGCATGTTGGATCCACGGCTCTTGGGACGCCAGACCGAACCCAGCCTCTCTGTCTGCAACAAACACCACTCCACTCAGCCTGCACAGACAGCACCAAGACTCATAAAACTCAGCTATTTCTACATCTTAAAACCCAGTTATCTCATCTTGTCTCAACACAACAGGAAGCAAAATTTATGGCTCTAGAATCTAAAAAGAATTATTTTAGAACCATTACTTTATGCAAGAAAGAAAAGTCTGGTTTGAACTACAATCAGGATAAAATGTATTTTCTAATGCTGCGAATTTCTACAAAGATTTGATAGTGAATATCTGAGATGAAGTAAACACCAAAGGTGCTTTGCTACAAGCAGAGACTGCATGAGCAACTATGGATGTAGATCAGGGGTGGGCAACCCCGGCCCCGGAGGGCCGGCGCGGGCGCAGGCCCCCGCCCCAACCAGGCAGCAACACACCCGACTCCACCAACGAAGGTGCAGAGTAGCAGTAATTAGTAGAATCAGGCGCGCTCACCGCCCGGCTGGAACAAGGACCCGCAGCCACACCGGCCCCCCGGGCCCGGAACCGCCCACCCCCGATGTAGATGTTAAGGTTTTAGCTGGTGGAGTGTCATAGTGTTCCTAGGGACCCCTTCCGCATCCTCAGCAGGCATCTCAGGGTCCCAGGTGTTTCGCCCCTTAACCTGTACACCTCTCCAGAGTGGGGCAGCAAGGGCTGAGTTAGCCTTCACCTGCGGAAGGGGTCCAGCTGTGATTTCTTGACAGCCACAGCCACCTGGAACTGCTTTCGGCTACTGTGGCTATCTCCTTGGTAGCCTTCTGTACTTGTTTGGCATCAAGCCCGATCTTCTGCAGGAAACTGCGAATAGATGTGGCGGGGAAACCGCGAGCCCCAACCTCAATTGGGTAGAGGGTGGCATGCCATCCAGCAAGGGTCGCCTCATCTACTATGTCCTGATACTTACCTTTCTTTGCCTGATGAGATATGGCTAGCCTGTCTTCCCAGGGAACAGTGAGTTCGGCTAGAATGATGGACTTCGAGCTCCTAGAAAGAAGGATCATATCCGGTCGGAGGGTAGTTGCCACCACCTCCTGAGGAAAGACCAGCTTCTTCTTGAGATCCACCCGCAGCTCCCAATCTGACGCGCAGTGTAGCATTGATGGTAGGCGGTCAGGTCTTTTTCCCTTTGGGACTTTACTGCCCTCTCGCTGGAAGCTTGTGGGCCTTGGTGGTACTGGTGGCTGTTTGTTGGTGTGGCTTCTCTGTAGTTTCACCCACTTAGCGACCTCGGTGAGGACTTTGTCGTGTCTCCACCTATAGCGCCCGTCTGCCAGAGCTTTTGGGCAGCTGGTCAGAATGTGGTTCAGTGTGCAGAAGCTCGCGCCGCACTGACTACAGGATGCCTCTTTCTCCTTGCCCCAGATCTTCAGATTACTTGGTGTGGGTAGGAGATCAGCCACAGCGCGCAGCAGGAGGTTCAGCTTGCCCTGGTCAGTCCCCAGAGCTCCTTGCAAGACAATGGTCTCTCGAGCGCCCCCTCCCACTGCATCCAGCGCGCCTGGGAACCCAGCCCTGCCTCCCGCACCCTTTGCACCACCAAGTCCCTTCTGTCTCGCATGTTGCTCTTCGACTAGCTCTTCACACCGTAGTTTCCAAGCCCCAGCCGTCCGCGACACACAGTGCCCACGATTTCCTGATGCCTCCAGTAGGCTTCCGCTTCCTTCACCGCCTCGAATACTGAATACAGAATACTGTAACCGGATTCAGTTTCAGTTTAGTTAACCCTCTATTACATAATGTTGCCATAAGGCATAAATTACTTTGTCTTTTTATAAAATGCTGTGATGTAAAAATCTATGTTTTTACAGTTAAATGTGAAACAGGGACCTCTATTTTTTAAGGACATATAATTTCTGAGGTCACATGACCAGTCCCTATTGATCATGGAAATGTGAGCATCGATTTTTGCAAAATTTTCACCAAATAAAAAAGCGATCTCACTACTATGAAAATATAAAAAAAAAATGACTTACATACAGTAGTATGAAACTCTCTTGAGACTGTTACCAACTTTTTCTTGTACTGTATATATATTTTATATTGTCTATTATTTAGGCAATTTTAAATAATAAATCATTAAAAACATTTGTTACCATGTCTAAAGAATAATTTATGCAATAGATAATTATTAATTCATAGTTAATTTGATGGAAATTTGATCACTAAATTAAAAACTTTTTCCACAGATTTATTAGTAGCAGCAATATATGAAATATGGTTGACCCGTTACAGAAGAAAAAAAATCATGATATAGCATAAATTATGAAGCATTATGCTAATAACATTAGAACAATAACCACCAGAGTGGTTAGCATAGAGGATTGTTTATTAATTAGTTATTAATTAACTATCATTATATCCTCAATCTGAATACTTACCTATTGAGTTCTCCAGTGAGAGCAGCCAGTAAGGAACTCTTCCCACAGCCGACCTTCCCCACCACAACAACCAGAGAGCCCTGAAGCAGACAAGTCCAACAGCAGAATTAAAAAAAAATAAATAAATACATAAATAAATAAAAAAACTGACATGGCTTCTATAGGCAGATAATAGGAGGAGAAACAAGACATCTTTTTGCAGACATTAGAAGTGTACACACACACACACACACACACACACACACACACACACACACACACACACACATACACACATACACACACACACACACACACACACACACACACACACACACACACACACACACACACACACACCTTTCTGATGTGGAGACTGAGATTGTGCAGCTGTAGACTTCCTTTAGCACCTGCAGATTCAGTTTCTCTCTCTTTGTTCTGATCAGGCTGCTGCCAAGAAAATGTAGCCTGGTTCAACAGAACAGATGTCTGACTGTCTTCAGGAGACACTATGGACACAGAGAGCATATATCAACACCATATAAACACCATTCATGACATATATTATTTAACTAGAGGTACAATGACTAGTTAGTCAAGGAAAAGATTATTTGGATCTTTTCAAATAAAAAATAAACATTTATTACAACAGGTTTGGTTATGCAGATCCATAATAATGTCAGGTTATAAAATACAAGAGCAAAAAATGTACGATTCCATGTGTGACAAAATCTGCTGAGGCCAGACAAAAACAATGCCATCTTGAACACAAGTTCATCAAAGCAGCAGCGTACCCAGGGCATAGTGCGCCTGCAGATCCTGGTTGGTCAGTTTGAAGAAGCGCTGGATTCGCTCCAGGGACACCCTGGCCTCCAGGATACCATTGAGCACCCAGGGGAAAGCGTTGAGTGGGGTGATCAACATTCCCACCAAAGCAAGAGTAGTGAACACCTGCAGAGGAGACAGTGTCATCATCATCATCATTACACTCACATATTCCTTAAACTGAAACTTATTTTGGAGATTTCCTCATCTTGATGGCCCACTTTATTTTATATATTAGATATATGAATCTAATTTAAGAAAACCTCATCAAGAATATATATTTGTTGTGTATGCAGTGAGATTTGAAGACTTGAGTCAACAAAGTATTAAACTAGTTTCTCTACCTTGGCTGCAGTTAGCTGGTTTCCCAGCAGCAGATAAGTGACAAAGGTGAGGATGGAGATGACGACAGGCAGAGCAGCCCAGGTGTACACACACATGGCATCCAGGTACTTGATGGCCTTGAGGTGGGACAGCTCTTGTTTGCGGCACTCGGTCACCTTCTGAGTAAAGTGATGCTCCCAGTTGTAGAACTTGATGACGCGAATGCCAAAGAGGATTTCTGTCATTAGCTTGGAGAGAAAAAAATCACAAGTTAGGAGAACAATTTTAACTTCAAACTTCAGATTTTGCAATGGACAGGAAAATAGTGTCTGAAGGAGGAGTGTAAGGATTTATTTGAATAACAACTGGTCAAAAGATAGTACTCAAAGACACAGTGTGAAATATAGCAAGAGCCTCATCACTAGGTGCCTACATAACCTACATAATAATACTGTAAGTTGGTTTAATTGGTCTAAATAATTAAGGGACAAATAAAGATAGTAGGGCTCGAACAGTTCATGAAAATGTTTGGTTCGACTCTCTTGGTTCAGTTTGCATGTGTTCTGTTCGGCTTGGTTCAAAATCATGAGCTGCTCATATTTCCTATTCTGCTTTTTCTCATTGGTGAAGAATTTCCCTTCCAGAGCAGCAGGTGGTGGTGCTGCGCTAAAGCAAATCACCCATAATAAGCAAAAAGTAGAAGGGAAGCAGCAGATAGTAGATAGAGAGACACCAAATAGTCACTTGTTGTAGAGACTTGTGTGGGTTTGGAGAGTGGGAAAGATCCAGAGTTAGAAGATGACCAGTAGATGACTGCAGATAGTGGCCTATGAGGACAGTGGTAAGAAAGCTCAGCAATGTGCAGCTCTATGATCAAAGCATCGGAGCCACAACATTTTTAAGCTGAAGACATGATTGATTTTCCCAACAATGACTGTATACATAACCAAACAGAAAATAATGACCAACAGTTAACTGACTCAAACAATGGATTTTATGAACCGCCCCAACCCTAAGAGATAGAAATGTTGTTTTCATAACATATCATTAGTATCAGTCCAGTTCAGTGTCACTTGTGGAATACCAGCATCACCTTAACTACAGCATCAAAACATAACATACACATCTCACCTTAACACGGCTGTCCTTGTACCTGAGCATGTGTTGGTTGTTGCTAAGGATACGGGATGCAAGAAACTTGTTGAATGGGACCAGCAGCAACGCCATGGCCAGCCCTCCAAGGAAGGCTAGACCCACCTGCTGGTACAGTAAGTAGAGGGTAATCGAAAAGCAGAATGGCAGGCTCCACAGCTCATGAAAGCTGTTAAAGAAGTTGACCACTCTGTCGCAGTCTGTACTCATTAGGTTCACCACCTCTCCCAGAGCAAAGGCAGCCAGGCTGCTGCCGCTGACCCGCAGGGCTTTACCATAGATGGCCGACACAAGAGCGGCGCGAGCTGACAGCGCCACCTTGGAAACCTCAAAGACAAAGATGTTTCTAAGAATGGAAGACAGTAGGGTGGTCGCAAAAAGCCCCAGGGTGCACCAAATGGCCCTGCTGACTGGAGCTCCCTCTTCCTCCATAAAGTTCACCAGACTGCTGAGGAGGAGGGGACCTGCAAAGGTCAGCATGTTGACCACAACCTTCAGTACTCCAAGGATGTAATAGCGCCACGCGAACACCTTGTGCAGGACCCTCAGCAGCCCCACATCGCCCTGCAGCTCCAGTGGTTCCTCCTGATAGTGTGAACGCCAGGTGCCATTCAGGAGGTTCCTGCTGACTGGCCTGTGCCAATGATCCTGCCTGTTTTGTGCTGCTGCCCCTCTCCGGCAGACTTCCCAGCACTGGTGGAAGTATCTAAAAATTACACTGGTGCGCAGTTTTCGGGGAAGATGATAAACATCGGCCGGTCTGTCCAGCTCCCCTCGCTGCCCCCGCCTGAGCAGAGGGGTCAGCCACAGATAGAAGAGCCTAGAGAGGCAGCTGCTCCCATCCTCTGCCACCATCTCGCCTGTATCCCACTGGCTGCTCTCTGGAAGGAGCAAGGATCCATCCTCTTGATTAATATACAAAGCATATCTAGTGTCACTGATGCAGGGAAATATAAACGCCAGGAGATAAACCAGAATAGGGAGCATCCGAGATGAAGCAAGCACAAAACGTGCAAATTTAAGAGGTTTTGAAACATCTAAATATTCCTCATCAGCACAGTAAACCATCAATGTGATAACCAGGTTTGGGACAGATAGAAGAACCAGTAACAGCAGCTGTGTAGGTCCTCTGGATCTTCTAAAACCCGTCCTCTGGAGCACCGTTAGGACATTGAAGTGAACCAGCCAGGCCAGAATAGCACAGCCATCAGCGAGGATGTCCAGGTACAGGTCTCCCTGCTGGAGGAGGCTCACCAGGACAACATCTGCAGTGAAGAGCAGCGATGCCAGCAGCGCAGACACCAGCCTGAGAGTCCAACCACAGGGAGGACACATCTCGAGGGAACTGCATCTAAGGAGTGAAAAATGATTATTAACTAATAAATAATCATCATTAATTTACTAGGTACTAATATAATAAGATGCATTCATTGATCAGTAAAATTGGATGGATATATCTCTACACACACATCATGCACCTTAGGTATGCATTAGATATGTATGTGTACATGTGTATGTGCGTGGATATGTATGTGCGTGGATATGTATGTGTGTATATATATGCAAATATGTAAATATGTGTGTATGTAGGTATGTACGTGCATGTATGTATGTATATATGCTTTGCTTATGCATACTTTTTTTATTGCTATTTATTAATATTTTTTCTCCATTCTATGTCCATAATGCATACTGTGTATGCTGATCATCAACAAATTCGTGGAATCTGTGCATAGTGCTTTGTGTATTTTTATTTTTTATAGCTTTTATCTTCTTTCTTTACTCTGTACGCTGCAGTAACAGACAAATGTCCCCGTTGTGGGATCAATAAAGTCTTATATGGATAAAAAATTGATGATGTTTAATAATAAACATATTTAAAAATGCATCTTTCACTTTATAGTTTGACCACTTTTAAACATTATTATATGATTAACTTTGCACCTGCTTCTAGGTTTCTTTTGCTTTTAATGTCTAATATTTACAGTGCCAAAATCCTGACAAATATTGTGAGAGCTGATTTACATGAGTGTGCAGATAAAACATAAGTAAGACCCATAACAATGAAGTGTGTTCACTAAACAGTATATACAATTTTTACATTTTTTTGCACCCAGGGGCCCAAATAGTTACTTAAACTGTAAGTGAAGGGGGACAAAATCTATAGTTCTCCTCCTGCACAAAAATGTATTATTAACCTACTATGAAGCTTCAGCCATGCAATGCTGTCAAATCCAGTAGATGTCATCTTTTTATTGACAAACTTCCTTTTTTCCTATAAAAAACCCATTACTATACGCAGCTCAACAAGGAAACACGAAGAGAGACTCCAATTTCCAAAAAACTAATATGACTTATTTCTTATCATTGAATGAAATATCTGTAGAACAGACCATGAGGATATCAGAGTTAAATACTGGTTTTGCTATTAACTATGACCTACCTTCCCATACCGAGGTAGCAGGCACTGAAAATGGCCATTCCGGCATGAGGCAAGGCTCCGAGGACGATCTGGTTAAAACAGGGGCTGATGTGTCCATCCTGCCACACTGGGAAAGGATTCTTTTGGTCTGTATGGCAGAGGCCGGTGACCAGCTCTGCTGGCCCAAAGTCCCACATTCCTCCTCCTATATGACTGCCACTATTTCTAGAAAAAAGGCCAAACAATCAAAATCTTATTGTAGGAGAAAATGAGATGAGTCATTCTTCATACAGCGCCTTGTGAAAGTATCTGGGCCTCTTAAACTTTGACCTTTTGACACATTTCAGGCTTCAAACATGAAGATGAGCTGAGGTGGGGAATCTGTCCATAGGACACACTGCACAAATCTGGCCTTTAGGAAAGAGTGGCAAGAAGAAACCCATTTCTCAGAGATTCATGAAAAGCCCTGTTTCAAGTTTGCTATAAGCCAGCTAGAAGACACACCAAACATGTGGAAGAAGGTGTTCTGGTCAGATGAAACCAAAAATGAACTTTCTGGGCAAAATGCAAAATGGTATGTTTGTTGTAAAAGTCACCCTGAACACACCATCCCACTGTCAAACATGGTGGCGCCAGCATCATGGTCTGGAGCTGCTTTTTTTAAGCAGTGACAGGAAAGATGATGGAGCCAATTACATGCACATATTGGAAGAAACCTGTTGGAGTCTGCAAAAGACCTGAGACTGGAACAGAGGTTTACCTTCCAACAAGACAATGAACCTAAACTTAAAGCAAAATCTACAATGGAATAGTTCAAAACTAAACATGTCCAGGTGTTAAGAATTGTTATTTAGTTAGTTAGTAGCAAGTTAAAAATAAGTCAAAGTCCAGATCTGAATCCAATTGAGATTCTGTGGAAAAATCTGATACTGCTGTTCACAAACACTCTTTGTCTCATCTTACTGAGATCAAGCTGTTTTGCAAGGAAGAATTGGCAAAATTTTCAGTGGATGTGAAAAACTGATAAATACATACCCCAAAACATTTGCAGCTGTCTAATAGCAAAAGCAAAAAATGTTATGAAACAGAAATTTCGTTCCACTTTACAATCATATCCCACTTTGTATTGATTCTTCACCAAAAAACAAATTCATATATTTACTTTTAAGACTGAAAAGGTCAAAGGTCAAAAAGATAAATGCACTGTAGGTTTAGGTTCAGTTTATCTGTAATTGCTTCATCCTGTTTTTCCATACTAGGCTTATTAGTTAGTAGGAGTTCAAATCAAGTGTTCTGGACTGAGAATATAAAACCTGAATGAATCATCTACCTGATTTAGGCTCTCCGGAAACATAATATTCCAGTTTATTGCACAAGGTATGTTCAAAGCCATTCTCAAAGGTTATATGTATTCATCCTGCTCAACATACATTTTAACTACTTCAGTAGCACAGATTGGGACTAAAGTAAAAAGCAGCAAAACGGAAAATTTGTAAATTAACAAATATTTAAACAAGAGGGTCTAGATTTCTTGTATATTAAACCTAACAAACAGGGAAAAGCACTTACCTTCACGCTGGAATCAGAGGGTTCCTGACAGAAACTGACCAGCTGGCTTCAGTAAAGTAAACAAATGAGGCTAGCCGCTAGCCATGTCAACATGTCGCTAACAGTGCTTCACAACCATTATACTGACACCGATAACGACGACTGGTGCAAATTATAACGCGACAACATTTCTATAGCGGTAAATTTGATTCAAACTACCTTCAAATATTACCGTTTTCATCAAGCTAACAAGAAATACTTCAGTCGACTTTTGATGACGCACGTCGCGAGCTTGTCAAAATAAAAGTCTCACGCAGCAAGTTTGATCTTCTTTGTTTATAATATACCAAATCATTTTTAAAAATCGTCTTTTCAAACTATTGTGTTTGCATCTCAGGTTGAGCACTTTTATTTCTTACATAGATTGCCTCGGTTAAAAAAGTAAAAACAGTAGCTTATGGAAGTAGAATATAATAATATAAGTTAAATATTCATCTTGAATATGTGAAAGACATTGAAAGTGATACAATATATGCTTACTATTAGTTGTTGGATGAGAAATTACAAAATTAATTGTGCAACTACTAAATAATGGCAATCAAAGAAGCAAAAAAATAATTTGAGTTTATTAAAAAAAAGAAAAGTATGTTTAGCACCTTAATACAAGTTATAAAATGAACTGCTGACTCTCTGGGCTCTCCTGATAAAAAAAAACTGAGTGAAGAACATTAAGGTTTGGAGAAGAAGTATTAAATTCACAGAAAGCAAGCAACCGAAATTTCTTAATTTCGAAAATCTGTTATATTTAATTACAATCATGATTAAATTTACAAATGTAGAACCTGGGATTTGATTCAGTGCACATGACATTAGCATGTAACATAAGTTAAGAACACAAAAGTATTTTATACAAATGTTACCTGGAATTAGATGAAAAATATTTAAATACTGGGTGCAGCTGTCTAGGGCATATTTACTTCATTAGAAAAAAAAATCTATGTCTTATACAAAGCAGAAATGAAGCTATACAATGTCACATATTTTATTCCTTACACACTGTACAAAGTCCAGTTCCTTCTGGGCTGACCAGGCCAGCCACAACACTAGGCAGCTTAACATTTTTTTTTAATATCCTACATTTACTGTGTCTACCAGACACACACTGTATGTACATATTCAAACATGAAAATACCAACATAAATATGAGCAGGCTCTGTCGATCCATCCCAATGGCATCGCATGTCTCTGGACATCTTCTTGAAAATACACCAAATATTGGCCACCTAAATTGTTTATCACCCTTGAGAAGCGCTTTGAGGAAAAAACTGGTTGAAAGTGCTTTAATAATAAATCTGACTTGACTTAAGCTCTCGGTCAAATTGCCAAGCAGTTGTTTGCTTTGTATTTAGAGTACAACAGCTTTAGCAGGCTGCAGCATTCATTACACAGTTTTAAAACACCACAGTGAAACCTCTTTGACACAGACGTGTAGCTGCTACCTACTGCCTGATGTTCACCACACTAATATGACCAAAAACCTGTCTGACAATAGCCTGGTGTATTTCTTAAATGAAAGAATCTCCCATATGAGTTTAGGCTTCAAACTGACCAGTGACCGGTTAGGGAAAGGTCAGTACATCTTCAGTATATCCAAAATGGTATGACCAACAGTATGTTTAAGTAAATTGTGTGAATGTTGTACAGTAGACTTACTGCTGGTCATCAGTATATCACCAAAAATTAAAACATCTCAACTGTTAATTTAGAATTAAAGCTATCACATAGCTGGAAAAAAGGAAAAAATAATAAGTGAACGAAGGCCTGAGAAAGCTTTGCCTTTTGTTTTTGCATTTTGTGACAAGATCGTCAAGTCAGGCCAAAATTTGGAAATGCAACCATAGATACAACAATGCATAGGCTACAATCACCAAATCAAACCACGAGTAAAGCCGAATAGCAGAGTTACCCTGGAATTTTGTTTTTATTCATCAGTACAGAAAGATGATACTAGGACTGGGTATCGCTTCAAATGTTTTGATACTGGTGCTGTTGCCATATCACACTTCTGGTACCAGAACAAAATTTATACTTATTTTGATACCTTGCTTTGAAAACATATTTCCTATAATTATACACACATACAAAGGTACACCCATACAAGAACTTGTAGTTTAAAAAAAAAAGATAAAACATTTGGATTTAAATTGTAAACTATAAAATCTAACAACAAAGAAATGAGAGCATGAATCTCACCAGATATTTTGCTGCAAAACTTCAAAACTTAATACTCACTGCTAATGAAATATTTTAGTACCGATTGAAATTCAATACCCAGCCCTAGATGTAAGCGTACCCGTTGTGGTATCCAACAAGAAGAACTGAATGCAACAACTGAATAAGAACCTGGTTTGAATCCAGTAGGGAAAAGGGATGTGAGCAAATTTGACACTGGGAATATAGACTTCTCAACTTACTTTTTTTTCTAAATCTCCAGCACCTTTTCCTGCGTTATTAATTCAGCCCTGTCACCTTCAACACCAAAGGCAATGAAGCATTTCTATCGATAGCTGAATGTTTTGCAATATTTCCCTTATGATAAGACAATTTCAAGTTGTAGAAATTATTTTAAACATGAAAATAAATTTTTCGTCTTGGCTGACCTACTTGGGATAATTTATTAGTACCACGTGGCACATAATATATTTAGAAAATATATATATATATATGGTAAACTATTTTCCAACACTCCTGTCCCCATTTTTGGCCAAGTTACTGGGTGTAGTCTCTTCTATAGCTTAAAAAAATGTGTCTATAAAGTGTTGGCATACTCCACACTAATCTTCGAGGTGTTGGTAATTATCTCCTTGTTGTTTCTGATGGAGGCAACATCATGTCAGTGCAGTATTTCATGATGTTGGTCACAATTATGATTACTCCCTTTGAATTTGGGGTTTCTATGGGGCTCAATCCTAGAGCCTCTATTATTAACCAATTCTATAAATCTACTTAGTGACATTAACTCCAACAATGATCATTTTCATGACAATGAAGATATAATGCACCAATTAAAATTTACAGACTTAAATTTCTTTACAAGGTTCAAATATTGCCTTTTAGAGTTGTCAAATCTCTTTCATGTTGATAAAATAGATAATTTCCATAATACTGTTTTGTTCCTTCCCCAAAACTCCACCACCAACCAGACCAAACACAATATTTATAACCTTACCAAAAATGTTAGATTCCAATTTAATAATCAGGGGTTTTCCGTCTTTTTACTTTTAGTTACAAATGTACTGCATTTTGAGGAAGTTTTTTTAATTCTACATTTCCTGCAGAAGTCAAGACATCCAATTTCAGCAGCCATTTGCTTTTTCCTGTTGGTTTGGAATTCATTTTAAAATTTCAATAGCAACTTTTAAGGCACAGTGAGTTCTAGCCCCAAACTGCATACTAAACCCTTTATGAGCCTGAGATTAGCCTTAACTGCTACTATTTGATTTGATGCCAGGTCTTGGATCTTCTTCTCGAAAGAGCTCCTTCTCGCTTGATCAAATCAAAGCACACTTGTAAGTGTTATGTTTGTTTAGCAGATATTTGTATCTCTGATGAAACATTTTTATGTCTCCTGTTTTAAAATTTCTTATTTATTCAGTTTTCTTTTTCATGTCTCCTACATGCCTACATTGTAAGTCATTTTAATTCAATTATATGGAAAAATGTAATAAATAGTTTATTAACTTTATAGATAGTATGCATGATAGTATGCATATACACACACTTTAAAAAATGCTGATATGAATTTCCAAAGGTTTTCAAAAGTTCATTGTAAGGGCGTTTCATGAAATGGTCCCCAACTTTTTGGGTATACACGTTTTAAATCAGCATAGCCTCCTGCTGAAATACATAGCTAAAAACTAAATTACCATACCACTGGTAAAATAAATTTCTGTTAAATATACAAAATATGGTGTTGATTTTTTTTTTCTTTTTTGGTGCTTGATAGCCATTATCTGGAAACTCCTGCTGTTCTACAACAAAGACATAAAAAATGAAAAATGAAACATGTGCAAGTAAAAACAATCAGGAGCTAGGGGAAGAAAAACAAACCGCGAAGAGGGAAATTGTCACCAGTCATGTGGTCTTGGGTGCTTGCGTCTGAATAATTCTGTCGAGAGTCTTCCCCCTACATTAATAAGTAAGCAGAGTGGAACACCTGCAGTGAAACTTCACCATTTCACAATCTACCCATCTTAAGCAATTAAGTGGAGCTGGTGGTAGTCTCCGTTAACGAGAGAATAAACAAAAATAAACTATTATTAATAAATTTGCTGGATGAGTTTGAAGTCTGCCATGAAGGATTTGTTTGTACACCAAGCTACACAGTGTCCCAGAAGAGTGAGAGGGGGGATGAAGGGACCTTTTTGGAGTATGTCCCACTATGGGACAAGTCACAGGGACTCCCTTGGTATGGGCTCCTCTGCCCCTCCTTCCTCCTACACAGTCTTTAGTTTATGAGAGTTTGTCTGTGTACACACACACTGTCTGCTCACAAGTTTTTGGTGTTTATGTGAGTCTTGTAATGCTTTGTCAGGTGGTCACTCCTCATGAAGCGTTTCTGACACTGGCTGCACTCAAAGCGTTTGTCGCCTGCAAAGGAAAACAAATAATGTAATGTTTTAATCAAGTGCAGTAGGGAAAACAATCTTCCACCAAGGCTTGCAGTAAGACAACAGCAATTTTCTTGTGCAGTGTGTATCAGTGTGTAGAGCAGACATACCTGTATGTGTCCTTGCATGCCGTTGCAGCTCATCACTCCGTGTGAAACGTTTCCCACAAAAAACCCAGTTGCAGACGAAGGGTCTCTCACCGGTGTGCAGACGGACATGAGCTCTGAGCAGCGATGTTTTCCTGAACGTCTTCTCACAGCCAGGGACATGGCAGATGTGCTTTCTCTTCCCCACCTCCCCAGGCCTGCAGAGTGGTCACATAGAAACACACCTCATAAAACAGTTTCAGGGTTAGCACTTCAGGGGTAACACTACATTGGTTATAGCATAAATGATCTCTAAAGCATAAAAGGCAGATGACATAGCTTCCTTTTGACAGGTGCAACCTGATGGTTTTAGGCAACTGTCAGACAGTCACTCTAGTTCAGAGGTGGAAAATCCTGGTCCTGGAGGGTCCTTGCTATGGACCTTCATTAGTGGACTCAGGTGTATTGAACTGCTTAGTTGAAACAAAAGTCTGCACCCACCCTCCAGGACCTGGACTGCCCACCTCTGCTCTAGTCTGACAGTGACCTACCACTTTAGAACTGTTCAGACTCTATATACTAGAGATGCACTAGTACCAACAGCCTCTTTTCAGTCTCAACATCATACAAATAGTCTGCGTGTTGGTGATGTGTTGTTCACGAACGAGCCAGCTCAAAGAGCCAATGCTCATGGGCGAGAGCTGAAGCTTAAGCCTCCTGCTCAGCTGTCACAGCTCTACTGCTGAGCAGTCGATTCAGCAGAGAAGGTATGTACAGTGAAGAAAACAAGTATTTGAACACCCTGCTATTTTGCTATTTCTCCCACTTAGAAACCATGGGGGGGTCTGAAATTTTCATCGTAGGTGCATGTCCACTGTGAGAGAGATAAACTAAAAAGAAAAATCCAGAAATCACAATGCATGATTTTTTAACGATTTATTTGAGTGATACAGCTGCAAATAAGTATTTGAACACCTGTGTGTCATCTAGAATTCTGACCCTGAAGGACCTGTTAGTCCGCCCATTAGAAGTCCACCTGCACTCCATGTATCAACCCTAATCAGATGCACCTGTTTAAAGTCGTTAGCTGCATAAAGACACCTGTCCACCCCATACAATCAGCAAGACTTTAACTTGTAACATGGCGAAGACCAAAGAGCTGTCCAACGACAAAAGAGAGAAAATTGTACACCTCCACAAGGCTGGAAAGGGCTACGGAGCAATTGCCAAGCAGCTTGGTGAAAAAAGGTCCAACATGACGGTCAATCTCAATCGGAGTGGAGCCCCATGCAAGATATCACCTCGTGGGGTCTCAATGATTCTAAGAAAGGTGAGGAATCAGCCCGGAACTACACGACAGGAGTTGGTCAATGACCTGAAAAGAACTAGGACCAACGTTTCCAAGGTTACTGTAGGTAATACACTAAGACGTCATGATTTGAAATCATGCATGGCACAAAAGGTTCCCCTGCTTAAATCAGCAAATGTCAAGGCCCGTCTTAAGTTTGCATATGACCATTTGGATGACACAGAGGAGTCATGGGAGAAAGTTTTGTGGTCAGATGAGACCAAAATAGAACTTTTTGGTCATAATTCCACTAAGCGTGTTTGGAGGAAGAAGAATGAAGAGTACAATCCAAAAAACACCATCCCTACTGTGAAGCATGGGAGTGGTAGCATCATGCTTTGGGGTGTTTTTCTGCACATGGGACAGGACGAGTGCACTGCATTAAAGAGAGGATGACTGGGGCCGTGTATTGTGAGATTTTGGGGAACAACCTCCTTCCCTGAGTCAGAGCATTGAAGATGGGTCGAGGCTGGGTCTTCCAACACGTCAACGACCCAAAGCACACAGCCAGGAAAACCAAGGACTGGCTCCGTAAGAAGCATATCAAGGTTCTAGCATGGCCCAGCCAGTCTCCAGACCTGAAACCAATCGAAAATCTTTGGAGGGAGCTCAAACTCTGTGTTTCTCAGCGACAGCCCAGAAACCTGACTGATCTAGAGAAGATCTGTGTGGAGGAGTGGGCCAGGATCCCTCCTGCAGTATGTGCAAACCTGGTGAAAAACTACAGGAAACATTTGACCTCTGTAATAGCAAACAAAGGCTACTGTACCAAATATTAACATTCATTTTCTCAGGTGTTCAAATACTTATTTGCCGCTATATCACACAAATAAATCATTAAAAAATCATGCATTGTGATTTCTGGATTTTTCTTTTTAGTTTATCTCTCTCACAGTGGACATGCACCTACGATGACAATTTCAGACCCCTCCATGATTTCTAAGTGGGAGCAGGGGCATTCAGCAGGGGTGGGAGTTTGGATGGGCACACCACGCAGCCAATCACATGCAAGGACAGGCTAGGTTAGTTCCATTATGTTAAAGAAGCAAGGGTGAAAGACACTCAAAAGAATGAATGTAATAGATGCAGGCAGGCAGGCAATTTGTAAAATGAAAAAAATAACAAATAATAACAGAGAAGAGAAATCAGATCAGTCCTGACGACTTTTATCTCAGGTGTTGTCTTGGCATTTAAAGTTTTAAAACATCAAAATGAAGCTTTCATTAAAACAATAAATCGAAAATTTCTTTACAATACACTAATAAATTCCTAAATTAGGCTGAAATATAACAGAACGATCTTAAATGCCATTTGGCAAGATCCGGCTCTCGTGAGGGAGTCAAGCCAAAAAAGCTCAGGCTTCAGAGAAGAGAGGTATGCACATCCATGTCGATGGAAGAGCTAGTGAGTTTTAGGACAACATGTTGTCCTTGAAATATTTTACTTTTCTTCTTTTTGTGAACTATAACTTGCTCTGTTGGCTCACAAAATATGATTTGCAAAACTGCAAGGTTTTTTTCATTCTTGATATACTTACTAGAAAATTATATACTAAAAACAGTAATTATAAAATATTCAGACATTTAATTTCTTTTTTCACCTTTTCACCTTTCACCACACTCACCTCTTGTCTGCATCTTTACAGTTAGGGCAGGTACAGGCCATGCGTCGTTTCTTTTCTCCAGGTTGACCAGGAAGTTCCAGAGTGAGAGTCTGATCTACCTGAATGGCCGATTGGCCCGGGGTTGCTGCCAGCTGGAGCCCCGCGCCCTGCAATGTCTGCACCGTCAGGTGCTGTTGGCCTGACAAGCAGAAAAACAGGCACAATATAAGAGATGCAGAAGTCCAGTCAGGGCTGCCAAGTTCCTAATTAGACTAGAAGCTCACTGGTATGAGCCAAAGTTGACTGAAATTGTAAATAGTGATTAATAGTAACATTAAAACCCACAGCTGTACCCTCCTATTTATTTATCTTTTTATTCTA
This sequence comes from Eupleurogrammus muticus, assembly GCA_036785175.1. Classification (NCBI taxonomy): domain Eukaryota; kingdom Metazoa; phylum Chordata; class Actinopteri; order Scombriformes; family Trichiuridae; genus Eupleurogrammus; species Eupleurogrammus muticus. Next base: position 3,273,975 of record JAYKQN010000003.1, on the reverse strand, counting down.
GATTTTTAAGTCATAGAGTTTTTACCCGGGTAACAGGGTGGAGCAGTGGCCCAACTTTTTGCAGGTTCATGTGTTTGCAATGCTTCTTGCCTGTAATGTGCTGGGATTGCCTCCAGCAAACCCCAGTGACCCTAACCAGGAATAAGGTGGTTTAAAAATGACTGACTGATGACTATTTATTTTTATTATGGTTGGAAAAATGAATAAAATTACTTGGGATTTACACATTATCATCTCCACGGGGCATGATGTGAGGCCGCAGAGCATCATGGAGGGGTGAGTGCAGTCTCTAGGATGCAAAATGTGGTAGTTAACCTGGAAGTAGAAAATTTTTCGGCGTATGCACCAGGCAAGCAACCCCCAGTGAAATGAACAGTGACCATTTTTCATTCAGGTATCCATGGTTTATACCTCCTTTTTTATATATATATATATATAAAACAAGTCTATTAATAGGCTTTCTATAAAAAAGCCTATTATGGCATGTGCAGCATGTAGCTGCACATGCAATATCGTTGCAACATCTGTAGTTCAATTCCAGCCAGACACGCTGTGTTGTATATCACACCCATCTCTCTCCCCCCTTATTTCCTGTCTGCCTCTTTACCATCCAATGAAGGCAGAAATAAAAAATTAACCAATTATTATGTAATGCGTAATATTTTGCCATAGGTAAAATGTAAAAAAAAAATAACTATAATTATCAACAGTATGAGAAATAAGAGTGTTGACATTAGGTCACAGACCTGTAATAGGTGTCTCTGGAACATAGCTAAAGCTGCTAACTGCTGTTGCTAGAGAGACAGCTGATGCAGGCGACCAGCTAGGTTAAAGTTACAGCTGCATGCCAGCATTGTGGCTTGCTCTCTCCACGTTATGTTATGTTTATCATCCTGGTTGGGTTGAATGGTTAATCACACCTGTCTTCATAGACGTCATCTTGTGTATGTGTGTTATCCTTTATATTGAAAATGTATTAATAGAGTTGTGAACAACAATGTTCCAACATCAACTCACCTCCTGCATTTGTGATGGTGACAGGAACTCCCTGAACTTGGACCCCATTGATGCTGATCGTCTGCACTGCCTGGGCTGCTGAGGAGAGCTGTGATGTATTCAATGCTATCATTCCCCCTGCCGGGGCAATTTTTGCAAGAGTTCGCTCCTTCCGTCCTCCAGCTAGTGCCCTCTTGGTGCCAGTAGGCGGCGAGGTGGTGGTGGTGGTGGTGGTAACAACAGAAGTAGTGGGGGCCGTTGTTGTGGAAACTGTATCCTGGATCTGGACAGACTGCCACTCACCTGATGCTGTTTTAAAGAGGATCTGGGGAAAGAAAAAATTATTAAAAATTACCAGTGTCGTGCTCATGTTATTTCTCTGTTTAAAATAATATGTTTACACAGCAACATCTTTGAAAGGCAGCAGGCCAATCAGACAGACCTTTCTGTATGGCCTTTGCCTGTTCTTCCTTTGCCTGCATGAGTTTCTCACTCTAATGAGGAACAAACTAGTATAGGAAATAAATGGATGGATTTTATTTTTCATTTTGGTTTTTCACCAAAGGTATTTCCTAATATTAATTTGAAATATTACAGACCAGATCTTGAACACATTCGATTGTGTTTGCTAGTAATGTTAGTTTTCATCCTGCTGCACTGGGTCACTTTCTGTTTACTAACAGAGGTAGTTTGGTTGTTTTACATGGGTTCTTTTGAGTGGGGGAGCCTGTCAACAGCAGCATTCTTTTTAGTCAGTTTACTGCAGCTGCTGCTCTCTGCGCCGCTGAACTGACCAAATGAGAAACAAAGCCAAGGAGATGATTCAAACTTCCCCTATTAGTGTAAAAGGTGTTTTAAATGGGGAGCGACTAATGAGCCAAGTTAATTCATTTTAAATGAGAGGCAAGCGGGCAGGTAGGGAGGTGGGGCGATCTGTCTGGAGGACCAACAAGCAGGTGCAATTCAGCCAAAATGTCCCAGTCCCAGTTTTTAAACTTCAGTAATAAAACACTGACTTGGTAAATCTAACCCTCTGGTATTTTTGGTAAATCATTAATACACTAACCAGTAGTCTGAACGAGTACCTGTGTTGGTGCCGGATCTGTGGAAGCGACCTGCAGGTTTGAGGGGACTGAGTGTCTCTGTGGGACCTGCGGCAGTGTGGCAGAGGCGGCCTGCACCACCTTCAAGGCCTGCTGGGGGATCTGAACCATCTGGGACTCATGTTTCGGTTGGACTAGCTGGACCTGCTGTACCATGGCGGGCTGCCCAGGGCTCTGCACGATCAGCAAATTGTTACCTGCCTGTATAGACAGTCGAGAGAAAGAGAGAGATTGTGATATTCATGGTTAAACCTTTTAGAAAACTCATCTTGCCATGAAGGTCAAGGAAGGCAGTGTAAGGCAGTTCTTTCAGATGTTGCAATTAGATTAATCAACACATAATCGGCAAGAAAGTATACTGCACATTGTTGCAATAATGCATATATCCTAATACACCATATAATTCTTGCAAAGTAAACCTAAAATACCACCCATCGTTCACAAAACCCATATATAGTATTCTTTCTGCAAATAAATCACATGCTGTCTTTTATCTCAGCGAGTGACTGATCAGTATCCCTCAATTCTAGACAAAAGTGGAGGGAAATTGTTTTGCGCAACATTACTGTGTTCCAAATCGTACATTTCTTTCAGTACACTTCATTGCAGAGCAGTCTAATTCAGTGCACAAAATTCAAGAGAGTAGTACTGATGCAAATCAAACACTGCCACTCCGCACTCCCACTTTTTACGACACTTGTCAGCCATTTGAAATGAGCATAAGTATTTTTTGAGATATTTACGTCAGTATCATCTTCATCTGCCTCCATGATTGGTGATTCTCCAGCTACAAAAGTTTTGCTACTAGGTTCTGCTACTACACTATGATCCACAAAAATTCCAGCCATTTGAGTATGCATGGCAAGCAAATGTGCACAGTGCACTACATTTTCACAGATTACATAATGTTTTATGTATTTACAGTACATCTATTACAGTATTAAGTGTGAGTGCATGATTTGGGACAGAGCATCAATGTTGTTTATTTTTAGGTCTTAAACCTATTTAGACGTTTGTTGGGTTTTACAAGTAAGTAAAAAAAAATAAGGAGCAAATTTTCTTCCTTGAGAAATTACTGTCACAGAATCATTTAGTCATTTTCATTGCAAAAAACAATGTTGTAAATTCCTGGTGGGACTAGTAAGGTTAATGACTGCTAATGCACAAGAAATCTGTCAGTTTGGACTTAAGGCTTCACCGAACAATTACAATATTTATCAACATTAGTTTCGTCAAGAAAAAGATCTACCCATTAGTTATTAAGCTGTATGGTCAATAAAATGTCAGAAACAACCCAAAATGCTGCCGTTTTGTTTGATCCCAAACATCAGATCACAACCCAGGAAATGTCAGTTTAACATCATAGAGAACTAAAGATCTTTAAATAATGCTTAATTAGTCAGTTGTGAATTGATCGTTACAAAATGAATAAATACATATCAATGATATTTGCCAAAAATGGCAAATATTACTGGTTTAATTTTGGTTGAACACAATAGGGGATTTAAGTATACCCAAAACATTTAGGCAATTAATCGATTAGTTGTTGGAGTACCTATCTATATTGGAAAATGAGTGTTGCCAGTAAGAAATTATGACATACAGAAATAGATGTAATGGACAAAAATACAAATAATAATGTTTAAGTTGTAATTAAGTCAGCTTGTTTCATAAAGCACTTGCTTTTCATAGTGTGGTTTTGGCCACTGGAAAATAATTAATTTGTTCATCTCTGAGTGTACCTGAATGATGTTGTCACCAGCTTCTATCAGGATGGTCTCCATCTGCTCTGGGGGAGGGGAAGCAGCCTGTGCAGGTGCAGGGGGCGGAGGCTGAGCAGCCAGTACCACTTTCTTCTTCCTTCCACGTCGTCCCTTTCCTGAAGTGGGTGGAGCTGCTGCAGTCTCGGTGAAGATTTGAGTCCCACCCACCTCTCCGGTTGCCACGTTGAGTGGTAGTGTGAGCCCACTGGGGAGCTGCACCACGTTTGCAGAAGAGTTGTTTGGCTTTCGTATCTTGGGCGAGGGCTTGATAGCTACAGTCTTCTGCGGGGTGACTGGGGTGGCGGCAGCCGCTGGGGCTGGCATCGTCATTGGACTGGTGATGATGGCCTGGTTAGTGCCTGGTATAAGCTGGATCTGGCCTCCCTGGGGCATCATCTGGATGGTCTGGGCACCCTGGATTTGTGGCATCACCTGATACTGGATGTTGGTGGGAGCTGCAGTGTTGGTGCGAGCCGGGCTCTGTTGAAAAGTGAGTACTATGGGGCTGCCAGGGGCCGTGGAGCCCAGACCAGCAGGGAGCTGGATCACATTGCCTTTGGCTGACAAGAAGCCCAGGTTTTTGGGTGGGGCAGGGGCAATTGGAGCCGGCTTTATGGGGAGGAGGCGGCGAGGCTGCGGCTGAGCAGGAGGAGAGGTGACAGGAGCCTGAGCAGCAGGAGGGCCGATCTTACTACAGGTGGCAGCCAAGAGGGCCAGAGGAGAGGGTTGGGTGTCCTGCAGCGAGAAACAGGCAGTCAACTCACAGACACACACCTACTGCCCTCAAACTTGAGATTCAAATCACAAAACCTCTGTGCCTTTCTGTGGTTCATATGTGTGTTCCCATTCTACACAATTTTGGTTCGCCTCCTTTTTTAAAAACACTTTACATATACACTTGGTCACATACCCGAGACATCACCTGAGAATAAAAAGAGCATGTTGGGAAGGTTACTTTTAAAATGTAACAGGTTGCAGATTACTAGTTATCCAATGTAACTATTTGAATTACTTCATTAAAGTAAAGTACCATTAGGCGTGATTCTTTTTCTCACAAACTGGACAGTAAAGAGGAAAATCCTAAACGTAAGCTGGACACTGATCAGCAATGTTAGAGCCCTTTTTTGATTTCAGTAGAAAAACATTGAATTTCAAGCACTGAAATGTGTCCCTGTCCTACACAGCCACCTATCTTGATGTGGTCAGCTGGCACAAGAGACTTTGATTTCACTAGCAAATTCATCATCTCATCTCAACATAGAGACAGCTCTTTGTAAGCCATCCTTCCCTTCAATGGTGCCACATGTTGTGCCAACATTATTCAGTATTGAATTTGATCAGCATAGTGCTTTTATTACCTTTAATTGAGGTGTGTTTTTTTTTTTATTTACTTTTTTCACTATAATTATCCAATGCATTTCTTTGTCATATATGATACTAAAGTCAATATCTTTAGGTCTTTTTGGTTATTGATTATTTGGTTAAATAACTATTACAGGATTACTCTCTAACATAATAAATGTAATAACTACTTGGCTAATTTGCATCTTACCTTTAGCCAGAATTACACAAGACTCATTTTTCATTTTTTTAATACATTGTTCCTAAAGGAAACAATGAACTTCTATACACTATATAAGTTTAGTTAAATAACACAAAATTTAATGTCATATCGATATAATATAATGAGCAAGTAGCCATAAAATGTCAGATCTCACTTATTTTTTAAATTGCACTGAAAGATGAGATGAAGTGATAAATCCAGGAGATTGAGGGACTGGTTACAAGTGTAGACAGTCATTTGACTGTTTCTTACTTGCGTAGAAGCGTTTGAAGGCTGAAGATATTCGCTGGGACTAACAGCAACAGCGGTGGCCATACTGTCCTGTTGTTCTAGAAAACAAACATACATACACGCATACATCATAGTTAGATTCAGGCTGCCTGCCTCATCCATTTTCAGCGGTTTGTTCAAGCACATCACAGGAAATTCCTAAAAAATAGAAATATGTTTTTGCTGTGTAATCAGTTAGTCACCAATCAGTTGATTTAATTTATTAGGGAAATTAACTAGTGCTTCATGCACTTGAAATATCTTAAAAATGAAACAGTAACTATGACTATCATAATGCCCAAAGCTGTGTGGCTTAAGGTATTAAAATGTGGTACTTTGATGAGTTACTTTGGTGGTCATAGTTTTCTGAATATACATTAGATTTACTAAGTACATTTAGTAAAGTATTTGTGATTTAACATCATGACAAAAATACTTTCATTATATATAAATCTGCTAATTATTTTCTTAATTAAATAGTTTTGTCTATGAAAAGCCAGAAAGTAGTGAAAATAATGATTTCCCAGAATAGAAGGTCTGGGGGAGGTCTTTGTCTCATTTTGAGAGAACAGTTTTTAACTCAATTACAGTGAAAGCATTAAATCATCAAATTTATTTTTAAACAAAATGACAGTTATTTTATTATTGAAAATAGTTACCAAATACAGTTTAATCAATAGTTTAATGTATTTCTTAATTTATTGTGTTTACCAACTGATTGATTAATGTGGCAGCTCTATTTTCGGAAGTAAAGGACTATTTTCAGGTTAATATGAAAATAATTTATTTTTTAAAAGTTTATTATAGAGCTGCAATGATCACTCAAACCACCCCTAACCATTTTGTAATTGATAAATCATCTTCAAGTAATTCTCTTTAAGAAGAAAAGATTTAAATTCTATGACTACAGCTCCCATGTGACTATTTTCGGTTTATTCTCAATTTATAAACCAAAGAACTAAATTGATTACTACATGAATAAAATTATCTATAGATTATCTATTATAGTAAAATCCGTAGGTGCAGCCATACATATTTGTGTCATGGCATTTTTCACTTTATTCAAAAGGAGACAGTATAAAGATAGACAGCAAAAGGGAGACAGTTATAATATGTACCCAATATCCATATCCAGATTTTAAAATAGCCCTTGTGCTTTGTGTTGCATGCAGTTTAATGTTTAAATTAGTTTTGGTTTTTGCAATATCAGTCATTACACTGGTGGATTAAGAATAACTTTCAAACACATAAGCACAACAGGTATTTCATAAAAAGCAACCTAATCTATTTAATTTTTGGTATATAACATTTAAAGTTCAAATCTGCTAGTATGCTCTGTTAAGAGCATTTCTATTGTTAAGGATGTACTTTTGTGGGTATGCGATTATTTGTGTTTTATTTCTTGGTTAGGATTTGTTACTTTAACTCCAAAAACAATAACTAGATTAGAATAATGACCATATATTTTAAAAGTAAAGTGGACCATTGTTATAATGTAATATTGTTAAGGAAGAACTACCAAATAGGATGGTTTCCCTGTAGTTAGCTGAGTGACCATGGGAGCAATTATGTTTGTCCCTAATAAAGCATATGCACACGCAAATGACTAACACATGTCACACTACTGGCAACCATTCAGATACTCTCTGAGCAAATAAATGTTCTTTTAAACTGCAGTCAAATGCATAAAATGAGGAAAACGCACAATATTTATTGAGTTATGTATATTATATTTCCATTCAGACAGTCAGCACAAGTACATTTAGGGCAGGCTGCCCAATAGATTTTAAGAGCAGCATAAAAGTTAAAAGTGCACGGCAATGCTGTCTAAAGGCTAAAATGAGGTAAAACATACCCCTCTACAGGTAAAGTCATAAAATATACATATAATTTCAACAACACAGAATGCAATTCAGCTTGTGCACATAATGCAATTGCACTGAAATTAATTCTAGTGCAACAGATACTTTACAGGATTGAAGTCGGCACTGTGCTGTAACACCAACAAAGTGTTGTCATTTGTGATTTTATGTGGCCTTGGTGCTCTGAGGGTATTTTAAGTTTATCTCCACATACAGTTTGTCACCCGACAGTCATGAACATAGAAAACAAACTGAAATACTATTATTTGTTATACATCAGTACATCAGCTGAGCTCAAGGCTTGAAATCAAACAGCAGGTGATCGTAACCACATGACAGCCACAGACCAGAGTAACAGCAGCCAAAGTGACAAGTGCACAAGCTGCTGGTAAACCCAAATTGAATCGGCCAATTTAGCCACAATGCACTGATCAGCATTAAAGTAGGTTTTACTACCACTAGCCCCAGTTTATGCCTCTCACATATAACCATTACTTAAAAAAAGACAACTAAGCATATAGAAAAGAAGTTTTCAATATTTTATGCTGTGGACACACAATATGTTTATATTCAAATGAACATCTGGGATTATGTTAGACCATCGGGTTGTTTGTTTTTCAGGAAAAAAAGATGCTTAGCTCTGTGTTGCCAAAATGACTAATAAACAATAAGAAATAAGCAGAACAAACTGGGGCTTCATTACAACCATTCTTAGACACAGATAATCTAGAGCAATAAATTTGAGCTATGTTTTGTTTATTATGAATGAAAGAAATGTCTGGAATAAAATATAAACTGTGTAATTCTGCCACCTCATCAGTCAAGATTGACCTTTATGCTGAGGCTACTGAGCAGCAAATCAAACAGGAACTTTGCTATTGGCTTGTCAAGTCATTCATAATTAGTATAAAGTGACACTTTACAAAAAGGGATCAATAATTTTGAAGTCTGTCTTAAAAAACAGTCAGAGGTCCGAGTGAACATCAAATGTCTTTTAGTCACAGTTAGTTCATACTAACTGTCAAAAGTGAATCTGAAGCTCATATATGTGGCTCTAGGAGTCTGCGTTAGCTATATCAAGTCAATATCTGCCACATTCACTGTCTTTTTAGCATAAAATTGTCTTGTCAGGACTGTTTCATCAGAAAGTGTTTTCCTGTTGAGCTATTGTGGAAGTATAGTATCAACACAAGATTCTTTAGAAGTAAAAAGACATAAATGTGAAACATATCGACTTGGTTTGATATATCATACAGTTTGAGCTTCATGTTTGCTTAATTTGCACGGAACAACACGCACAGGCCACACACAACTGTGGATTTTGCCTCCCCCATCACTTACATTCTAAGTGCATTGTGAAGGGATCTTCTAATGGTCAATATGGACATAAGGAATGATTACAAAACACATGTCTCACTTTTCCTTTAGGATCTTGACTGGAGTTTTAGACAGACTTGAAATAATTGTGAACATGTCTAAAAAACGTCTTTAGGGCACACTTCAGCCAGCTGAACCTCTAGTCTTTTGCTTTATGGACAAACTAACGTGGATGTGTTATAGTAAAGCTGCTAGGTCAGCAGATATCTTCACAACAATGAACCCTGCTTCTGCTTTCTAGAATTTTTTTTTAATTTACAACCATCTCCAGTTATGCACGAGTGTATTTAAAGCCTTATGAGCAGTAAAAAAAATAAGATAAGAGATAGAAAAAAAGCAAAGCGGCCTCAATATTGGTTTGCAGCTAACATTAGCTGGTAGGCTAACTAACCGAGTCAGAGAGAAGCAGCTAGTGGCTAACTTAAGCTGATTTGGTCCGCGTGGAGCTTAGATTTGACTGTGAACCAGTCCCAATGTGGGGCCTTTACTTTCGCTATGTATACAACTTTCTATATTATTAGTTGGTTTGGTTGTTTCAGAATTGTAAAGCAGCAGGGGCAACTGTATACTCAGCTAGCTGCCGCGTAGCTAGCGAGTCAAACTCTTTGATAAAAAAGGCAAGCCGTTTTCCGGAAGTGCGTTGCTTCTTTTTTTTTTGCTTACCACAACTATCGGACTCACCCTAAAATATACTTATTTGCATTACATCGTGTCCCCTTGCGTTTCTGTTCAATATAAATATGTATTTAGCAGAATGTAATATAAACACCAATGTTTTAATTCCTACCCACCGCTCATGACGACATTCGCTCTCCGCGAGCCTTGAAAAGCGAACCCGTGGAGGAATCCGCCCGCGCTGCTGCACCAATCCACGGACAATGGGACGTTGAGCGACAGCCAATTCGACCAATCGGTTGGAGCTGTCGTTATGATTGAAATTTAAGTGGACCAATCCAAATGCAGTATTTTGCTACGTCGCTCGATGGATTCTGATTCAACGAATGGGATGTCGAGGCTTGGGCCGAAGGGGGCGTTTCTTTCGAACAGGCGAGTGTCCTATAAAAGCTGGAGAATAGTTTCACTGACGTTTCTAATGGCCAATGTGTGTTTTGAGGGGCATTTCGGTCAAAACAAGAATGACAACCGTTTTAATCAATGAGCTTCAAGACCTGTTTAAACGGGCCCACCGTTTATCATCAGCGTAGACTGTTATGTGGGGGGAACACAGAGCGCACTAAACCCGTCTAAAGAGTTATACCAGCTGTGATAATTAACGAAGGATGTATACTCAAGGTACAATTGTTGAGATACTTGAACTTTACTTTAGTGTTTGAAGCAACTCTATGCTTAATTACATATTTTTTCCATGATTTAATTTCAGTCAGTCATTTTCTATACCAACTTGTTCCTCATTACAGACAGATCATGGGACACACACTATTCACTCCCACCTATAGGGAGACACAGGGGTACATGCAAACTCCAAACAGGAAGGCCCGCGACCTGCTTTCTGTGAGGCAACAGCACTACGCACTACACTACCATGTTGCATGGTTTAATGTTAATGAAAGTTCCAATATTTTACCAGAAACTGAAAACTCATAATAATGAGCATACATCCTTCTGATCATCAGAGTTACAATGAATTCAAGTTGTAATAATGTATTATATTTTTCCTATCGTTCTTATTAATCTTTCTGTATATGTTATTGTGGAAAAGAGGGGAACAGTACGACCACAGAGACTAAATTAGAATAAATCAGTGGAGTGATGTTTGAGCACATCAACCCAGGCAAAAAATTAAGCCTTCTTTTGCTTCATTATAAATGATGTATTAATATTGTGCCTGGCCAAAAATAAGTCCCCACCTGGATTTATCTAAGTCAACCAAGTTTTCTATTAGATAATTACTTTGTGGCTGATTATTGTTCAGCTGGCAATAAGTTATATAGCTCAAACTGAATGCAATGAATATTTTTTTCATTTCTTAAATAACCAATGTGAAAAGACACATCTGGTGATTTTGGAAAATATGTTAGTTTGGATTGTTTCTTCCCCAATGGCTCAAGTGAGTTCTAAACTGACCGAGCCAGGATTCATTGAATTAAAATTGTGATGGGATGGTTCAGCAAGCATGAGACATAATTTTTATACATGGATTGGCCTCTACAGAATCCAGACCTTCATCCTGTTGAGAATCTTTGGAAAGCGCAGTAGTCTGATTCTATCATCATCAATACAAAATGTGTGTGAAAAAGTAAGGGAACACTGGCCAAACAGTGTTTGTCAAGTCTTGCGTAAGAAACGTAAGATGGAGGGTTGAGCACCTGTCATAGTTAATATTGTACCTCAGTGGTGCATTATTAGTTTAAATTTCTACCAAATCATGTTATGTAGCAGAGTTCTTGGGGCTTTTGGTGCCTGTATGTTAATCTGGCCTTGACACCGCAGCCCTGGTGTGTTGACACACAACTCTTGGAGTTGCACTCTGATGGAGGAGGACTTGTCTCTTTGGTTTGGTGTCAGCTACAAACCAACGAGAAAGGCTGACATGATCCTAGCTCTGCCACTGCAGGCCTTAGAGTCTGTGGAGAAAATTTTCTAGTCGTGGCTGTCAGTCCCATCTGTCATCAACATCCGCTCACTTGGCCTCCAGCACTGTGAGCTAAGATGAGCTGTCCCTCTTTCTCATTGGACCGCTCCCCATGACTCTCTATTCACATCCACAATGAATGCAGCTCTTTTCATAGGCTTTTCCCAAAGACTGCACTTGACCTTATTCACATGCAGTCGTCTCTGTTTCTCTCTGCATCATGGCATGGGTTTTTACGGTGCTTAGGAAACCATAGTCCTGCTTTTAGCTCCAGCATTTTCCCCCTCTTCACCTCGAGTGTGCTGTATTTAGCAGTGGAGGATGCAGATTACCGTCTATCACCTTCTCCCCAGGCACATCTGGGGAGCACCTCAGAGAGAAAGAGCTGCATTATTTAACCAATCTCTCCCTTTTTTTCACTTATCCAGCTTCATTAGTGAGACTTAGCATTAGCTGGAGAGTGTTCAGGTTTAAACATTTTAAAGGGGATGGCTGACATAAAAAAACACTTTCCATGCACAGAATCTCCACTAAGAACTGTTTAGAATCCTGTTTAAGTGTTAACACAAATGTTTTGCTAAACAGATCTGTATGTTGCTGCCTAATAGGTCCATTTACCAGATTGGTTAGAAAAATGTTGGTAATGATGTTTTGGCAGGTGGTCATGGTATCACAAAATGTGAATGTGTAGAGAAGCTTCTACTGACCTCAGTTGTTCTTAGGTATGTGTGTGAGTTGAAGGATATTGATCAGTTTAGAACAATCTTGCTGCTAGATGTTGAGGGAAAGATAGTCTTTAGCAGTGTTGCCAACAATACAGATCCTCTAAAAGAATTCTCTGGCCTCTATGAGGTCCTGATGACCACAGTTAAGGGGCTTTTGGAGAAGGGTCAATAGATTCCTGCAGAAATGGCTGGAAATATCTTAGATCAGAGTTTCCCTGTATGAGCAGAACAACAAGCTGAAGCTCCCCATCAGCAGCCTGAATGAAGAGTTCATTGTGACCTGTAATAGGGAGATGCTGCAATCTGAGTCCTCTGATCCAGAAATAATTTTTAAAAAGTGACTTTATTATTGTCTACCTACAGTATATTTTGTTAGACAGCAGACCTTGATTCATTCCTTCAATATTTCTAGAGTTCCAGATGCTCCGTGGTGGAACTGAGACAAAACTTTATTTACCCGCACTGTTTTTAAATATATACGTAGGTTTTACATCAGAACTATGAAGCTTTGTTTGATGAGGGTGAGTGTGACTTTATATCAAGTGAATCTTCTCATAAAAAATCTCTTTCAACAACTGCAACATCAATGTTACCATTTAAATAGTCATTGAAAAATTATGCCACCAATGTTTATTTTATTTTCTTCTTTTTTTTTTTTTTTTTTTTTTTTTTTTTTTACTGAAACTGCTGAATCAGTAGTCAGCTTCAGGGTACTGAGAAATAGAATGAGCAAAAAACACCTGGGCATTTCAACAAATAAAACACAGGTAGAGAGCAGTCATGGCAGATATACACACTGTGAGGCAGGGCATTGTGGGAAAAATAAAGGATATCATAGTTGATGCAAGTAATAATTTTCTCTCTCATGTTTAAATAAAAAGCTTAAAAGTTTTTCTGTCTTTACATTAGCATATAAATCACAGATAAAAGATGAATGTAGCTGCATTGTTACATATAGGAATGCCACAAGGAAACCATTTAAGCTATATGGTTCATTTAAGCAAAATGTTCTGCATAACACATTTAAAAACTTAAATGTACATTTTTAAGGATGTTTTTCTCTTTGGTGCATTTTCCCTACTTCTGTCCAAATGTAAACAATAACTATATGGGTTAAAATCCTTCGTAAAAGAGGAATAAATACCAAATTATCTATCAATAGTATTGATTGACCATAATCCAATACAGCTACAGGACATGTTGTGCTTTGAGTACAAAGTGGCTGAGCTCAATGACATTGGCCTAGCCAGTTTCTTATTATAGCTTGATGATAGAAAGCAGCAATCAAGTGGCATTTTTGGAAATGGATACAACATTTGAAACAATAAACTATATCAAGGAGGATGCTTGGGTGTGATTAATGAAGTTCTGATTTTGTGTCTTTTTATATTGGTATAACATAGAGTTAGAATAGTGACCTGCCAGTGTTAATGGCAAGTAAATGTTTAGTTTGTTGTATGTAAGTACAAGACTGAATGATTTTTCTCACTAAAGAGAGGTCAGATCCTTTGGAGGTTGTTCCACTATAACATATTCAAAAGTAAAAAACCACCATGTTAGAGGGCGGACAACAAGAAGAAACAACACTACAAAAACAGAAAGACACATTACTTATTCTTCTTGATACTTTGTTTTTCTTTAAAAAAAAAACAAAAAAAAAAAAACAAAGGTCAGACTTCTATGAGCTGATCGCGGCTACAACTTTGCACTACCTATAAAACAAGGTGATGCTGAGGCTGTGACTGGAATTCAAACCAGTGAAACAAGCACTACAATAAAAGGCAGCAACAATATTTAACTATAGAATGCAGGATTAACTACTGCTTGGATTTCCTGCCACAACAGTGATGTGTATAAGTGTAAACTGATAATGAACATGAGAAACTATAAGAGAGTTGTTTTTTTTCTTTTGAAAAAAGAAAAAAAACAACTAACATGAATATGAGGTCAGACCAAATTACTGAAGTGGGACTAAGTAAAACAGACTCTATAAATCAGATTTACTTAACCTTTCAGGTTACAAAAAATGTTTGCAAGGCCCAAACAATAACCTATGATGAAATGGGTCGATCAAGAGTAAAGACACCATCAATACATTCAAACATGCTCCAGAAAGCACTTCTACTATAAAATGTAAATATTGATTGAACTTTTTTGTCAATTATTGTGTAATTTTTAGCACCTAACAGCGGATTATTGTTCTTCTCAGGCAGATAAACCAAACAGTCTTTAGGTTATTGGATGTGTATGATTTCACTTGACCTTCCTCCAACATGGTGGCTTGTGTTTTTTAACAACTTATATCTTGTTAAAATACTTGATGGTGGGGCTCTGTTGCCCTGCCCCAATGCGTGTATATCTGTCCGGAGGGCATCCTTTAATCCAAAACCCTCATTTTGACAGAATGGAAGAAAAAACAAGGAAACGGCAGCAAAATATGTGAGTTCTACAAATCAACCAGTGCATTGTGTTTTAAAAGTCCAGTTCATCGGGGTCAGGAAATTTGCAAAGCGAGTTGATAATTCAGGCTCTCCTTTCCTTTCTGTCGATGTGTTTGCAGGTTAGAACATCTCTGCAGTCCCTCTTCAGGTGAAGCTGAGTCCTCTGCATCAACAGTTTTCCCACCATCGGACTGCAAACACTTTCTCTCCTTTCATGAGTCCAAATCAACAGAAAGGTGGGTTCATTCCAGTCTAACTGGGCAGCGATTTCCAGAGACTCTGACTGGCTGATGCTGGAAGACTGGCAGACCAGTAGAGTTTAGTCCTCCATAGAGAAACCTACAGACACAGTTTGAAGTTCAGTTAGAGTTAAACTTCAGCAGATCTATTGGAAAAACAACCAGAGTCTACAGAAATACTATCAGCTCTGTGGGATTATGCTTAGGCACATTGGTGCTTTGAGCTGAGTGCTAACATCAATAGGGTTACAACTATATGATTATATGCATCATCGATAAACATGTTTAATCCCCAGGGTCACAGTCTGTAGAGCATTGGTTGTCAAGCCATTATATTAAAGATTTTTGTGGGGGGTCATTTTCAATTATGCCTGTCTGATAAGAGTTTGTTTTCCTCATGTTTTATGATGTAAAATTTTAGCCTAAATTAATCCTTCAAGCAAAATAAGTTATATAAGTGTTGTGATGTCACGAGAGGCCGGGTCCTGGAGGGGCGCTACATCCCCTTGAGATGGCTACAGCAGTATCCTGGCATGGCTCCATCTGCGGGTGGAGCCAGGAACTTGCCAGGAATTTCACCCGGCACTACAAACCACTGAACACTGATTGCCTAATGAGGCACACCTGTGGCCAAACTCCTGCAGTGAAACTACAGGGCTTTTTAGGACACCAGAGCTCTGAGTGTGGCGAGTAGGAGAGAAGCTGCAGACTCTGATCTGGGTGGATTATATGTTCTGAAAAACCTGCTAAAGAGAAGACTCTTGTGGTTGGATTATTCATTCCTTGGTATTGGACTATTTTCGTTTGCTGCGCTGTGTGGAGGTACTGTGGCGGTAAAGACCCAGGAAATACACTAAAAGGAAAAGGACAATTGTTTGTATTTTGCGAAGTGAACTTTATTTTGAAGGAAGACTTTGAGTTTGATTAGAGACTTTTTTTGTGATTATAAACCATTGAAGACAAGAAATCCTTAGTTTGCCTTTTGCGCTGTAATGCCTTTTCTGTTAAATCCTTTTTGACCAGTAAAAGAAACTACATTCTGAATTTTTGTCTCTGTGCACTTCTTGGACCACCCTGCTGAACGTTGATTGCCTCTCATGACATCACATATGGTGGAGAATGCGGGCGCCAAGTTTAAAAAGTGCATGCTTGAGGAGGACACTGAACAATTGAGCCTGAATTTTCACAACTGGTCCTAGACTCCCCACTAGACAAAATGGAGGACATTTTAAAATCCCTGTTAGCGCAGCAGCAAGCCCAGCTGGAAACGAATGCGGCTCTCCTGGAGGAGCAAAGAAGAGCGAACCTGCTAAAAGCAGAAGAGCTGCAGTTGCAGCGGCAAATGGCCGCACGTCAAGCCCGCCCAGCAAAAGCTGGTGATTTCTTATTCAAAATGGGGGCCACCGACGATGTTGAGGCGTACCTGCACGCCTTTGAAGCTACAGCCATGAGGGAAGCATGGCCCAAGGCACAATGACAATGACTTTTAGCCCCATTTTTAACCGGGGAATCACTGAATGCTGTTCGGGACCTGCCTCCTGACAAAGCAACGGGCTATGACGCGCTGAAGACCGAGATCCTCAGCAGAAATTGGCTCACTAAATTCGGTATGGCCCAACGGTTCCACAGCTGGACCTTCCAGCCAGACCTGGCCCCTCGTGCGCAGATGCACGAGCTCGCCAGGATAGCACAGAGGTGGTTGGAACCGGCGAAGAACACCTTTACTGCGGTGGTGGAGACCATCGTGGTGGATCACTACCTGCGGGCCTTGCGGTATGAGGCGAAGCGCCTCGTCAGCCAGCAGGGCCTGACCACTGCCGAGCTCACAGTGGAAGCGGTGGAAAGATATCAGGCCAGCGCAGAAATGCTTAGGGCTGCAAAGAGGTAGCCAAAGAGTGTGCCAGGGGGAGGCAGAAGCCAGCCGGGGCCAAGCAGAGTCAACCGGGGGAGCGAAGCCCGACAGTGTTACCGCTGTGGGGAGATGGGACATATCTCCTGGCAGTGTGAGCAGCCGTCGGAGGAGCCTATGCCCACTGCTGGTTCCTCCAGCTCAACCGCCACCCACCTCTTCGCCTCACTTGTGGGGGACACAGATGGTGACCCAGATAGACCCCCCACCTGCCCTGTGACGGTGAACCGTCATGACGTGGAAGCATTACTGGACTCAGGCAGTCGGATTACCTTGGTGCGGAAGGACCTAGTGGAGCCAACCCAGATGACCACTGGCAGAGTCCTCCCCGTTTCCTGTGTCCATGGAGACACCAGAGACTACCCCACCACCGAACTTGTTATCACTACCACCCGCGGAACCATACGTACAATGGCGGGTGTGGTTGACTCCCTTCCTGTCCCCGTTTTGATTGGGCGAGACTGCCCAGCCTTCCATTTGCTATGGAGAGAGACACAGCAGAGGCCAACCCGAACGCCTAGGAAGCGGAGAGGTAAGGCCCACACGGTGGAGGCGCCGGTACCACCCTCAGACCCGCTTACCCCCGCCTTTGCCCTTGCAGGACTGACAGGCCCCCGGGCTGACACAGAGACTGACCGGGACACTGAGGAGGAAAACAGGGCTCCGGAAAGTGTCTCAAATGCCAGTGAGGACGACACCCAGGGCACCAGGGAGCTTCCCCCACTCACCGGCCAGTACGGTACTGCCCAGCTACAGGACCCCACTCTCGTGAACGCGCTAAGAAATGTGCAGGTGCTAGAGGGAGTAGTGTTAGGGGGAAGGACAAGCCCTAGTTACCCTCATTTTGCTATTAGCCGGGGCTTAGTATATCAGATAACCAAAAAGGACGATAAAGTACATGAACAGCTGCTAGTGCCACAGCCGCACCGCGCCACGGTGCTCAATCTAGCGCACACACACCCTCTAGGAGCCCACCTAGGAGTAGAGAAGACGAAAGAGAGAATCTTGCAGCGCTTCTTTTGGCCGGGAGTACACAAGGACATAGAGAACTACTGCAGGAGCTGCCTGGAGTGTCAGCGGGTGGCGCCCAAGCCTCCCTACAGAAACCCACTCATTCCCCTGCCCATTATTGAGACTCTGTTTGAGAGGATTGGTTTGGATATAGTTGGCCCCCTGCCAAGAAGTGCCAGGGGACACCAATACATCCTGGTCATCCTGGACTATGCAACCCGGTACCCTGAGGCTATCCCGCTGAGGAAGGCTACGTCCAGGCAGATTGCAAAGGAGCTGTTGCTGCTCTCAAACCAGTCTGGGCATCCCGAGGGAGATTTGAACCGACCAGGGGAGCCCATTCATGTCCAGAGTGATGAAAGAACTCTGCGTGCTCCTAAAAATCAAACAGTTGAGGACGTCCGTTTACCACCCCCAAACAGATGGGTTGGTGGAACGATTCAACAAGACCCTTAAGTCCATGCTACGCAAAGCCATCGAGGAGGATGGGCGTAACTGGGACCAGCTGTTACCATACCTACTGTTTGCGGTAAGAGAGGTACCTCAATCTTCCACTGGTTTTTCACCATCCGAGCTCTTGCTTTCATACAGACCCAGAGGGCTTCTCGACATAGCCAAAGAAGCTTGGGAGGAGCAACCATGCCGACAGCGGACCCTAATTGAGCACGTGGGAGCTATGAGGGAGAGGATGAAGGCCATCTACCCCATAATACGCGAACACATGGAGGCCGCTCAGAGGCAACAACAAGCCGCCTACAATCGACCCGCCCAACCCAGGGAGTTCAAGCCTGGGGACATGGTACTGGTCCTGGTGCCGACGGTGGAATGCAAGTTCCTGGCCACCTGGCAAGGGCCTTACGAGGTGATTGAACGGGTGGGAGAGGTAAATTACAAGGTGAGGCAAACTGACAAAAGAAAACCTGTACAAATTTACCATGTTAACCTTTTAAAGAAGTGGCACGCCAGGGAGGTGCTCTTCAGTTGTTTACCCCCCACAGAGTCAAAAGTACCAGATGAGGTCCAGGTAGGCCCAAGCCTATCACCCCACCAACGGCAGATGACCTTGGAACTAGTGGATCGGAACCAGGATGTCTTCTCCACCCTACCCGGATACACAGAGGTGGTCCAACATGACATCCTTACCGTACAGTACACCAGCGCCCTTATCGCATACCGGAGGCCTGCAAGAAAGCGATCCAGGAGGAGGTAAGGAAGATGCTGGAGCTGGGGGTTATCGAGGAATCTAAGAGTGCCTGGGCAAGCCCCATTGTGTTGGTCCCCAAACCAGACGGGTCGATTAGGTTTTGTAATGACTATAGGAAGCTGAATGAGGTGTCGGAGTTTGACGCCTACCCGATGCCACGGGTCGATGACCTGGTAGACTCTTTAGGCCATGCCCGCTTCCTAACCATTCTGGATCTTACCAAAGGTTACTGGCAGGTACCCCTGACCCCGGCATCCAGGGAGAAGACTGCGTTTGCCACACCGGAGGGGCTCTACCAGTATACCCGGCTCCCGTTTGGGCTTCATGGAGCACCTGCCACGTTCCAGCGCTTGATGGACCGGGTCCTGGCCCCCCACCCGTGTACAAGCGGTGATTGATTCTCTCAGAGAAGCGGGACTCACGGCCAACCCGAAGAAGTGCAGGCTGGCCTTTGGGGAGACAAACTACCTGGGGTATACCATTGGCAGGGGGCTGGTAAAACCCCAGGAGGCCAAGCTGCGGGCCATCCAGGACTGGCCACAGCCCACCACCAAGAAGCAGGTGAGAGCATTTCTAGGCCTAGCGGGTTACTACAGGCGCTTTATTGCGGACTTCGCCACCCTAGCTGCGCCTCTGACGGAGCTGACCACCAAACGCCACTCCAGGCTGGTGAGGTGGAACCCTGCAGCAGAAGCAGCCTTCGTCGGGCTGAAGCGAGCCTTGTGCGCCGGTCCGGTCCTTGTAGCCCCGGACTTCAGGAGGGAATTCATCGTTCAGGCAGATGCCTCAGAGGTGGGCCTAGGGGCTGTACTGGCACAAGTGCATGAAGGTGAGGAACACCCCATATTATATTTGAGCAGGAAGCTACTTCCCAGGGAAAAGAACTATTCTACGGTGGAGAAGGAGTGCCTTGCTGTTACCTGGGCCCTGGAATCCATGCAGTAGTATCTACTAGGCCGGAAGTTCACGGTCGTGACCGATCATGCTCCCCTTCAATGGATGGCCCGGAACAAGGAGACTAATAGCAGGGTCACCAGATGGTTTTTAAGCTTACAAGCTTTCGATTTTTCTGTTGTTCACAGGGCTGGCAAGCACCACAGCAATGCAGACGCCCTCTCCCGGCGAGACGCCCTCTTCACTTCCTTCCCCCCGACGAGGACGTCGGTCCTGAGAGGGGGGATGTGTGATGTCACGAGAGGCCGGGTCCTGGAGGGGCGCTACATCCCCTTGAGATGGCTACAGCAGTATCCTGGCATGGCTCCATCTGCGGGTGGATCCAGGAACTTGCCAGGAATTTCACCCGGCACTCCAAACCACTGAACACTGATTGCCTAATGAGGCACACCTGTGGCCAATCTCCTGCAGTGAAACTACAGGGCTTTTTAGGACACCAGAGCTCTCAGTAGAGTGTGGCGAGTAGGAGAGAAGCTGCAGACTCTGATCTGGGTGGATTATATGTTCTGAAACCATTGGAAATCACTACAACCAGTCATATTTATCACTGTGTACCGCCCTCCAGGCCCATATTCAGAATTTTTATCAGAATTCTCAGAGTATCTCTCAAGTCTAGTACTCAGGACAGATAAGATAATCATGGCAGGTGACTTTAATATTCATGTCGATGTTGATGGTGATAGCCTTGGCTCTGCCTTCCTCTCTTTACTAGAGTCAATCGGCTTTTCTCAGAGAGTAAATGTGCCCACCCATTGCTTTAACCACACCCTTGACCTCGTCCTGACATACGGCATTGAGGTTGAACACTTATCTGTCTTCCCACAGAATCCCCTCCTGTCAGATCATTATCTAATAACTTTTGAATTCCTGTTATTAAACTACTCACCACCTGAAAAAAGCATACTCACTCGATACCTAACTGACAGTTCTATATCTAAATACAAGAAGGTGATTCCCTCAGTATTTAATTCGCTGCCTTGCCTCACCACAGCTATGGATTTATATGCTGTTGCAGGTCCATCTAAAATAGATCAACTTGTTGAGAGCGCTGCAAGTTCACTGCGAACAACCCTTGACTCCATTGCTCCCCAAAAAAAGAAGTTAATTAAACAAAAAAGAGTCGCACCCTGGTATAACTCTCTCACCCGTACACTAAAGTTAACCTCTCGGAGACATGAACGAATATGGCGCTCCAGCAAACTGGAAGAGGCTTTACACGCATGGAAAGAGAGTCTCAGTATGTACAGGAAGGCCCTACGCAATGCCAGAGCTGCCTATTACTCCTCACTGATAGAAAAAAACAAAAACAATCCAAGGTTCCTCTTCAGCACGTTAGCTTCACTGACTAAATGTAACTACACTATTGCACCACGTATTCCTACAACCCTCAGCAGTGATGACTTCATGGACTTCTTTATCTACAAAATTCTGACAATTAGAGACAGAATTTATCACCTTGTTCCATCCACTGGCTCTAATCTGCCCTCAGATGCTGTTAGTGTAGAGACAGATGAAATAGCTAATATTCACCTCGACACATTTACTTTAATCAACTTCGCTGAACTAGCTTCACTGATGTCGTCATCTAAAACTTCAACCTGTCGTCTGGACCCTATTCCATCCGGATTGCTAAAAGATATTTTCCCTTTGATTAGCCCTTCCTTACTAGAAATACCTAATATGTCTTTATTATCTGGCTATGTACCACAATCCTTTAAAGTAGCTGTAATTAAACCTCTCCTTAAAAAACCTGCCCTCGACTCAAGTATTTTAGCCAACTATAGACCCATTTCTAATCTTCCCTTCCTCTCTAATATTCTGGAAAAAGCAGTTGCTAAACAGCTGTGTGACTTTTTACACAACAATAACTTATATAAGGGTTTCCAGTCAGGTTTTAGAATGCATCACAGCACAGAGACGGCTTTAGTTAAGGTTTCAAATGATATTCTCAATGCGTCTGATAAAGGATTTATTTCCATCCTTGTTCTGTTAGATCTTAGCGCTGCATTTGACACAGTCGACCATCAAATCTTGTTACAGAGACTAGAGCATCTTATTGGTCTAAAAGGGACTGCACTAAATTGGTTTAAGTCCTATCTTTCAGATCGTTCCCAATTTGTCCATATCAATAATGTTTCTTCTATCCATACCAAAGTTAATCATGGGGTTCCACAAGGTTCTGTGCTTGGACCAATACTTTTCACTATTTATATGCTCCCATTGGGTAAAATCATTAGAAAACACTGTATTAATTTCCACTGTTATGCTGACAATACACAACTCTATCTATCAATTAAGCCAAATGAAACCAATCAGCTAGCTAAACTTCAAGCCTGTCTTAAGAATATAAAATCCTGGATGACCTGCAATTTCCTTCTACTGAATTCAGAAAAAACAGAAATTATTGTATTCGGGTCCGAAATCCTGAGGAACCCAATATCCAGTGATATAGCTATCCTGGATGACATCTCCCTGGCCTCTAGCTCCACAGTGAAAAACCTGGGAGTCATCTTCGACCAAGACTTGTCATTCTCTGCCCACATTAAACATATTTCTAGGACTGCCTTTATTCACCTACGCAACATAGCAAAGGTCAGACACTTCCTGTCTCTGAAAGATGCGGAAAAACTTATCCATGCATTTATTACTTCCAGGCTTGACTACTGCAACTCTTTACTGTCGGGTTGCACCAAAAAGTCTCTAAGGACTCTCCAGCTGATCCAGAATGCAGCTGCTTGTTTATTAACTGGCACTAGAAGAAGAGAGCATATCTCACCTGTATTAGCCGCTCTACACTGGCTTCCTGTAAAATCTCGTATAGAATTCAAAATCCTGCTCCTCACCTATAAAGCACTCAATGATCAGGCACCATCCTACCTTAGGGATCTCTTAGTCCCATATCGCCCATCAAGAAAATTACGCTCCCAATATGCAGGCTTATTGGAGGTTCCCAGAATTTCTAAAATTAAAACAGGAGGCAGAGCCTTCAACTTCCAGGCTCCTCTCCTGTGGAACCGTCTTCCAGTCTCAGTCCGGGGGGCAGACACCCTTCCTATATTTAAGAATAGGTTAAAAACTTTCCTGTTCGATGAAGCGTTTAGTTAGGGCCGGCCCTGGCTGGCCTAGTTATAGTTATGCTGCGATAGGTTAGTCTGCCGGGTCCTCATGAGATGCCCTGGCTTCTTTTTCTTCTTCTATCTGTGATACTGTTGTACCACTACTGTACTTTTAAATCTGCTGTTGTTCCGGAGTCCTGCCCTGTGTTTTCTCTTTCACAGAGCATGCTGCAGTGCAGCCACTGAGGGATCTACGGATGTTGGAGGGTCTGAGGCTGCCTTGGTGAAACCTGAAAGCTATGATGGATCCTGCTCCTCATCCTCCACTTCTACCAACATTCATTACATTTCTGTTTGTTTGTAATATTCAAATTTCTCTGTAATGTTCTCCACCTGCACACATCATCTACTGCACGCCTGTCCGTCCTGGAAGAGGGATTCCTCCTCTGTTACTCTTCCTGAGGGTTCTTCTGTTTTTCTCCCTGTTAAAGGGTTTTTTTTAGGGAGTTTTACCTCGTACGATGTGAGGGTCTAAGGACAGGGGATGTTGTGTTGCTTTTGTACACAATGTAAAGCCCTTTGGGGCAAATCTGATTTGTGATTCTGGGCTATACAAATAAATTGGATTGAATTGAATTGAAAAACCTGCTAAAGAGAAGACTCTTATGGTTGGATTATTCATTCCTTGGTATTGGAATATTTTCGTTTGCTGCGCTGTGTGGAGGTACTGTGGGGGTAAAGACCCAGGAAATACACTAAAAGGAAAAGGACAATTGTTTGTATTTTGCGAAGTGAACTTTATTTTGAAGGAAGACTTTGAGTTTGATTAGAGACTTTTTTTTGTGATTATAAACCATTGAAGACAAGAAATCCTTAGTTTGCCTTTTGCGCTGTAATGCCTTTTCTGTTAAACCCTTTTTGACCAGTAAAAGAAACTACATTTTGAATTTTTGTCTCTGTGCACTTCTTGGACCGCCCTGCTGAACGTTGATTGCCTCTCATGACATCACAGTGTGCATTAAATTACATTAAACCCTAAAAATCAACACATTTTCCTAACAAACACAATAAATAAACCCTTTTGACAGATCTTAATACCTTCACTGTAGGCACACTTACTCACTTGAGCTGAAAAGATCTGATGCTGCTACGTCTGCGACTCGGCCACTTGCTCTGCTCCCACCACCCTCCGGATGCTTTTGATTGACAGGTACATCTCCTCCTCAGGGTCATAGTAATAAAACTTACTCAGATAGGAGATCAGCGGTCTAGAGGGAGGTGAAGGCAAATACAGAAAATTCAACCACATGGCATACTTGAATGTCTGTGCAATATTTCATGCCAATTCATTCTAGGAAATGTTGAGATAATTCAGAGAAAAACTAAATGCTAGATAAAAGGTCAGGGGATCAACAATTTCATTACTATCTGTCCTCTGGGGACTGTGAATGTCTGTGCCAAATTGAATGGCATTACATAGCACCATTGTCCAGATGGACAGATCCCTAATTCACAGGTGTACGTTTCAGCAGGTGAATACTTGAATGGTCACATGGCTGAGGACCTGGGCAGTGGAAGCTCCTGGATGTGGTCGATTCGAACTATTTGTCGGATGCAGAAGCGACAGAGGTGCTGCAGCGACTTCACGTTGCTGAAGCGAGATACAGGATACAACAGCTGAACCGGGGTGGGAGGAAGCCCTGCAACACACACGCACGCACACCAAAACAAATCAAGTAGAACTTAGCCTTTTTAGTGCCAAATTCACTCTTTTTTTGTTTTTTAACTATACTTCCATGGCAGCTCAGTGCTCTGCAGCGAAACACAAAAAGAATTTGATGCTAAAAAAGACTGTAAACGTGGCAGATATCCTCTTGATGTGACTAACTCAGATTGCTGAAGCCTCAAATCAGCTTTAGCTACACATTTAAATGTATTTTTATACAAAATGACTATGTGGATCATTAGAAAAGCAGGAATAATTGAAAGAGAGGGAAAAAAAAGAATCCTCTTTCAGTGATAATATGGACACCAGACTGTTGTTTTAAAACACATTTGAGAAACTATGAATCTGTTATTTAAGAGTGAAACACACAAACAAATACCATAGATGCATTCTCACAATCATGATTCATGCAGGCTAAATGCAGACATGCAGGCATTCAGATATATTCAACTCTCAGGCACTTCTCACTAAGTGGCAGGTCGCATCCATTTTTAACCGGCTGTGGCTGCGTGCAGCTATATGACCTATATTTTACCTGGGACTCTGGAGCGGAGGAAGTAGAGGAATTTGCCATTCTTTGAGTGCATGATCGCTCGCTCAATGAACTCCACCACCGAATGGCAGCGGTCCTCAAACTTTGGGTGACACCATAAGCTGAATGTCCCTGGAGGTGGAAAGAAAAGTTTTTTCTTCTTGTAACACATGTAGCATTTTTCTGTCTCCTTCCAACATGATTTGTGTGTGTGTGTGTGTGTGTGTGTGTGTGTGTGTGTGTGTGTGTGTGTGTGTGTGTGTGTGTGTGTGTGTGTGTGTGTGTGTGTGTTTATAGCAAATGTGTCAACACTCCGACACACCAGCCCCTACACTTTCTCATTTAGCTCTGCACACCTGAATGGCTAGGAAACAGAAACATGCTGATCTCAAGCAAGTAAAGGTTGCAGTATTCACCACGTTTAGTTCAGTGTGTTATACTATAATAACCCTTTCTTAATAGCAGTAAACACAAAGTGCACAGCTGAGGCTGATTTGATATTTAGCCACAAACAAAAGCATTAGACAAATTGAGAGTTTTGACCAAAGGATGGTGCTATATACAAAGTCAGGGGATCACCACAGCTGTAACAAATCATCATGTTTGGGGACAAGAATATCAATGTTTCATCGAAATGTATCCAATTGTTGAGATATTTGTCTGATTGACCAAAAACACAAGTATGTATAAATAAGTATTTATTCATTTAATTTAATTACAGCCTATGCATAAAATATCTAAAATTGAGGTAGAGTATATAATTTCAAAATGAAAGCCTCAAACATTTATTATGTACAACCAGCTGATGTGTGAACATGGAGAGTGACCAGAAACATCTGAATAACATCTGAATTCTATGAGTGTGTGTGTGAGCTGTTCAGTGATTGTTTATCTGGAAGCTATTCTGCCCTCGATTGATGTCAGGCTACAATGCTTTCATGCAAATGAGATTGTGTTGATGTAAACATGTTGTGTCATTTGGGGTCAGGGCCAGCCCTAGGACATTTGATGCCCTAAGTATGCGTTTGTCAAATGTTTTGTCAATTTAATTGTAAACAGTATAGTAATTGTACAACATATAGTTAGTTCTATATATTTTACTTATATTTAATTTACTTCAGCAGAGTGCACCTCTGCCTTTGCTACACTGTTGCTTCTTCCCTTTGGGACTACATGCTGCTAATTCTTCTGTATGAATAACAGCAGCAGATACAGAAAAGCGATAAAAAAGCAGACTTTCTTGTACATTTGTGTTCATCTTATGACAGAAAAATCTTTAGGCACACGAATGAAAGTTCTGTTCATTTATGTTCAGATTTGACAGCTGCTTTGGCTTTTTTGTGTGTCTACTCATTACTAAATAAATCACAGTTGTGCACACATTATAAACAGTGTTATTTTGTATTTTGTTAGTATTTATCATCTATTTTAGTTTTGTAATGATGAGTAACTTTATAAGGCAAATAAAAAGAATGAAAGTCGAGTCAGTCATTTTCTATACCCATGTATTCCTCATTAAAATGAAATAATCACTAGGGTAAATTAATCACTAGTCAATACGTATAATTACCTTTAATAGCCAATAACAAAGACATTCTTACCCTCTGTGATCATCAAATCATCCTAAACAATGTGACCTGCTGCAGCAATATGAGTCTTGTCTGTGTAATAAGTGTTAGTGCTCACCACACACTAAAATTTATCACATTATCAGTCCACCTTTTTCTCTCTCCTCCTGCCTCCTGGCACCAGAAGGTGTTAACGCAATCATGTACAAGCGGGTGTGCGGCACTAACAAATACAAACACAAAGATAGATTATCTTCTTTTGTGTCTGTTGTGGTTAGTAATGCTTGGCAAATGTCATATATTTAATTATGTTGCCTGAAGTGTGATCAAAGAGGCTAAGATGCCTCACTCTCTCTCTCTATCTCTCTCTCTCTCTCTCTCTTCTTTTTGTCCTGACCTGACCAGTCCAACTACTTTTATTTATTAATAAACAATAACTACCTCTTTTGTTTTTTTGATGTTTCATTTATTATGTAAAACTATTGAGTTGGAGATACAGGACGGTTACACCAAAAATCTTTGCACACATAGCACCCTTAGCATTTGCCCACATGGCTAACACCAGAGGCCAGCCCTGTGTTTCCAGGTATGACTATATAGCTTTACAATGGTGACTCAATTAATGGATCACTCCTTCTGTGTACATCAGCATGTAGCATGTTTGTGTTTTTTATGGGTCCCATCATATAGTTTGTAGTATATAGTTCTCAGGCTACTACTAGAGATTACAACTCATTAATGTATAATTGTTTGCATAGAAAATCCTTTGAACAATGGTTGATGAAAGCTTTGTTTTCTACTTTGCTTTGGTAATCTGAAGAATTGTTCAGTTGACAAAGACAATAACCTGGACCTGGCAGGTTTACTATATGTGTACCGTTATGTATAGTATGTATGTGGTCAGCTTGCATGTGTGCATGAATGTCATGAATGACTCATCATGCTAACCTGTCTTCATGCATGTGGTGTGTGTCCATAATACAACCCTGAGGTGACCAATGTCCAGCATGTGTGAATACATACATATCTGCAGGCATTGTGTAAGTCTATTTGCTATGTGTGTATGCTTGCATATTTCCACATAAATGCATACATAAATTCTGCAGGACAATGCAAGCTATTAATGGAACTGTGTGTGTGTGTGTGTGTGTATGTGTATGTGTGTGTGTGTGTGTGTGCGTGTGTGTGTGCCTCTCACCACGGTAGTGCTCCATGCGTGTGTGGTGTGTCACTCCCTGGGACCTGAAGCTAAGGCTCAGGATGTATCTGGGGTCTGAACTGTCCCGGACCAGAAAAGATCCATCTGGTTTCCCCTTCAGCTTCATCTCTGCATCCTCCCAGTTCATCGGACCCCAGTACCAGCCGCACTGCATGTGAAGAGACAAATAAGAAAATTAGAAACTCCATGACATGCAGACACATTCATAAAACTTTATATGTTTTATGAACCAAAAGTATTTAATTAGACCTGTAGCTGCAATGCAGTCACACTCACTCTGAACCCCCCACCCTCCTTAGTAACACCCACACTGCTGTTAATGGGCCCTCATAGAGCTGGGGTCAGACCAGGTGTTAAGTACAAGCACTATGAAGGGAGAAGGTGCCTACATAGATCCAGGGTTACTAATAACTTCCACTCCATCACAACCAGAGCCATTTCATAATGGCTTGTGTTCAGCCCAGTTTCAGCAACTAAATGAAAGACTTGATTGATAAGAATAAATGTAGGATGTTTGCTTTCACACCATTTTCACACTTTATTCTTCAAATAAGAATAATATTTTTTTCGCAGCTGGTCTTACCTTCTCCAGCTCTCTCAGACTGGCAGTGAAGTTGCTGGCTTCAGATCTCCGTAGGGCACACAGCATTGGGGGCGGAGCCTGTCTAGCAGTGGGCGGAGCATCAGCTGGTGATGGGTTTGAATGTGGAAGGGCCCGGAGGAAAGCGTCTAAATTGGAGAGAAAATGTCAAGAGAGGCAAATGAAGATTTTTCAACATTGACACACCACCTTCTTATTAATGTTGCACCTTTAGAGCATAGAGGAGAAGATCCTATAAGGGCCTGGATGACATGCCTTACCATTGAGGCTGAGACTGTGCTGGATGGTGGTGTGGGTGGGGGGAGGAGGAGGAGGGAGAGGCAGGGGGAGAGACTGCAGGGAGGCTCCCATTACACTCACTAGGAAAGGCCCAGGCTGAGGCCCAGCTATGTCATCTGGAGGAAGGACAATAAGGACAGGAGAGAGAAAGGGAGGAAGGGAGGGAACAAGGGCAAAAAGAGGGAAGGGGTGAAAGGCAGGAGAGAGAATGGGAGAGAAGAAAAAGGAAGTGCCAGGAAAGGAAAGAAAAGAGAAAAGAGAGGAGAGGAAAGATACAAGAAAAAAGAAAGGATAGAGGTTTTCTTAACACCATCACACAGAAGGCCTAGTCAATACATTAAGAGACAACTTGTTTTATCTTTATTATTATCTTCTTAAGATTTTTTTGCTTTTCATTTGTACATTTTTGCACTATGTGCCTCTTTTTAATACCTGTGGTGGTGATTTCTGTTGTTTTGCTTGTGAAAGACTGAGCTGCTTTTTATGATTGAAGTCTACTGCAATATCATAGCATGGTTTACAGTTAACAAAAAAGTGTTATCTTAGACAGGTCCTTAAAGCAACGCCTCAGTTCAGCCTGTCTGAAACAGGCCGTTTTAACTGCTGTCTCTTTTGTCAAGAGCCACACCGCTGGACTCTGTTATTATTTTGGAGCTATTTTCAAAGATTTACTTCTTCAGTTTATTATAATTATTGTGATTCGGGGATGAGAGATTTTTTTAAGCAAACCAAATCCAAACACAGTGCTTAGGTCCACTGCATATGTGGGTCATACTATAACACAGGCTTGGAGCAAAAAGGCTGCATTTGCTCACAAAATACACAAGAAATATAAAATCGATTGAGTCATTGCACTCAGATATCAAATTAAATCTGTAGTTTGCAGCTGACCTTTCAAAGCTCTTCTAATCAGATTACAGCAGATTACTAGAACTCATCTGTGTCAGTTTCCAGAATTGTATGACACAAACAATACTGAGAAGTAAAAAGTTGGATACAACAGAAAGATGAGAAACTGAAACAGCTTCCATTTATTCTAAACTCGAGGAGTCTATGCTACATATGTTTTTAAGAAAGCCTGCCTGTACTTTTTGCTGTGTATTGATAAATCCATGGTGCTGTCCATGGTGCTGAAGCAGCAGAGGGATTTGTAATCTTTTTCGCTCAGCCCAACCCTTCTGTCAGTTTAATTTTGAATCCATCATATTATCTTAACTATATACTACAAATACTCAATTACAAGCTATTTTGTAGACAATAAACTCAATTGAGTAGTACCTTCACCTTCATGATCAAAAGGGCAAGTAGCAATGTGCAGTCCCAGATAGTTTGATGACATTAAATAGAAAAAAACAAATAGAATCTACAAATATCACATACCACCACTCATAATATTACTGTAGAAATTGCAGAGATGAATTGGCATATATATCAAATTCAATGTTAGGTAACGGCAGAGGGTTGTGTACACGCCCATGAAATTACTCCTTGTGTCTTAGTTTTGTATTTAGGACAAAGCCAAAACTGCCATATCGTGTATCCCTAAAACTTGGTACTAGATAAACATCTCTTTAACATGTTTTTTAAAAAATGAAAATGCTTACGATCAGCTAGTTTTATATTCTAAGTGGATTAAATATTTGAAATTTATCATTTTTTTTCGGTTACACCATTCGACTCCCACAAAACCATGATTTTTTTTTTTAAATGGTACGTACATTTCAAGAGACCTGATTATTGCTTCTTCAAATTGTATTTTAAAAACGTTTTGACTTTCTCATCTTGTCAAACATGATTTGTCAATGATCTATATATTTATTTAAAAAACAAAAGCAACACAAAAGTCTGATATTCTTTTTCTGGGCAACTATATCTGCTCTAAAAAGAGAAACCAATCTTCTAGTTTCTCTTTTCTTTCTTTATTGAGTAATCTGTTTATTATTTATTTGATTAAGTCATTTGGTTTACAAAATGTAAGAAAATAGCAAGAAATGTTGCATTGTTTCCCAGAGACCAAGATGCAATATAGAATCAGAGAATTTTTTTTTAAATGCCCCAAAACAATTAATCGATTATTAAAATAGTTGGGGATTCTTTTCCTGGTGATCGATTAATTACAACTATTCATTGACATTCTAGCAGAGACACATCCCACAGGCCAAAATGGGAAATCTATAGAGTCTCCATCCATTTCTACTGAATAATAATAAAAAAAAAAACTCAGTCGGGTATAGAAGTGGATAACACGCCCACATGTGAAGAAAATAGAGACAGACTTTTAGGGTTGATTTTATTCATGTAATCTCACACCTAATGGTTTAAATAAGGATTTTTCATTAACATGTCTTTTATAAAGAAAAAAAAGGGAAATTATGATTCGATCTTTTATGTCCTAAAATGCAACTATGATCAATTTCCGTGATCCCACGGGCATTTGTGCCTGGTTGAGGAATCAGTCTAAGTGCACTGAGGAAGGGCCCAGCATCTGTGCATTAAATAATCTTTACTGCATAAGCATGTTGTGCACACCTTCAAATTTGTTTTGTATATATTGATTTTGAAGTTCTAGTATCCATGCATTTTATAGAAGGAGAAGAGAGTTGAGTGCATTTCCACAGTTTTATATGCATAGGCACATTAGAAAGTTTAAAGATGGAGAGACAGACAGGAAGAAGAGAAAAGTACCTAACAGACTGAGACTTCGACGTGGAGGAGGGGGAGGTGTGGGGGGGTGTGGTGTATTTGCCCCTCTCCGTGAAATATCCACATCCACCAGAGAAACTGTCTCACCTGAAGCCAGAAAAGAAGCAGAGGAGGAAGCAGACAAACAGAGAGAAAAAGAAAAAGAAAGACGGTTTGTGTATCTGATGTTAAGTGTTGTTTTGTCTGCGCTGCAGAGTGCCATTAAAGCTGCACCAGGCAGGCAGGATGTTTATGGGAAATTACACCCTGCTCATCAGCCTAAATCACTGCAATAAAGAAGAACATCCCATCTCGCCTAATTGAGATGCTGCAGACTCACTGTTTACTAAAGTGAAATTCTGCAGTTCGAGGACTGGCAGAAAAAGAAACAAATTCCAACATAAGAGCCAAATCCCCTGTCTCCTAAACAGTGGGGGAAACTGAATTCACCCACGTTAGATCTCTTCCTCTATCATTTCTTCAGTTTCCTTTTTGGCTGTGAAACACCACAGACTGGCCGCCTTGGTAAACACAAGCATGCTGCATGCAGGACTTCTAGGTTGCCCAAGTCCCCAACATTTCAAGCAGCTCACCCAGTCTCCCATGGGGTGAGCCAAGCGTAGATTTAATGTTTCTGTCTAATTTGTGGTTAGCCCGTTGCACCCGTTACTGTCTGAATGGTAACATTTTTATGTTCATCCTGTTCTGTCAGTCCTTACGCAAAATGCACATCTAACTAAAAAATAGCTATTTAGTGTAAAAATGTGTTCCTTTACAAGTATTCCATTCAAATGTTAAGTAAATAAATGCACAGCACAGCAAAATGTACTGTCAAAAATAAAATTATTCACTGTGCTGAATGGCCTCTTTTAAAGAAAGTTGCCCCACCAAAATAAATGTTTGCAGTAAGCTAAACTAAAAAAGTCAGCTATTATTGGCCCAAGATCCATTTTTTTTTATATCAGAAGTTTCATTTTAAACAGAAAACCAGGAGAAGAACAATGGGAGTGATTGGTAAAACCTAATTAGATTAAAACGTGATTTCTGTCTAATTGGTTTATTTCTTGATTTGATTTGTGATTAAATAAATAAATTAATATTAGTTATCTTATAGTGTCTGATTATAAACTGGGCGTTGTTTAATGTAGCTAGTTTATGTGGAACTAATGGAATTACTGTATACATTGCTGAGCATCTCATTTGACAACAAAACATGTTTTATAGACAACTATATGGTACATGTAAATTATTGAGCTTTATCATAACCAGATAGTAGAATGTAAATGCAGTGCAGTAGTAATACTTTATTTTTTTCCACTAAATTAAAGGCGCCAAGTCTTAGTGTTCACTTATGATAAGAACTTATGATAACAGAAAAAAAGTATACAAGTAATTTTTAAAACTTCGGAAAATTGACCAATGGAGTCTTGGGGCAGTTACGCGAAGTCATAAACCTGATGAAAGTTTAAGAAAAGACCCCTCTAATCAATGATTTAATGTTTTCATAATAGAAATTCATAATACAACATGACATGTTTTCTTGTCTATAAAAAGGGTGAGAGTTGCAGTCCAAGCAGAGAGTGGCTCTTACCAGTGAAAGCAGAGAGCGAGGCAGGGGAGAAGGCACTGTGGGCCCTGGTCAGTCTGGGCTGGCTGTGGCTGCAGGACCGACACAACAAGACAAATGCAAAAGGTGAGTTGAGTGTAGAGAATAAGCATAAGATAAGATAAGATAAGATAACTTTATTGATCCCACAACGGGATCAATAAAGTTACTGCAGCGTTACAGAATAAAGAAAAGAAAATAAAATCTGAAGAAGATAAAAACTATAAAAAAAATAAAAATAAAAATACACAACACTATGTACAAATTCGCAGAATTTGTTGATCCGCATATACAGTATGCATTATGGACATAGAATGGAGAGAAAATACTAATAAATAGTAAGAAAAGAGTATGCATAAGCAAAGCATATATACATACATACATGCACGTACATACCTACATACATACACATACACACATATTTGTATATATATATATGGACATACATATCCACGCACATACCCACATGTACACATACATAGCCAATGCACACTTAAGGTGCAGGGTGTGTGTGAAGAGAAAAAGTGACCAGTGAAAAAGTGACCAGTGGGGGAAAAGTGAAAAGTGAGTGGTCAGTGGTTAGTCAGTGTGAGCAGGATGAAGGGTGACAAGCTGCCATAAAGATTTGAAAAATCTCCACATCTAATAATATGCAGCCCAAAAAGTTGTTGGATGCCAAGGCGGAGGAGTTAGAACTACTTCAAGCCATTGGAAAACAATGTCTGTCAAGCTTACAAACAATTTGAAGTCACACTTGGAAAAGAATGTACATGTCTGTAGACTGAGTGAGTTTTCATCTGCTCACTGGGGTCAACGTATGATTCTTTTAGGGTTGTATATCATCTTAGAGATGTTTCTTATGGAGGACCTTTAAAGCAATGGCATTATGCCACTGGCCCATTTCTTTTACTGGACCTTCAACTTCAAGACCTATCAACCATTCGATTTTTTTTATATATATACGTTGGCTTTATTCACAACTTCTGCTCCATCTTTCACCATTTTGGGACGGTTGTAAGAAAAGTCATGAAGAGACCCATTCTGCACAATAAAAACAGAAATATTTGTCTTCTTTTCTAAACATCTTGGCTCTATTGTTGGTTTGATCACTGCCAAGGAGGAAGAGGAATATACATTCTGAGACTACTGGTGGACTGCTTAAGTCCACGTAGGTCTGCTCACCTGTCCGGATCCTGCTCAGCACCACCGGCCATGTCCACCAGACTCCCAGCAGAAGACACAGAATATGTGACTGAGGGCCTCTTGTCCAGCAGGTGATTGGAGCCGCTGCAGCTTTTAGTCCGGAAGAGTTTACTCAGGCGGATCTTTAACGAGCCCTTTTTGGACTTCCCTGGAACTTTGAGCGTCTTTTCTCCACCCGCCGCCCGACCCGTGGGAGTCCGCGGGGCGCTGGCGCACCGCTCCTGCCGCCTCCTCGGTGTCGATGCCTGGCTCGGGTTCGGGCTTGTGGCCCAAGGTGAGCACTGTACCGGTGTAGGGGACGGCGACGTGGCCGGAAGCTGCCTGGCAGCGTCTGATTCCCCGGAGTTCACCTGCCGGCTGGTTAAGTTCCCATGAAGGCTGCACACCTGCGAGCCGAGGTGCGCCGCCGCCGCTTCTGTGGCTGCCGGGTCCAACTCCTCCACCTGGCGCCTCAGCTCCGCTTGGAAACTGGAAATGGAGAAAGCCCCGGACATTTTCTGAACTATTTCCCGTTTCCTATTGAGCAAAAACTCGCGGCGCCCGTTCTCATCCTCCGTTTCGTCCTCCGGGCACTCGTCCATACCCAGACCCGCAACGTCCTCGCTCCCGAGCCCCTCCAGCACCAACAGGGCATCGCTGGTCTCTGTCGGGTCATCCCCGGGCTCCACTCGCCCTCCCGCCGGCCCGTGTGCTCCCTGACATGAGCACTGCGGGATCTCTCCCGCTTTCAACAACATCTTGGGAACCGCGCCGACCCCCAGCTCCCCGAACCGCCGGGCCAGCTCGAACACGGCTCCCTCCCGGTCCCTGGTGGCGCATCCCCATTTCGAGTCGATGACAGTGAGAGGGTTGGATCTCTCCGACAACAAGGGCCACTCGGGTGTGGTGGTGATGAGGCGATGCCGGCGGCAAAGCTCCGCGGCTCCCTGCATCTCCGCGGATACCGAGACCGGCGTGTGCGCCCCCCACGTCCGGTCTAGCAGGTTCTGCTGCTGCTGATGCTGCACGGTTCCGAGACTCAGTGTGTTGTTATTGACAGCCGGGCCGGAGCAGCCCGACCCGGGGCTCTGCTCCAAACACAGAGCCTCCCTCGGCTGATTCAGATGGTCTAATTCTAAAATCCCCTCTCCGTTCCGCATAATATTGGAGAAGACCAGCAGCTGAGGCCGGAGGCCGGCGCTGGGAGCGAACTCGAAGTCCTGGGCCTCCAAGGGGCTCTGCGGCGCGGGCGGAGCGGACAGAGGGGCTCGGCTCTCCGTCCCCCCGGTGTCAGGTGCGGCGGAGCCCTCGTCGCACGCCTGGGCTTTGTTCAGGCGGCTGCTGGGATGCTCAAGGCCCGCCGTCGGATCTCGGCTGATATCCAACCCCGGTTTAACGCCGCTGTGAGCCAGGACCTCCTTCCCCAGCCCTGCCACCACTCCTCCGGGCGGCAGATTCCCGTTTTCTGCGTCCATTAGGCGGTCATCCTCGGCCGCGGAAACCAGGCGCATCAACACGAAATCAGGCGACATATCTTGCGCGTTGTTCATTATTATTCCTCAGGATCGCGAAAGGAGAATTATCGAGACGATTTGCGCTTCACATTGCTCACCGCAGAGATATCTTTTCCTATAATAAAGAAAGGGCCAAGCCGCCGCTGCCTCCCATAAATAGGCTATGAGTAAAAACGCCAAGAAATCGCCGCTACCAGGCGTTTTTTTTCATCCTCCTCCCCTACGACAAGACAGCATCCATCTGTCAAAAAACGGGGGAATGAGCGCAGTTTACTCCCGGCAGCAGACGGACCCCTGGGTCAGACATGCGGTCTGATTTCAGTAGAATAAAAGCCAAAAGAGTCTCCGGTCAGTGACCACAGTCTGCCTCTGTGTTCCCAGCCAGGCCCCACCCGCTCCTCCTCAGCACAGCCCATAATACCGCTTTATGAGCGCCGATGATGAGAACTATAAATTAGTGTGTGGCGTTTTAATATCACAGAGCTATACCTGATTCAGTCCCACACCTGAACCGCTCATTCTGTTTTCATCCCTTAACTAAAGATGAAAAAAAAAATCTTTAATCAAATCCAGATTTATAGGATTCGTTCATAAATCAGTAGCCAAACTGTTTCTCCCAATCAAATCGGATGCATGTTCATGTTTAATTACTCAGTGTGTTATCTTCATTGTTATACATTTTTTCATCCTACTCTTCATATATATTTACATATTATTTTATTTATATATAAACCCCTAAAAGACAATACTATCTTTCCTACATTTGCATTTAATCTGTATAATTAAATAAACCACTATGTCAAACTTAAATAGGGGTATAGTATACATAATTATGTTTTAAACTGTATAGTTTTTATTACCTAAGACTAGGTTACCTAAGACTAAGTCAAGGTGCACTGTCAGGCTACAGTAGCCCAGAATTGACAAACCAAACAATGGCTTTAGAAACAGTCTTGTATTTTCATGACCACCTCTGATTCATTCACATGCTTCGGGGGAACTCGGGTGGTTGCAATCTGCAGCCTGCAGCCACTAGATGCTGCCAGAAACTTTACACTGTATCTTTAAAATCAGATAACAGCACATTAGGCAGTGGAGGTCAATGGAATATCAGTGTTGACTGGCAGGGGGCAGCATAAAGCTGTCAATAATAAATACAAAGCAGACTTTAGTTTTCAGAAGGATATGTAGGGAAGGGTTTTTTTTCTTGTTTTGAGACAGAGATGCCTCAGCAGTGTCAAAACACCATTCAGTCTGGGTTTAATTACACTGAACACCAGAATTCAGATGACAAGAGGCATCGATGTTTGTGTGTTTTCATGTATTAAGGGCCATGTTGTCTGTTGTCTGATGCCACCTATATTAGTTTCAGTCAGAACTATTTAATTGTTGGTTGGGAGTAAACGCTTCTCTCTGGCTACCAGTCTCAGACACATGTATAAGTTAACAAAAATATTAATAGAACATCGCTCTTTTTAGTTGCCCTCAGTGTGTTATTCTTGGCTACTAGCCTTACAACATTTCAGACAGGTTGAATTAAACTGGACCAAAGAAAACAATTTTCTTGGTTTATATAACTTTAACCCAGTATTGGGTCGATGCTATGTTGTCCAAAATTGTGTAAAGCTTTAGATAGTGATTTTAATGTGTGCAAAAGTAAAATGGCATGACTGCTATATTGAGTGATGCCAGGAGACAACTGGTCTCCTACCGTAAAAGGTAAATAATAGTTATTTAGTTAATGTTTATATTATATTAATAAGTTAGCTTCTGCAGAAACAAAATTCAAGTTCAAGTTCTTTACAGGATTTAAAATATAAAACGAAGACCATAAAATCATACAAACAATAAATAGTAAGGCAATAAACATACCAGCAATAAAGCAAAGGCAATAAAATTTAATAGAGCCTTAGTCACTAGGGGAAAAATCATGAAAACTTTCAAGAGATAAGCAAAAACACAGGCAACAGAGGACCACAAAGAAACCCACAGAGGAACAAGCACAAAACATCTTAAGAGGCCAAAGGACAACTTAAAAACAATGGCCAAAGTAAACAGTTGGATCTTCAGCTGCTTTTTAAAAGCTCCTACAGAGGTTGCAGACCGAATGTCTAAAGGAAGAGAATTCCACAGGATCAGAGCCAGTTCTTCAAAGGCAAACTTATGTTTTCTGTCTCAAGCAAAAATAAATGATACAGGAGAGTTTCTCAGTGGGTGTTCAGAGCTTAATATCAGCAGTTAGATGTCGCTATCTTGAAGGACAGGTTCACCTGTTTTAAAGTCTGTCTTAAAACAAGAATCAGAAGCCCAAGTGAACATGTAAACACACATTTCTCAATGGAATCATTACTCTTGTTCACAATGACTATTAGAAGATGATGATGCACTTACAATTCAAGTAAAGTCCTAAGTTCCACAGTCCTACTACTTGCAAAACTGTATTCAAATAAATCTGAAGTTAATTCAATTCAATTTATTTGTATAGCCCAGAATCACAAATCGCAGAGTTGCCCCAACAGGATTTACAATTTGTACAAAAGCAACACACATCCCCTGTCCTTAGACCCTCACATTGTACAAGGTAAAACTCCCTAAAAAACCCTTTAACGGGGAAACAAGGCGCAGGATCCATCACAGCTTCCAGGTGAACCAGGACGGCATCAGACCCTCCAACATCCGTAGATCCCTCGGTGGCTGCACTGCAGCATGCTCTGTGAATGAGAAAACACAGGGCAGGACTCCGTGAACACAGCAGATTTAAATGTACAATAGTGGTTCATCAGTATCACAGATTGAAGGAAATAAAAAGAAAAAAAAGAGCTCAGAGCATCTCATGAGGACCGGCAGACTAACCTATTGCAGCATAACTATGACTAGGCCAGCCAGGGCCGGCCCTAACTAGACGCTTCTTCGAACAGGAAAGTTTTTAGCCTATTCTTAAATATAGGAAGGGTGTCTTCTGCAACAAATGAGTCAAATGAAGTAGATATCTTTTTAATGTTTATGAAACTGGAATTAATCCTCCAGCACTTATATTAAAAGTGCATCTGAAAGGGATTTTTAACAGGCAGAATGGTTGTATTAAGTGTTGACTTAACAATCTATTGCATAGTGTTTCCATGTGGCAACAATAACCTTGTCTTTATTTTTCTAAAAAAAAGCTGTGATATAAAATATTTGTATTAAAGTTGTGAAAAGCTTTTATTTTTGAAGGACATAGAATTTACGAGTGAGCATCATTGTCTAACAAACAAAGGTTGTCTTTTAATCAGAATTTTTTTTAAATTTTCACCAAATAAAAAATTTAACTCTTTATCTAAACTTTTTTTCAACAATATACAATAATTGGAAAATTACTAGTGCAACAACCTAATGGACTCCTATTTAGACACATATCATTAAACTACTGAGACTATGTTTACAACTTTTTCTTATAGTGTATATGTTTATTATATCTATTATTTAGGCCATTTTAAGTAGTAAAACATTCAAACCATGTTTTACTGTGTGTGTTGTGATTTCATGCAAAAGAGGGTTATTATGTGACAAACAGATGGCGCTGCAGACCACCCAGCAATGATGGACGCTGATGCTGCTGCAATGATGGGAGAATGGATGAAGAGCCATTAATCCTTACTGTGTGTGTGTGTGTGTGTGTGTGTGTGAGCCATAGACTTGTTCATATCTGAGGTTTATGTGGAGTAATCAAACTAACAACCTGCCCTTCAGAGCTGAATATTGATGTGATGCAGCCTGGGTTCAGAGGTCAGCTGCATGCAATATTAACATTACACCATGGTTTTATTGTTTTGTGTTGTGCTTTTTATGTTCAGGTTGTTTTGCATAGTGCATAGTGTTTATTCTCAGCTCAGCGCTATATCGTTTTGTCTCATCACATCTTGTTTGGTTTGTCCGATTTGTTATGTGTATTGTCATCATTGTTATTTGGTTTGTCTTGTTTCATTTTGCTTTGTCTAATTCATTCACATGTCTTTAATAAAACAGCAGTTAACTCACTGCCTCTCTTTAAGTCAGTGGTTCTCAAATAGTGGGGCGCCCCCCCAGGGGGCGCGAAGCTCCGTCAAGGGCGCGTTAGACTTCATTTGCTTTATACAAAGGAGAGAAAAAAGTATGAAACATATGTAGCGCCACCTACTGCATACTATGCCTCCCCTTGACTTCCCACACCCAGGGCAAGAGGAACCCAGTCACTCAAGCAATCCACCAGACCACAAGGTTTGAGAAAAATATATATATACAAAGTTTATTGGTTAAACATTAAAATACTCCCAGCAATGTTGCACAGGTTAAAACAGTAAAAAACAAAAACACAAAAAACATAAACATGACATAGGGGGCACCATAAACCTCCCTGTACTACCCGGCCGAGTTACCAGCCCAATTAACAGAGTAGTGATTGCACCAAGGTCCCGCCCCCCGTATACACACGTGAAGGGGACACACACCCCTAAGGCAGAACAGAATTAATTTCATATATTCAAGCACTGCAATCCGTTTAACACAAAAAAGGGGAACAACCCCAACTGCACCACACAGTCAAACAGCTATTCATATAAGCACGCTTAATAGGTAGAACTCAAACCGTAGCACTCAAGTGACTGGTAACCAGCGGGGCCGTGTACCCTGCATAGGCAAACACTAATAGCCAAGGAGGCTGGGCAGGGCCAGGTGCTAAACAAGGAATGGCATTGGGCAGGGGAGACAAACACATAAAATAACAAACAGAACACATAAGAAAATAGCCCCCCCTCAGCCTAAAGCCACTATACAAGTCAATTTAGGCCGCCCTCTGGCCACTAGGACAGAGGAGGGAAGACAAAATCAAACCCCACTAAGGACTAGGACAAAGAAAAGAAGCAGCAGCAGTCTCATCAAGCACGCACACACTTCACACTCTCATTGGGTAAATAAACTAAAAGAGAACAGCAGCTGAGCAGCATCGGAATCTAAACACAAAACTAAACAAAAACAAACAAAAACATACAAAAACAGACATTCGCAGCTGTACACGGTCATTGCAATCAAGTGTTGGTAAACAGTTTTTTTCTTTACTTAAACACCCATTTAAAATACAAAGACAGAGCACTTGGAGTTCCACAATACAATTAATTAATTAATTAATACTGCATCAACAATCAACTACTTATTAAATAAACAGTGAGAAACGGGACCCGAAGCACAGTACTACTTCTCACATAATGTGCAACATACCTGACGCGCTTATCACAGTGTTCACGCACACACAGGCTGGAGGGGTCCTGTACACAACCCACTACTCAGGCCGC
Source organism: Eupleurogrammus muticus (assembly GCA_036785175.1). Lineage (NCBI taxonomy): Eukaryota > Metazoa > Chordata > Actinopteri > Scombriformes > Trichiuridae > Eupleurogrammus > Eupleurogrammus muticus. Next base: position 3,232,693 of record JAYKQN010000003.1, on the reverse strand, counting down.
CACTGGTTGCACATCATCCCAACACACCGGCAAACTTTCTGTGTGAGGTCCCAAATAACGCCGCAAGCGTAGGGAAAAAGTTTCCTGGCGATTTCTCCCCAGGCTGTCCAAACAGTGTACATTTAGTGCTCAGTAATAGGCCAAACACTGTCCAAATAAAGAGCAAAGAAAACTGCAGGCATACCTTTCTCTTGAAGAAACGCCACCCAAACGCTGCCAGGCACACTGCTCAAAGCTAGCACCAGAGGAAAGCTACCTGCTGAGGACCCCAAGGTGCCTATACAGATGCCAGTGCCATTAAACGGACCAATCACGTCCGTGCCAAGACAACATATGCACAGGAGGGGGAAGAAAATAAAATAACAAAAATTGGAAGAGGAGAACTTAAAGCAGGACTCCCACTCCTACATGCTACACATAAGCAGCAGAAAGCAATTTATGTTGCGCTTAACTTCTTTTTACACTTCAATGCAACATGAGAACAGGTTACACGCACACACTACATTACACACACATCACGCACCATCCTGCTTTATTGACTTCCTCTGCAACTTTACCGTGTCAGAGTGGGAGTGGTGAGGTGTGTGTATGTGTGTGTCTATTGGTGGTGGGGTTTCTCAGGAACCGGTTGCCATGGCCACCAAAACAAGGATTCTTGCCTGAATCACTCCTCCCTGACTACACTTCTCTGTCTCTCTAGCTCTCTTTTTCCAATTTTTCATTTTTTCCATGCCTCTCATGCAGCATCTCTCGCTCATCAAGACTTCCCCCCCCCCCCCCCCCACACACACACACACGCACGCACACACAAATCTACACGCAACTACAACGTTTTAATTTCGGTTGTTGATCAACAACAATGACAACATGCTCCATCTATGATCTTTTCTCACTGTGTGTGTGTAGGTGTGCGTGTGCGTACACGCACTAAAAGAGAATCCTCTTCCTCCACTCTCTGTGCAGGAAGCCTTAATCTATCCATCCAGCAAGGGGATTCTTGATGGATGCCCAAATGCAGCAGAGCTTAAGCTTCATCTCTGACTGAATTCGCTCTTCTCTGTGAACACACACACACACACACACACACATACACACACACACACACACACACACACCACACACACGCACACACACACACACACACACCACACACACACACACACACACACACACACACAAGCATATGCATGAACGCACGCACGCACCAGATGTACCACTCTCATCACCAGTACTGGTAAGCGTCCCTGTCAATACTGAGGAGGGAGACACGGGGTGTATAAAGCGGAGGGAGGGGAGGTGGGGGGTGAGGAGGGAGGGAGGGAGATGGAGGATAGACGAGCAGAACAAGCCTCAGTCAGATGGGCTGGAAGCACTTTGGAGCAACAGATAATAAAGAGAAGAGAAGAGAAATAAAGAAAGAGGGGAAAGGGAAGGGAGGAAATCTGGGCTTCTCTCTTCTCCTCCCAGCTGACACAGGGATACCCCGAATTTGAGGCTTTTCCCTCTTCCTCCTCCTCGTCCACCTCCTCTCTGCTGGCGCACGCTGCGTTTGGTTTGCCCTGACACCACTTGTGCGATTGTAAACCGCAGGGAACGGGGAACCAGACAGACCGCGGGGCGCAGGTGTCGGACAGACCGCGGAGATGTGGGGACTGTCCCCCGTGACTTCCCCCTCCCACCAGCAGCAGCACCGCGGACGCGCAGGTTTGATGGTAGCTTGGTGTGCGTGTGTGCCGTACGTTCCCGGTGTCAGCGACCCAGCGGACACCTGCTGCTTCTGCAGCGCCTCGAAGTCTCCGCGGAAAGTCAAATTCTCTGCCAACATGTGACGTTTCCTTCGCATTGAGGGAAATATAAACTCCTCCTCCTTTTCTTCTTCAGAGTAAATCCATGATGGGTTCTGTTTGGCTTCTTCTTCTTCTTCTGCTTCCATCCCTCTTCAGAGCACAGGTAACCCCAGACTTCCTATCAGGGTTCACAGTAGAGGTAGATAACAACACTGACTCTTCAACAAATAGAACAGGAACTTCTCTAGACATGTCCAGCACCTCCACTTCCTCCAGAACCCCTGAGCCCTCTGGATTTACAGTGATGCCTTCACAATTTACTACAGAGAAGGATGACTGGTCACCAGCAGAGACCTTCTTGTACACTGGAGACCCTTCCACTCTGGAAGTGGCCCGCTGCTCACGGGCGTACAGCCCAGCAGGGCAGACTGGACCTCTGCCCAACAGCTTCAGTGCCCCCCTCCGGCCGGCTATGGATGCTGTGGCCAACACCGCCAACTTCCTCAACATGATCTTCCAGGCCAGTGACCTGCGGGAGAGCACGGTGGAGGAGGACATGGAGTGGTACCACGCCATGGTCCGTGCCCTCCTGGAGGCTGACGTGCTTATCCAGCAGGCAATGCTGACCTTCGATGCCGACCCGACCGCTATGGAGCCACAGCTGGTGCTTCACACATCCCGTGACCCCAAAGCCAAGGTGCGCACCATTGTCCTTCAGGACTTATCCAAGTCCTGGGTGAGCTTGCACCCCCCAGCTCCTGCCCCCGATGACAGCTGGTTCAGAAGCTTTAAATTCCCAGATTCCAACCAACCGCTAAAAGGGCTGTCCAAACGCGTGCTTCTTAATGACCTCAGCACCTTGGCGACGCCCAAGTGGAGGCAGGGTGACAGCTACGTGACCAATCGCAGTGGGGTGCGTTGGGCCAACGCGCCCTTCCTTGAATGTAAAGATGAACGCTTCGTACCCAACTGGATGCTCACCCTGTCCACGTCCTTCTACGGTCTCAAGCCTGACCTGACACCTGAGTTCAGGTTAGGGCCTGAAAAGACACACACACACACACACACACCATTTATAGTGTTGTATTGGGTACTGTTATCGAAAATGTGTCTGTGTGGGAGGAGTCATCACACACGTAACAACACACTTTCATTAGAAGTTGATTAAGTTTGTCAATGGGACTTTTGTGGACCACAGGTGGCTGTTAGCTTGCTAATGAAGATCTAAATATAATCAAATGAATACAAATCCTCTAGATAAACTCACATAAATTAATTTTGCAAGATCTCTTAAACACATCCAGTTTGGCAGATTTTCATGTATTTCATTGTTTTGACAGTAGGTTCCCTTTCCTTCCCATCCCTTTTTCCCATTAGTCCCTGTGAGAAACTTTGAAGCTGACAGCATTAGTAAAGGTATTTCACCTTTCTCTAAAATTCTGCATTGGCCCCTGTGATCTTTTCTGCAGCAGTTTGGAAAAACATTTTTGATAAGAGTTCGGAATTTCACAGTTCTCTTGACTTCTCTTACTCATCTGTGTGTGTGTGTGTGTGTGTGTGTGTGCGTGTGTGTGTGTGTGTGTGTGTGTGTGTGTGTGTTCCTGTACAGAGGTGTGATCCGTGTGGATGTCAACATTCAGAACATCGACTTGGATCAGTGTACAACAGAGGAAGGCTGGTTTGCTAATACACACCAGTGCAACCGCACCACTATGGAGGTAAACAAAATAGAACTAGAATAGAAAATTGGACTTTTTGGTTTACTATCATGTGTTTTTTCTTGGTGCAGTTTTTAAAAGCAACCACCTCAACTTGAGTGATCCTATAGCTTTCTATTTACCACCACTAGCAGGTTGATATCTCTAAGGCAACAACATACAACAAAAATCCCACCCAACAAACAGTGTGAAAGTATCGCCTCAGCTGAAAAAACAAGTCCAATACCATAATTATGCTCATTAATTAGATAGCATCCCTTTTAAAGCTCATGTTGTAAGTTTCTTTCACTTTTGGATGTTAGTTGTGAATCATTTCGAAGCTATTTTTAGGTGGAGAGACAAGAAGCATTATGAGAGAGAGAATGGCATAGGAATAAAGGAAATTGGGCCTTCATTGTACTATACTATACTATATTTATTGAACATTGACTATATATTGTTGTACATACTGTACTGCACTGTAGATTAATGAGCAATCAGGATGCCCTTATTATGGGCAATACCAAATAACTTCAGCCTGCCAGCCTCATCTGCTCATGATTTAGATGAAACAACAATCATTTTTGACTTAACTCTTCATGCTGCCATTGATGGAGACAGGTTGGATTGTGAGTTAAAATATTTGAGTATGTTAGCATACAGCTTTTCGAAAGTGCGTGACATGAAATTAATTCTGATATATATGGTGTTTTTCCCATGTCATTGTAGAAATTTAGCTACATGCACAATGTACTGTACATAGCTAGGAAATGCATGAATAAAAGCGATGCAGACGTACAGGTTGTTGTTGTCTTATATCTTTTAGGAAAAAATATTAAGGTAACTGCTCCTTGTAATTGTAGCATAGCTTGTATGTGACTCACGGAAGTGCAAACATTTAGGTAGATACACCACAACTCTGTTTACTCCCACACAACTCATGCTTCTGACTTTCAGTTACATCACACAAATACACTGAGAACTGTGTGTGACCTCCAAAAATATTTAAACCCTGTGGTCATTGGTCATTACTTCATTTTTTCCTTTTATCCTTCACTCATGCTTTCACTGTTCATCAACTTCCACTTCTGTCTGCACCCCCATCCCCCTCCACCACTCGACGTCTTTTTCGGCTGTAGTCTACCTTTGCCCTCCAGGCCGGTCTGTTCATACCCAATCCTCTACCTCTCATCTCAGTCGTCTATTTAAAGATGGCTGTGCTGGGTGGCGGGCTGAAGGATGATCTGATGGATTATGGTGATAATCCAGTCCGATGACATACTTCCCCTCCATGCACCACACTCACGAGGTCTGAAACACAAGAAGAGAGCAATCCTAAAAATCCCCAAATCCACATGGCACCCTTTGTCTCATCCTGTCCTACCTGGCTTAGAGGATTCCAACCTATTGGCTGACAGAGCATGTCCTGGGTCAACCGCTTTCTCCTTAACATGTCTTGTGTGATCTCTTCTCATCTTGCTTCATCATCACATCTCATTTCGTCTCATCTCGTGTGTTCTCATATCGACTTTGGGCTCATCTTATTTTATGTCAAATAGACTTGTACTTTCATGTCTTTGCCACGTGTTCTGTCCTTTTACATAGATGCCACCTTGCCTTGTTTCATCCTTTGTCACCAAATTGTCCTGTCTCATTTCACTTCAGTTTGTCATGTCTCATCTTAGCTCATGTAGACTTGTCTGTTGTTGTACTTTCATGCTTTGGTCTAATTTCTTGTTTTGTCTCTTTATGTCTCATTTCATCTCATCTTTTTAAGACTTGTCCTAACGTTATTTGTTTGCATCTCTTATCTCATCTCATAATCCTAGTTTTTCTCATCTCAGGTCCTCTCCTATGTAGATTTGTTCCAACTTGTCTGTTTATCTTTCCATCTAACTAATTCAACTTGAGTTGAACTACCATGTAATAATAATTGTATATAGGCAGGGTCTGGGTTTTTCAATGCAAAAAAGTAATTATGGATTTTCTCTACGTAATTAAACTTTTCACTGCAATCTTTAATTAAAACATAGTTTGTTATGGATGCACCATAGTCAGCTAAATAAGTGCTGACAGACTGACTATTCTATATCTTAAAACAGGGGTGTCAAACTCAGGTCCTGGAGGGCAGAGTGGGTGCAGGTTTTTGTTCCAACCAGGCAGTAAGTAGAATCAGGTGTGTTACTGCCTGGTTGGAACAAAAACCTGCACCCACTCGGCCCTTCAGGTCCTGAGTTTGACACATGTGTCTTAAAACAATACCAAATTACTTCAGAATCATTCACGTTTCTACATCTTGATATGTATATCTATTTATCTTTGATGTCAGGAGGGATCCCCTTAACATAAAATTCTACGGCAGTTTATCATAAGACCAGTTCGAAGACCCAGGTTTGATGATAAATTAAATGAGTAATATATTTTTCATCTTTTGTGTATTTTTTAATACATTGATGTAAACAATAGGCTTCAAGTGACTTGTTGACCTGTGGTTTCAACTTAAAAATGACAGATGACTGAATCCAGTGATTAACTACGCTGATCTGTTGAATTGAGATGCGACCATGAAGAGAATTAAGTTGACTGCTGTGTTTAATCCATATGACATTGATGTTCATCCCATGCTATTTGGTCTTAGAGCTTCTGATAAGGGGGTTGTGGGTTTGTATATACATAATGTATGTGAGGCCAGGTTGTGTGTATGTGTGTGTGTGTGTGTGTGTGTGTGTGTGTGTGTGTGTGTGTTTGTATACGTGTTTGTGTGTGTGTGTGTGTGTGTGTGTGTGTGTGTGTGTGTGTGTGTGTGTGTGTGTGTCGATGAGATTTCTCTAGAAAAGGATAATGCTCTCAGTAAAGGCTTTATGTATCCATTTAGCTTTTAACTTAGATTAACACACAGAGCATCCAAGTGTGTGTGTGTGTGTGTGTGTGTGTGTGTGTGTGTATGTGTGTCTAGTTATCTGTCCCGACTGGCTAAACTGAAGCTAGCAACAGAGGGAAATAGAGTGAGAGTCTGTTATGTGACCCTGTTTTAAATCCTTTTTTGTGCTCTGGTGTTCCTACGAACATACAGACAGTGAATAAGACCGCCGACTCATTCTGTTGCATCCTGCTTGACCTCCACTGGCTACACAAGCCATTCAGAAAAGACTCTTATTGTGATGTCACAACTGGAGTTAATGATTAATGTGAGTTGACTGCCCATGGATCCATGCAGCCACCTCCTTTTAGAGTGCTTGTACTTGACTTTTGTTTCCCTGACCTGTAGACCATGATACAGATCTAACTACATAATACTGGACCATAAAAAGCACTTTTAAATAGACCACAATATTAAAACCTAGTTAGACCTGAAGCAGCCTTCCATCTGCCTTCTCCTAGACTCATGAAAAACCCTCCCCCCACCACTTTATTAATCTCAATGGGGTTGTCAATATATTACAAGTAATAATAAAAAAAGTTTAAGAATGAATGCCAGTAGTTAGTAAATTGTTAACATATGTTCTATTCTTATTCTTATTACTCAAAGGATGAGGAGTGAACAATGGAGAAAAACAAAAAACTAAACTGAACCCTCTGACGGTTTCTTCCAGTGCATGCCAGTTCCAGGCCGGGGCTTTCGACTGGGTCAGTACTGCTGCCGCTGTAAAGAAGGATACTACAACCCTGAGATAGCCCCTCAGAACCCAGGTAAATCAATATCAGACCAAAGAAGATGAAATAACTAAGTATAACTACCTAAGTAAATAACTAAACTGAGGCTTTAGTTTTTTGGGTTATTTATACTGGTCTTTACAGTCATATAATTATGGTAATTATCTTTTTCTTTTTTAAATTGTGGTGCAACTTGTAGAGCCACCAAGGAGTCAACGTTTTCAAAAAAGAACTGTACAGAATTGATATTTTCCCCAACCATCACTCACTCTTTTAAGGTCATAATGGTGCAAAGAAGACTCCCCACTATTCCACCTTCTGCCACAGTCTGAGCCTTTCATACTGATCCAACAAGATGGTTTAATTCTGCCCATGTGTTCCTTTTAGACAGCATGCTGATGTTCCAGAATCAGGGACATGACCAGCATGATCTGGGCACTTTAACATTTGTATTAGCTAGATGCCAATACTTGTCAGTCAGTTTATTTTAGAAAATGTATACAATATGTAGTGACACTGAGAAGAGATCCACATTCAGTATGTGGTTTCAAGGTTTCTGGTTACAGTGTTACAAAGTGTGTATTATAATGTTTGTAATGTTACGTTGGCGATGTCAACAAAGTGTATATAAGAAAAAATGATGCATTGGAGAAACTGAAGAGACAAGGTCACACATACAGTGTTGTGAAAACATCCTAGTGTAAAACAGTTGATACACCAATGTGACTTTCTACATTCTGGCCTATTGGCAGAGCAACTCTGAACCTCCATTGTACATTTTACAGAGATTGGTGGGGTCGCAAAACGGCACAATAATCCAGCCTTCAACAGGCTGTATAAAAAGTTCCTAGTTCCAGCCTCATCTGTGCAGATGGCCTGATCATGGCCTATAAGAGCAGATGTAACATGTAAATGACTCTTGTTGTCATTGTCAAGGCAGGGTTTTGTGGTGGTGGGCAAAAAGTGCATACTTGTCCCACATGTGTTCCTTTAGTGATATATTAATGCAAGAAAACACAACTTTTAAAAATATTTGATGATTTTTTTATGTCACATGTACATGAGGTATTGACATGGGTTTGTGAAGGTGTAGATGCATGTGTCTGTGTGTGATGCAGATGGTGGCCCTGTGAATAGGAGTGACGGCAGCAGTCTGTGTTACCCGATCATGCCCATCTGTCTCCCGTGTTGGCCAGGCTGTAAGAGCTGTCAGGACGGCACCCCCTGCTGGGTGCAGGTGGACTGGCTTCTGAGGTCTGGTGTGCTGGCTGTCCAGGGCGTCTTCATGCTCCTCATCTTTGTCAGCATGCTAGTAGCCTATCAGCAACGTGGGAATCGGGTGAGTCAGAGTTAGTCAAAACAATTGTGTTTTAGCATCAAATCCTTCTTCCTATTACTTACACTGTAAGAACATCATTGGGAGATCTTCTAATGGTCAGTCAGAAAAGGAGGAGTGATTACAGCAGGAAAATAGCTTTAAGTGTTAATTTGGCTGACTACTGTTTTAGGAAAGATTTGAAAAACTGTGAATCCTCCCCTACACCAACAGCATGGTTTCTTATAATTTTCAAACTGCTTTCTCTCCACCTCCAACTCCCTCAGAGAATCCGGGCATCCGGCTTCCTGCTACTGGAGATGATCTTGTTCGGCTCTCTGCTCCTATACTTCCCGGTGAGTGTCTGACCAAGCTGGCCAGCTGAGAGTGTCACAGATTAGAGCTCTTTACAGATCACTGCACAGCACAGAGGATTATTTTATAATGGACGATTTGTGGGAAGGTGAATGGGGTGAGGGTGTGTGTGTGTACGTGATTGGAAATGAGATGGGTGAATTTTCATAACATCTCTCTGCTCCAGTGATAGATTATCAATCAATCTTTAGAATCATTTTACCAATTAAAGGACCATTAACGTGCACCAGCCACGACTGTTTAACCATTAGTGTCAAGTGTCAGTCAATGTGAGCAATCCTGCTGACTCTGAATGGTTGAGTGTGTGTGCAGAGCTGATGCTGTACTGTAGGTCATTGATCATCAGTTGAATGCGATGTGTGAAAATGGTAATAGACTCTTCTTGTGGCAGCAGAGGCGACAACACATAAATGTTCTGTAATGACTTTATTCAGGCATGACAGGACCATTATGAAAAGAGACACAATGCCATATACATAACTGGTGATGCCCCCTCATGACATGATTTACATCACTGTTAAAAAGCTCTTACTTTAACAGACTGAATAAGCAGTTAGGGATAACTTAATGATACCTAGGGGTTGAAAAAGGCTTATGAGGTAAGCTGTAGCTTACATGTCTGACTATAGTTCTTAAACCGTAAGGTCTGAAAAGAGGAGTCGCAGGGTCAGAGAGGAGTCATTGTGGTGTTCATATGATCTACAAGGAGATCGTTATGCTTTGTTAAATCTGATTCCCCACATATATTTTAAACCATAAATTCTATTTCCATTTTGTACACTTAACAAAAATATAAATGCAATGCTTTTGTTTTCGCTTCTATTTTTTATGAGATTAACTCAAAGATCTAAAACATTTTCTATGTACACAAAATATCAATTTCTCTCAGATATTGTTCACAAAGAAGTGGACTGACATTTCACAGGCCACAATCCATAACCTGATCAACTCTATGCGAGGGAGATGTGTTGCACTGCATGAGACAAATGGTGGTCCCACCAAATCAGGGGTAGACAACCCTGGTCCTACAGAGCCAGTTTTTGTTCCAACCAAGTAGTCACACCCTTCATTCTACTAATGAAGGTCCCCAGCGAGGGCATTAATGGCTGTTTAGTAGAAATTATATTTATATGTGTATTACTGCTTGGTTAACCTGCACCCACTGTGGCTCTGTAGGACCAGGGTTGCTTACTGCACCAGATCCTGACTGGTGTTCTGAGCCCCCAGAGCCCCCCAATAAAACTAAACTACATGGTTCATAATGGAATTTAATTGTGGCCAGTCTAAGGAAACTTGTAATAATCACCCTGTCTAACCAGCATCTTGATATGTCATACCTGTGAGGTGGGGTGGAGTAAAGGAGTAGTGCTACTATCACAGATACATTTATAAACAATGTGAACAATACTTGAGAGAAATGAAAGGAGAAAGGTGTTTTGAGTAAGTAGAAAACATTTTTTCGATCTTTGCGTACATCTCATGAAAAATTTAAGCTAAAACAAACGCGTTGCATTCATATTTTTGTTCAACATATGTGTCACGTTTCAAGGTAGTAGAGACAAATTTACTTTGTAGTCTAAGAGTCCCTAGCATTTCTTTTGATGTGATAGTGGGTGAAATTCAATACAGTTTTATAAAACAAAAGCAGCTACATTTGTGGGTAAAGTAAAATAATGTTTATGAGTTCCTTGCATGATACTATCAAAACCTATATATTGTATTGGAAATATGGTGCCACTATTGCTAGTAAAAAATGTAGGGGGAAAATCAGGCAGTGCATATAAATCATTTAACTTTCTTTGGAAGGTTTTTCTGTAATTGCTAAAATATTGACTGTCAACTAGGATTAACAGCCATTCAATTGGAAAATAGATTAACAAAATCCATCATTTTGGCTGCCTGAGTGAGTATTTAGGACACTCTTACTCTGTAGTGTTCTTGTTTTCAAACCTGCCAACATGTTTGTCCCTGTCCATGGTGCCTTTAGTTTGTTTTTACTGTATTTGTCTCTAAATGTGTCTTTTAAAGGTTTGTGACTTTTTTCACCACATCATTATCCAAAATCAATATAAAAAATGAAAAAGTAGTTGATAATTTCAGTGTATAGAAATACTAAACATTTCGATCAATGGTAGAGAGGTAATTGTTACTCTAAAATTTAGAAAGTAGTTGTAGAACGTTTAGAGTTTAAAACTACTGTCCTCCACCAATAAGCAAGCTAAAAAACATTGTTAGACTACAGGGATAGAGTATTTGATAGCTAAAACAGTAACGGTGAAATATTCCTTTAAAGGGTCTTATTTCAATAAAAAATTGTTTGAAGAGAATTTTATTTATAAAACAATACAAAAAACATTTAGAGCCTATAGCCATGAAGGAGTGGGTTTAAGTTGCAGACTAACATCAGCATGCTCACAAGGTCAACGCAAGCATTTTACTAGCATAGACAAATATGAACCAGCCCTCTTTTTTCAGGTCCTGGGTATCACCTAATATCACTAGGTTCCCCTCAACCAAACAGATTACTTTTTCCCTTTAGATCTGCCTATAACCAAGATCACAATCTGCCTTTGAGGCTGTGCAGGCCATTTCTGTTGATTAAAAGCTGCCCTGCTCTGATGTTTACTGCAACTGTCTTTGGTTGTACTGTATATGTATTCATCTGAGCAGTTGATCCTATAGGATTGGTGTGAACACAGTGATGTGTATTTGCATTGATATTTTAGGCTTTATCAAGAATGACTCACACTGGCTGTCACAGTAGAATGAGCTTTAATTCCTGGATTACAGTCATCTACTCTACAGGCGCTGTAACACATTGAAGAAAAGAAATGCACAACCTGTTGTTGGACGGAACTGACAGAAAGTATTATTAAGGGTGTCTTTGTGCTGATATAGAAGTTCTGACACCTTTCTTACCTTTCGCTAACAATAATGCTTCAGTCAATCAAACAAGTGCAGCAACATGTACAGATATTGTCTCAGCCTATTCAACAACAAATCCACTTCCCTGAGCTATTATAAGATACAGTTTCTTTATGCTGGCTGAGTTCTAAACATGGGACTGTATTTAAGTATTACCAATAGACCTTACAATCAAATAGCAATCCTACTTTCTACAAACAGAACCTTTAGATCTCTTTTTCAAGAGACCTAAATACAAACCACATAAACGGACCACTAAAACTGTCACAAACTGCAAATAGGAGAATACAAAATGCAACACAACACAACAGCAAGTATTCAGTGATTAGTGGTAGTACAAACAGTAATAGCAAAAATGTCAGTGGTAGTAGCAGTTGAAGTAGTACTAAATATAGTTATAAAAGGTTAGTAATAGTGCTCTACTTTAATAATTCTAAAAGAACTACTATTACTTTTGTCTTTCACTATTACCATCACATGTATAGTATTATAGAGTAGGAATACCAATAGACACAGTACTAATAATACATGAGGATGGTAATTGTTAATGTTGGACTGTGGTACCAGTACTAACAGAAGTGGTGGTAACATATATAATGTATATTAAGTTGTAGCTTCTGTAGTTTGTTGTCCACACTTGTTTTAATTTTACAGCTGTGTTTTTCTGCTCTGTAGGTCTTTATCCTGTACTTCAAGCCAAGCACCTTCAGGTGTATTCTGCTCCGCTGGGTTCGAATGCTGGGTTTTTCCATCGTCTATGGCACTGTTACACTGAAAATGTACAGGTAGGTTTTGGAACATCACATTTAACACTAAATGCATTCATTCAGTATGTGTCCTAACCTCTACAGCCAGTTGACATATTAAAATTTAACCTATACTAAATTTATTAAAAAATACCCTGCTGCACAGAACATGTTTGGCATCTCATCAATAACTTCAAAACTCTCTGAAAATGGATTCTTGTCTCTGCACAGGGTGCTAAAGGTGTTCCTCTCGCGCACGGCCCAGAGAGTGCCCTACATGTCCAGCTTTCACTTGCTGAGGCTTCTGGGAGTGATGCTGATGACGGTCAGCTGGTTCCTGTGTGCATGGACGGTGGGTGTCCTGCAGAACCGTGACAGAAACATCCCAGTGTTTGTCAAAACCAGTACAACAAATGGTCAGGGCTTCAACCTGTGCTATGAGGACCGCTGGGATTACATGATGGCTGTGGGTGAGTGGCAGCAGGAGTGAAGTCATGACACTTAAAGCTACAATATGTAATTTTCTGGATTAAAATGTCTAAATATGACTAAACCTATGTCAAATATTTTGTTGTCCACATCTGTCTATCTTTTTTTTTTATCTTCTTCAACTTTATCTTACTTTTTCTTTATCTGTAACGCTGCAGTAACACACAAATTTCCCCGTTGTGGGATCAATAAAGTTTATCTATTCTATCTATTCTATTCTATTCTATAAAACACAGCGTCTGACAGTCTGTTCCTCTCATATCTCTCTGACTGTTTATCAGATCAACCTCAACTTTCGGATATAGTTTGCGCATGGCATGATTGTGGATGATGTATGATTTCCTTTTTTGTGCAATTTTTTTAATAGATATTTGTATCCTTTTTTGTGATATTTTGTAAATGGATAATCCAAGCATCATTATTGTCATTAAAACTTAAAATACCCTAGGTGTGCTGTGGTGGTGTAGGGGGTTGTGTTCTTACCTTATAAGCGACAGATGTCTGAGTCTTAGCTGAAGCCCTCTTTTGTATCAATGCAATAAAATATATTTTACAAGAAAGAACAAAAAAACAAACTAGCTGTGGCACAAGACAGCCTCTGAGAAAAACAGATTTTTAACATAAAACTGCTCTACTTCAATTACTGCAGCAGATCATCCAGCTCCTGGAAAAAACCTAAGTGTAAAATAAACTATTAGAGACCCAACCTGAAGTGTTTCAACAGAAACTTGAGGACTCTGGCTATTTTAGGGTTTTACCAGTTGTAATTGATTTGTTTTTGAGAGCAGGACCTTCGTGGATAATTTGGGTTCCTACAAAACCAGCTAACTGCAGACGCTAATTCAAGATGGTATTGAACCACTGACACAATCTTTTTGATTGAGAGACCACTAGTCACATATTGTGCATTTAAAATAGAACTTTATTTTACTCCAACAATAATTGTTTTTATAGTAAATGTTTTTTTATCTATTGTATATTTTTGGGTTGATCATTTCATGAAGTAAAACATTTCTATTCAACATGTGACATAGAAAAAAGCTGAAAAAATATTGCTACCCTTAAGAAATAATGATATACCATTACCTGGTAATGTTGATAATAATAAACTTATTAAACTTAAACAAAAGCAATCAATTAATATAATCTTTCCATGTTTTTTCTCCTGCCCAAGCGGAACTTCTCTTCCTGTGCTGGGGTAGTTCCCTGTGGACTGCTGTCAGGCCGGTCCCTTCAGCCTTCCATGAACCTCGCTATATGGGCATTGCGATCCACAATGAACTGCTTCTCTCCTCCATGTTCCACTTGTTTCGGTTAGCAACCAGCATGAGTCATGTCCCTGACTGAAAATACAAAAAAATGCACTTTGTACAAACAGGGACATTGATGTGGGATCATTTGTGGTTTTCTGTTTCACTCAGGTTTACTTTCCCTTCTCTCCATCCTGATTGGATGCTGCTGCTGTCCTTCACACATACCCATGTGACCATCACTGTGACACTTGCCTTGCTCTTCATCCCCAAGGTGAAATGTCTTCAAGAAGAACATCAGATTGACCTTTACTTACAACCTGAAAACATAGATCATTGTACTATTTTTAGAGCTGTACTAAATATTATTTAAAAATTGTCTCTAAATATTTCACAAAAAGAACAAACCTTGCATCAGTCAAAAGTGCCTTTGTACAACCAAAAGGTCAGAAACAACCATTCATATTTCAACTTAGCTGGACTTACAACTGTGCTGTTTACTGAATACAAGGATTAATATTAGCATGCTAACATTGAACAGGTTAGTGGAACATTTGCTAATGAGAGTAATGTATTTTAACATTAATCTCAAAGTGTAGTTGAACTTGAGGCAAAACTTTCATTACTTTTAGACAAATAAAGCAAAGGTGTAAGTAGCATGACATCTATAGTATGACAATTTTTTGCTTTTACTACAAATTTGCTCAACACACTAAATGTGCATGACTGCACTTTTTTTTTTTTACATATATGAAATTTTCATTTGTTTGTGTATGTTCCACAGCTTCTGTATGTGTCTAAGCCTGGAGGAGAGGAGATTGCAGCAGAGGTGTATGAAGATGAAGTGGACCTTCGGCGCTCCTGCTCATACCTTAACAGCAGTTTTCACTCTGTTTGGAGTGAGCCCAATGTGGACCCAGAGGACTTTCGGGTAAATTCACTTGTCCCCTAAGAACGATGTTACCACTTTAAATTGAGAGTTAACCTATAAAAGGTGTACATTTCATTCCAAATGTCACATTTAAACAGAGAAAAAAAATTTCCCTGATTTCAGTTTTGACATGTAGACTCACTTAAACCAATATAAAATGCATTATGATGTAAATAATAAATTACATAAAAGTAAAAGTAAATAATCACAATCAATGATATAATGAACTGATTATGTATGACCTTTCTTTAACCTTTACCCTTTTCCTATCCTTAACTGTGCTCTTTTTACATATAAACTTGTTTCTTGCACTTCCTCTGACTTACACTATGTCTTTTCTTTTTCCCAATAATTTCCACAATCAACCAATCTCTCCATCAATTCCCTCTTCTTTAAATGCACCAGGATGAACTGAAGAAGTTATATGCCCAGTTAGAAGTCAACAAGAACAAGAAGATGACTGCAAACAACCCTCATCTGACAAAGAAGCGAGGTTCTCGATGTACATTGGGGAGATCCATTATTAGACGAATTGCTGAGATCCCAGGAGGCATGAGCCGGCGGTGCAGCCGTGAGGAGAAAGAAGGATCCTTTTGCAATAGTGTGAATATGTCTGACTCTTTTAGAAGATCCCCTGATAATGTCAGTATTAGTTACAAAAGTTCAATTAGATCCCGATCACCATCCATTCGCAAGTCCCAATTTGATCAACACTATGTCAGAGAAAGAGAGTCCTCCATATGTGACTTCATGTTAAGGACCTCTGTAGGAAAGAGAGCCTCCCAGCGATCTGAGACCAACTCCTTAGACATGCCACCAGGGGTTTGTAAGTCAGCCAGTGCTCAAAATCTGACAATTGATACGAATCTCCTGCATCCTGATCATACCAGGCTTCATAAATCCTGGAGTCTGACTTCCAACTCCACCCATTCTATGGACAACATACCAAAGGTTAACAGATCTAGCACAGTGCTGACAAGGTCTAATGAGAGCATCTCCATTAGTGACCAGACAAGGAGTGCTCTCCAATCAGAGTCATTTGACAAGGCTGAGGTCTGTCCTTGGGAAGTGGAGCCAGAACAATCTGTGGAAAAGAGCCAAAAGCATGTCACTTATGCACACTCACAGAATAGTGAGGAACAAAGGCCACCATCCCCATTTGCACTTGTCTGTCCATGGGAAGTGCCACCTGTTGAAAATCCTCCTTCAGTGAAAAAGGGTGAAACAAAGTCCCCTAAACCACAGGCTCTTGTGTCAGCAAGTGCACCAGCCTCTCCACGACCAAAAATAATAAAAGATCAGCGCATGTTCTCCTTCCACACTGCCAGCGTTAAATGGCTCTCTGTGAAGTCAATGATAGGATCAATGGATGGAGGCAGCAGGTCCAGCATATATAAAGAAGATTCTTTTTCACAAAAAAGTCAGGAAAGTGCTTCTACAACACTGAGGCCCTCTAGTAGATGTCCAAGCATGGACAGAGGTCAAGAAAGTGCTTCCACAACACCGAGGCCCTCTAGTAGACGTCCAAGCATAGACAGAAATCAGGAAAGTGCATCCACAACACCAAGACCCTCTAGTAGACTTCCAAGCATCGAAAAGAGGTCACTGCAGAAAAGAAGTATGACAACAGATGCTAAACCATCCCTTGTGAAGCAAAATGCAGTAAGACTGTCCTCTGTGGATTCTTCTGAAAGGAGCCCAAGAAGGCTTTCAGTTGCCAAAGCTGTTGTCAGCCCGTGGGACATGGATGATATACGAATAGATGGCACATATGAAAATGTGGTTTTATCAAGGCAAAACAGCAAACGTGGTAGTATAACTTCCTGGGAAACTGCCAGCACTTCAAGAACTCCTTCAACTCACAGGAGAGGTAAACGTATTACAACAACTCGTAGAGTTTCTCATGCAGAAATATGTCCATGGGAAGGGCTTGGTACTTTACACCAAGAAGAAGGACCAAAGAAGCAACAGAGCAATAAAGCAGACTGGGATTTACAGGTATCCGAACAAACTGATGTGTGTCCGTGGGAATCACAAGATGTTCCCAATATTGCTCATGCTACCCTACGTAGAGGTTCACAGGCACAAAAGTCTTTGAAATGTCTACCACCAGATGCATGTCCCTGGGAGACTGCAGAAACCCCCCAACCTTTGATAAGTCAAGGTAATGAATATGCTAATGTTTGTCCTTGGGATGTTCATGATAAGGCTGAAGCTGTATATGAAAACCTAAATCCATTGGACAACAAGGAATTGCTGATGGTGCCTTTACAACAAAAAGTTTTGAAACCTGCTGTCTATCCTGGTGGATCAAAGGAAATGTTAAGTAATAAACACCATTATCATGCAGAGTCACCTGATCTACATTTGGACAGACTACTGATCAAAACAGAAGAAAGTTGTCCATGGGAGTTCCCAGATCCACCTAAAATTGAAAATATTTGTCCATGGGATGAGGGAAACATAGAGCCAACAAATACAGGTGCATCTTCACAAATGACAATTAAGGCAGATATTTGTCCCTGGGAATTGGGACATCAGGACAAATATGCCCAAACATGTGTCTCATCATTGGGAGGGGCAGCAGTGCATGAAGAGGGTACTGATGCAAGGGTAAACATATGCCAATGGAAAATTGAGAAGCCTGAAATAGGTCAAGCTACCAAGATGCGGTCACAAGGATCAGAAAGATTGGCAGATGTGTGTCCGTGGGAAACTGTGGGAGCAGAATCAGGAAAGACAGAGGCTTCCATGGCATCAGAGAGTTATGTGAGGCAAGACACAGCCAGGACCAGTATTTGTTCATTGGAGACAGGAGAAGAAGGAGCAGTCAGAGTCAAAACTGAGGTATCAAAAGCATCAGAGAAGCTACATGGTCAGGGAAATACCAGGGAAGATGTTTGCCCATGGGACACAGATGATTCCAAAACTTTCCAACAGCAGGACAGCACTCGAGCAGGTGTTTGTCCATGGGAGACAGATGAACCAAAAGTTCAGCAAAAACAAGATAACCTTCGGGCAGACGTATGTCCATGGGACACAGACACCTCAAAAACTGTCAAACAGCCAAACAGCACTCGGGCAGGTGTTTGTCCATGGGAGACAGACGAACCTACATTTTTTAAAAAGCAAGACAACACTGCAGCCGACATTTGTCCCTGGGAATCTATGGATCCACAAACATCCAGCAAACTAAATGTTGATTATTCCAGCACAGACAAAGGTGATCTCACAGAGCAAGATGAGCCTTTCATAGTAGAAAATACTTCAGCAGAAATCAATACAGAGGAGACAGATGAATCTATAGCAAACTTAGCCCTGGGCCAGCATGATGCTATGTGTACCTGGGAGATTGCAAGAAGCAGATCTGGTTCATTTACAGAAAATGCTTCAGATGTTTTTACATGGGAACCAGAAAATATTCCCGAAGAAGATGAAGAGGATGACGCAGAGTGTGCTGCGGAGGCCCTTGTATTCCCTCCTGACTTGTGACCTAAACCTTGATAACATGTATTTTCACTTTTATACCCGTCCCATGAAATTAGAGGGCAAATGTGAGCTCTATAAAGGCATTTTGGTGCTATTTAGGTGAAGGTCAGGGAAACTTAATGTGTTTCTCCAGATCTGCAGAGAGGTGAGACTGCAGGCTTAGTTCAGCTGGCAAGGCTGATGGACAATTACTTGGGCTGATAAAAGATAGAAGCCATGGTGTTACAAGTTGGAACACATATTTTGGCTATAGTGCTGTCACTAAGAGTAATTGAGAGTAAGTAAGAGTAGTAAAGACTGACGAGTTGAACATAGATATGTCAAGCTGATTATGTCCATCAATAATCCAGCTAAGAATTATGATTTCTAGGCTGATGGAAAGGATTTGAAGATATTTAGGTGAAGTCTTTTTGTTCATGTCTCTACCCCTAAATGTAAATTTAAAATGTTTTTGTGTTTTTGTATGTTTTAGGTAACAATTTTCTATGTACATACAGTATGTTGGACCTGGGTTGGGAACATGACCCAACAGATGGAAGCATACACTATATGCTCTAGTTTTAAGTTTATTTTGTGAAAATTATATTTTTAAAGTAAAAGGACTGTATGGTAAATAGTAAATGTACTGCATTCATAGAGCGCTTTACATTAAAAGTGTTTATTTACCCTTAAACGAAGGTGTGAGTATAAAGCAATGCTGTCAGAAACACAATCGATAAATCAATAAATCGATGTAAATTAGTTAGTTATTGTTAAAACTATTTATAAATATTTGTTCAAATGCCTGATGACTCTCACTTTATATTCTGTCATACTAATAAGAAAAATGACAATTCACTACTTAAAATAAAAATTAAAATAAAAAGGCAAAAGCATGCATAAATTATCCTAAATTAGTTTACAGCATAACTGTCTAACTCTAACAGTGAGTAAACACTGCATAATCGTTCTAATCCTGCTATGCATATTATCATGCAAAAGTCTATATGTATATTCAATGGGACTCTACTGGAATATATTTTCATGATTTGCACTTAAAAACATATTTATTTTATACTGATCCTTTATATGCCTCTTCTATTGTATCTGTATAAGATTGACGAAATGCAGACAATAAATTAATTACTTCTTAGGCAGCCTCTCAGTTCAGCCTCTATCTGAACAGGCTGTTTTAGCTGCTGTCTCTTTAAGGCCTCCCTCTGAAACTACTCTGCTCTGATTGGTCAGCTTCATTGGTCATGCTGACATAGTAATAGTAGAATTTTACTTATTTTTCTTAAGCTCAACTCAAAATGACAGTTTCTTAAATTTATTGAAGCTGAAATCCTAAACCTAAAATAAAGGTTGTAATGCCTTGTGACATCATCATAAGCAGGAAATTGAGATAATTTTGAATGAAAGTTTTCATAGCAATCTAAAGCCCTGACTTTTGACTTGGCAGCATTTTTATGCTGGGACACCCAAAGGTGTTGAACTTTAACCATGTTTAATTAGACATTTAGCATCATGCCAACATTAAGAGAGACATGTTCTGAAAAGGAAAAGTATTATTTAAAAAAGGTTCACGCAGAAAAAAATTACGTTATTTTGTATTGATGTAATTAATCCCTATTTAAGTTTTCTCAATTGGTGTCAATCACCAGCATTTAATTTATTGATTTTATGTAATAAATTAAAAATGAAATACACAAATGTGCATACAGTACTGAAATTCATCAGGATATTGCAATATATTGCATGACTTATTTCCATTGTGTGGAAAAGGAAATGGCATATGTACTACTAATATTTCATATTCTCATTTCTGCTGCTCCAGTGTCCTTCAGTCACTAACACCTACAGTGACTCAAGGTTTCTTTTATCTTATTGTTAACCAATGGAGAAACCTAAGTTTCGTGAGCATCATTGCTTGTTTGTTTTTGAATGAGTGTCCTGTAATTTATTGTCCTGTTGTACACTTGTACACGATTTTGAAAGAAACACAGCATATGTTCTATTCTCAATTTTGTATGTATCTTCTATGATAGATTATTCTGATAAAAGGAAAAAAATCCATAGAAATCTACTTGTATGAAGAAAAGCAGATGTGGAGGCCACATACAGTGTAATCATCACAGAAATAAACCTACTATTTCTGGAAGTCTGTTAATTATTATTTTCTTTACTTATACATATCAAGTTCTCATGAAAAAATGTCATAAAGGGAATTGTCATCCAGACTATTGGACAGTAAATTGCTGCAGAGTAAGAAGCAGTTTTATTTGCCACAAGACAGCATTTTGTTCATCCTCAAACTCACCTGCTGTTTCAATATTTTAACAGCCAACAGAATTTTTCAAATGGGAAAAAAACTCCAATGTAAGCCTGGTTTTCTGCCAAAGTGGACTAACTAACCAGTTACAGCCGAGTTTTAAATAGCATTTGGTCCATGACTGCTGTTAATGATTAACTATAGTTTAAAGAAAGGAGCAGCACCGCCTGGTGGTCTATTTATGCCATTGTACTGCAGCTGGTGGTTTGGGAACTTCATAGTTGAGGGACTCAAATTCTTCTCCTGGTTTCAGGGTTGGACCAGGAATCATAATAGTCTGAAAGCATAAGAGAAACAGATGAACATCATTTAGATTATTTCTAGAAAATTAATGTAAATTTAGGGCTGTACTTGAATAGTTAATATAAAGATGTAATTGTTTTTATTTTTGATAAAGTTGATGTGGCACAGAATATTGTATTTATCTTTAAGCTTTAAATACAGATCTAGTAATAGACATCAGATAACTCAGCAAATAGTGAAAAGGTCTGAAGCAAAATATTTGAAAGATATGAAGTTAGGTCTCTGTTAAATGTATTTTTAGAAACTTTTTTTTTGTTAGTTACACCGAAAAAAAAACAGTTCGACTTAAAGAATGTCAGTCACCCGAGAGGTCTCTGACAGATGATTTGACTCTTTATCTGACTATGTATTATACGGATTAAGTTGTCTGCAGTATAGACTGTGTCATCGCAACACTTTTGCAGAGCATGGCTGGTAAAACTGTTGGTTTCTATCAGGAAAGTCTCTTTTAGGCTCCATCTGTCTCGAGCATTGAGTCACATATTTAAGGTGATTATGTTCTACATTTTGCAGTGATGCATGTAAGGCAAGTCATCTTCTATTATGGTCTTGCAGACTGAATGGCATTACATTGTGAGGACTAGCACAGACACTTAGCACAACCTCTCAGGAATTAAACAACATGTTTATACACTGATACACATGCAGATGCCACTATAGGAAACAGCTCACAGGATAATCCAAATATGGTCTATTAACCAGCGCATTTTCTTTATGTTACTTAAAGCGGACATAATCAATATTTTTCACAACAACAACTTATGAGCCGTCAGCGTTTAATGTGTTGTGTGTGGCTTGCCGTGATGAAAGAACAGAATTATTAGCGACTCTGCAGCTCCCCCAAAAAACAAAAATAAACATTCTGTATCCCCATGCATATATTGTAACATCTCATTAAAGCCCACAGAATGAATCATTATCTGCTACTCTCTTCCTCACGCTACTGTGGCTGGAGTCAACACCAAAACAACAACTTGTTCTTTTCATAAGAAAAGTTCACGAGTGTTGTGATTTTTTCTTTGCTTAGAGGAGAATCACTTGCTACACGCTTGCTGCAGCATCTCCAAGATGCGTTTAATGACCCCCAGGAAATCCCAGTATTATCACCTAACAGAACAGAATGAGAGTCTACATTTTTTTTTTATTTATGAACACATACAAAAGTAGCATGGCCAGGTCGTTACTTTCCAGATATTAAAGATTTTTTTTTTTAATTTCCTTCTGACAAAGAGAGTGGACTTCTGCCTTTTTCTAATTTAAAGATATATTTTGTTAGCTGGAGGGTTACCTTAATAACAGGATCCTTGGCAGGAGCCCAGGATGGCACAATTTTTCCATGCAACCTCCAGCAGCCATACGGGTTGGTGAGGTGTCGTTCTATAACCAGATATTCTAAGACGTCCTTCGGTTGCTCCTCACTGCCCAGCATGAGCCTTCCGAAGCGGTCATAGATGGCCAGAGTCTGCAGGGCAAGAAGACATCAAAGGAAATGCTTAATTAATGTATGAAAATTCTAATTTAGGATG
Source organism: Eupleurogrammus muticus (assembly GCA_036785175.1). Classification (NCBI taxonomy): domain Eukaryota; kingdom Metazoa; phylum Chordata; class Actinopteri; order Scombriformes; family Trichiuridae; genus Eupleurogrammus; species Eupleurogrammus muticus. The sequence goes on along the minus strand of JAYKQN010000003.1, from coordinate 3,209,895 downwards.
ATTCAAACATAAACAGTTTTACAGAGTGAAGGGCAATGTTTTCAAATTGAGCAAAAATTTAGTAAAAAAGAAGAAGGGAGAAGATGTCAGGAAGAGAAACAGAGGAGGATATCCTTCTTTCAGGACAGACAGGCTGCAATGGATGATGTGAGCAGGATGGAAACCATACATTAGAACAGGAAAATACCCCAACTACAATAACAGTAACATTATGAATGGTGATGTTCGTCAAGGATGAGGTGACAGGATCCATCTCAACTTCCAGGTGAACCAGGACAGCAACAGAACCTCCAACAACTAAAGATCCTTCAGTGGCTGCACTGCAACACGTTATGTGAATAGCTTAGTAGTCTTGTGCACATTATAATAATTTTGGCTGTATATGTGCCATTCAGTAGTTTTCCAATATTCCAACTTATCAGTAATTATCAGAGTTGACTTATGTTTAAAACTGGGTGTATGTCTTGGCAGCACATTAAGAACCACTGGAAACAGTTCTGTAATAACCACAATCATATTTGTGGAAAAAAGGAAATATTAACATTACAATTGGGGACAAAATGTATGTAAAGAAAGCAATCCTACTGCTATCATGACTGCACTTTTGGTAACAATGCACGTACACATGTATCATACCTGTTTGGAGTGCATGCGGACGGTCACCTGGCCGTACAGGTTGCCTTTATTGATCATGTCAGGGCAGCGGGCATGGACCACCTTAGGTGGTTCCAGGGACTTGATAAACCTCCAGCGGATTGTCTTGAGGCGGTTCCCTCTCGTCATCTCCTGAGATAAAGAGATGATGGGAGTTGTAGTGAGATACTGACTCCAAAAAGAATAAATAAGCAAGACCGAATAAATAGCATGAAGGTGTAAAGGTTCTTACAGGGTAACACCTCTCTGTCACCAAGGAGTGCAGCCGCTCCCTGTTGAACCTGGAAAAGCAAACATTAGGTTAATCTTCCGCTCTAAAGCATAAACCAAACATGTTTAAGGGTAACACATTAAGTGAGCCAAAATTACTGTTTCTTGGTTAGGTACATGCTCCAACCCATGAGGCTGCTTTATGTTTATTGCCTCGCATGCAGGTAGAAATGAGAGTCTCACCGATAAAACAATCACCCTAGTAAATTAAATTATTTGGGAAAGTAAAGCCTAGTTTATAAGCTAAAGTTTGTGCTTAACTAAAAAATGTACTTAACTTCATGACTAAAGTATTCAGGAAATATTCACAGGATATATTTTACTCCAGTGCACATCCAGAAATATTTCAGTATTTCAAAACTTTGTAACAAACAAAAGTCACAAAAAGGAACGTGCTTTGGTTGGTACCCACCTGATTTATAGTTATGTCACATGATTTATAGTTATGTCCGTTTATACCAGATTTTATTTCTTCTTGATATCTAGAAATAACAGTATTTATTTTTTATATTTCTGTCATGATGATGCTGAAGAAGTTATTTGAGAGACTTTTGATTTTATTAAAAAGAAAAAGAAACAAGACAAATTTATGTGGATCTGGAACTATTACTTTTATTTTGAAAGTCTCTAAACCCCTGTTTTTTTCATAACCTTATTCTTACTATTTTTGTGTGTCATGTCATGTCTGTGTTAGTTTGTTTAGAATATGAATCACAACATCTCAGCTTCACTTTTGTTACAGGTCATGTCTCAACCTTGTCATCATTTCCTGTCATCTCTTAATTTCACTTGTATATGTTAATATCTGCATTTAAGTTAATTAAAGGTTAGAGGGAAACACACAAATGAGGTGAAATGAGTAAATGCGGTTTATTTGGGTGATGCTACATTTAAATCTTTTTTAAACAAACAGTCTTAAATGGAATATAAATGTGACCTCAGCAAAGAGGCAACATAAATATAAACTGGTCATAATATAATAGGGACAACTAGCTTGTTAAGGAATAGGAATTAACCTTTTTATTAATTATAATATAATTGTTTCTTTGAGAGGTTTTCTGGAGTGGTTTTCACAGGAGAGTCTTTAACTCTCACTTATCTCACAAATGTCTCACTGTAATAAATTGAGACGGAACAGCTGTCAGCTGGTCGGATGAAGTGAGAAACGCTTCTTTATCTTACTGAGTCAGGGCGTTGTGGGCCTCGATGAAGATTTCCTGAGCTCGCCCTGCAAAATCCTTTGTTGTGAACAGAGGGTCAAGCTCTTTGATCTTACGAATGCTGTGAAAATGCCAACAAAAACATTTAGTTTTACACATTTGGTGAAGAAGGTAATCTGTTTAAGGTGAAACAGCTGATATAGAAAAGGTCTATTTTCTATGACACTCAGCTCTTTCCTGGAGCATCCAATGTTTGTCAAGGGAAAAAAAAAAAAAACGTACAGGAACAAGATATAAGAAAAGATCTTACGCAAGCTGTGAGGCGGCACTCTGTCGTATCTGCTCAGTCCGTTGTTTCAGTCCGTCTTTAGACATAGTGGAAAGCCTAGCGTCGCCCTCTGGGGGGATGTAGGGGTCAAGGATTCCCGCTAGTAAACAAAGCAGGAAGGACTGATCTATGAATATATACTTAAAGGGAGAATTTATATGTCTTGAGGTATATCACTACTATTTAATCATTGGTACTATTTAATCATTGGTAAACTATTGGGTTCATCATTTTAGGAAAGGTAAAGGATTATTTATTTAATATCCATAACGTGAGGTCACAAAGATGGCTTCAATGTAAAGTGCTGCCTATCAGAACAGAACTTTGCATTATATATGTTTTTTAAAAACCTGTGTGCGCACACATTATATATATATATATATATATATATATATATATGATGATATATGATGATGTTGTTGTACATGTAAACGCATAGGATAGTGAGAAACGAAATTTCGATTCCTTTGTATGTCAAGTACATGTGAAGAAATTGACAATAAAATTGACTTTGACACACACACACACACACACACACACACACACACACACACACACACACACAGGCCACTTTATTAGGTACACTTGTCCAACTGCTCGTTAACACTTAATTTCTAATCAGCCAATCACATGGCGGCAACTCTGTGCATTTAGGCATGTAGACATGGTCAAGACAATCTCCTGCAGTTCAAACCAAGCATCAGTATGGTGAAGAAAGGTGATTTGAGCGACTTTGAACGTGGCATGGTTATTGGTGCCAGAGGGGATGGTCTGAGTATTTCAGAAACTGCTGATCTACTGGGATTTTCATGCACAACCATCTCTAGGGTTTACAGAGAATGGTCCGAAAAAGAAAAAAAATCCAGTGAGCGGCAGTTCTGTGGGTTGAAATGCCTTGTTGATGTCAGAGGTCAGAGAAAAATGGCCAGACTGGTTCGAGCTGATAGAAAGGCAACAGTGACTCAAATAACCACCCGTTACAACCAAGGTAGGCAGAAGAGCATCTCTGAACGCACAGTACATCGAACTTTGAGGCAGATGGGCTACAGCAGCAGAAGACCACACCGGGGGCCACTCCTTTCAGCTAAGAACAGGAAACTGAGGCTACAATTTGCACAAGCTCATCGAAATTGGACAATAGAAGATTGGAAAAACGTTGCCTGGTCTGATGAGTCTCGATTTCTATTATGACATTCGGATGGTAGGGTCAGAATTTGGCGTCAACAACATGAAAGCATGGATCCATCCTGCCTTGTATCAACGGTTCAGGCTGGTGGTGGTGGTGTAATGGTGTGGGGAATATTTTCTTGGCACTCTTTGGGCCCCTTGGTAGCAATTGAGCATTGTTGCAATGCCACAGCCTACCTGAGTAGTGTTGCTGACCATGTCCATCCCTTTATGACCACAATGTACCCAACTTCTGATGGCTACTTTCAGCAGGATAATGCGCCATGTCATAAAGCTGGAATCATCTCAGACTGGTTTCTCGAACAGGACAATGAGTTCACTGTACTCAAATGGCCTCCACAGTCACCAGATCTCAATCCAATAGAGCATCTTTGAGATGTGGTGGAACGGGAGAATCGCATCATGATGTGCAGCCGCCAAATCTGCGCCAACTGTGTGATGCCATCATGTCAATATGGACCAAACTCTCTGAGAAATGCTTCCAGCACCTTGTTGAATCTATGCTGTATCCATGTACAGTGATTCGTGTATGAATCATGGTGTACCTAATACAGTGGCCAGTGAGTGTGTGCGTATATATATAAATATATATATAAAATGCTGTTTATGCTGTATTAGTGAGCAAGTATCTTTAAGGTCGGAGAGGATGGATGTTCATAACAGATTTTCTGTCAAAGTAGTTACACTAAAGGTCTAAGGACAGAAAGATGTGTTCCTGCTGTGCAAACCATAAATCCCATCGAGGGAAATCTGTCATTTGTGATTTTGGGCTATGGAAATAAAACCGAGTTGATTTAAAGTATTTTTTATCTCAGTATTTCACATATTGAATTGAAGGATTACAAGGGTAAAGCTATATGACACTGTAATATTCTATGTTTGTATGTATTCTAATTTTTTTGGAGGTACGCCTATCCTATTTCAAACTTAAACCAGGCATAGATGCACTTATAAAAAACAGCAACCAAGGATCCATTTAAGGATGCAAAAACATGACAAGTGTCTCAAATGTATGCAACTTACTTTCAAGGCTAAATGGAATAAAGACTTCTATTATATTATGGACTTCTGTCTATGTGCAATACTTTGCTTTATCTATCTTGCAATATTGCCCAAACACTAACATAGAATGTGGGAAAAGTAGTGGTTTCCTGATTCTTTGAATGATCAATATTACCAGTGCAGGAAATGTTGATTTGCCTCTCGAGGTACTCCTGTCTGAAAACAATTCCTGCTTTCCTCGCCCTGACCTCCGGGTCTTCTATCTTCTGCCTCCTCTTCTTCTTCACCGCTTGAGGCACATAGAAACGACTCTTGGTCCGGACTGGCAGGAAAAGTGGGACACGATGCCACACATCGAGAGATGCCTCACCATTCTGAGAGGAAAAGGGAGTATAAATATTTTGCAATCACTTTCAAAATGATGTTATTCATCTCTGTACAGATAGTCACTAATTTTAAAGGGCATATAACCAACATTGCTGAGTATCAGAGAATTACAAAAATACAATAAAGAACAATATGGATACACATCATCAGTAGTGTTCCAGTGGGCCATGGGGTGTTTCGGCCTTACACACTATACACCCTCTCCAGTGGCGGACAGCGGCAGAGTGATCTACCTGAGCTTGCGTCCCAAGCCCAATTGTTCACAGCAGTTGCCTTGTTGGTTAGTGGCAAAACTCTCTGGGGGGGTGGGGGGTGGGGGGGGGGACTATGCATAGCAGGGGTGTCCAGTTCCCTGAGTTAATTCAATTTAATTCAGTTCACTTTATTTGTCTCAACAGGCTTTACAGTTTGTACAAACGAAACACAACATCCCCTGTCCTTAGACCCTCACGACAGGGGAAAAAAATGGAAGAACCCTCAGAAAGAGAAACAGAGGAGGGATCCCTCTTCCTGGACAGACAGGCTGCAGTTGATGATGTGTGCAGGTGGAAACATTACAGGGAAAATTACAAAACGAAAAACAGAATAGCATGAGTCAAGGCACTACTTCTTGTCATGTTACTTGGGAGCCCAATTGTGGTCATTCCTCTTCAGCCATAGCCACTGGCTGCTTCTTTCCGCTGCTTCTGACATGGCTTTGATGGCTGCGTGCTGGTTCTGTCCCCTGACCCCCATGTCCCTCAGAAGTTCTGTGCAGGATGTTCCCACAAATCCTCTGCACCCAACCTCCATGTGGCGGACTTCGGCGTTCCAGCCACAGTGTTGCGCTTTAGCAGCTAGTTCGAAGTAGCACAGGTTTTTCCGCTCATACGCCTCTTCTATGGAGTCCTCGCAAGGTACAGTGAGCTCAATGATGTAAACCTTCTTTAAGGAAGGAGACCAGAGCACCAGGTCTCAGGGGGGTAGTGGCAATCTCTGCGGGGAACACCAGCCGTTTGCCAACATCTGCCAGCATCTTCCACTCGCGTGCTAGGCACAGCTGGCTTCTCTCTGATGGTGTCGCGACCTTCCTGGTGGCTGTGGCCCCTTCGCAGACAAAGGCAGGTCCCCAAGAGGTACTAGCTGTTGGCCATAGCAGGGCGTTGATGTTACTTCGCTTACCTTCCAGCGTGGAAGCAAGGCTCTTCAACACTTGGTTGTGGCGCCAAGTGTACCACCCTTGGGTGAGGCTGGTTTTGCACCCTGTGAGTATGTGGCTTAGGGAGGCTGGCTTGGCACACAAGACGCATGCAGGATCTTTGCCGCACCATTGGTGGAGATTAGTTGGTGTTGGAAGGACATCATAGGTGGCTCTGATGGCAAAGCTCAGTCTCCTCGCCTTCATAGCCAGTACATCCCTCCAGCTCAACTTCCTCCTTTCGACACTTTCCCACCATGTCCACCGGCCTTGTTTTCTAAGGGCGACTGCCTTGAACCACCTTGCTGCGTCCTCCTGCTGCCGCACTTCCTCTACCATTATCTTCCTCCACCATCATCTTCCTTCGTGCTGGTGCAGCGGCACTTCTCCAGGCTGGGCAGCTGGCTGTTAGCCCAAAACCTCCCCTTCTTTGTTGGACATTTCCCACAATGTCAGCATGTCTGAGAGCTGCTTTTGCCTCCTTCACTGCTCTTGCTGGTATCCACCTTCGTCCGGTAGCCAAAGTAGGTTCATTTTCCCTAATCGCTGGATCCTTGGATTCATTCAGGGTCATGTGCAGTCATGTTTTGGCACACTTAAACTCCTCCGTGAGGCTGCTAAGGGGCACCTTGAGGGCACTGTCTTCATAGAGCCCTATGGAGGCAGCACGGGAGTCCAAGCCACTTCTTGAGGTAGACCGTGACTTTACTCTCCAGCTTTTCTACTATTGAGAATCGGGACCTCATAGATAGCCAGGGGCCACAACACCCGGGGAAGTAGTCCAAACCGGAAGCACCAGGACTGCAGCTTGCCCGGTAGCTGGGTATTGTCAATAGCCAGTAGCCAGTAGGATTGAGTAATTTCCTGGTGCATGGGATAGTGGTAGTAAGGGTAGTAACGTCGTCCATGTAGGCTCTAAGGGGGGGGGGGGGGGGCATGCAGGAGCCGAACCCTTGTCCTCCCATGACCCATTTTTAAGGCTCGGATAATAACCTGGGTTATATGTCAGGGTGAAGGCCAGGGGAGATATGGTACATCCGGCCATGGTGCCTACCTCCAGGTGCTGCCAGGAGGTTGTAAATTCAGGTGTAGAGAAGCAGAACTGCAGGTCCTGAAAGTAGTTCTTGACCAGGGTGGTGATGGTGTCTGGGATATTGAAAAACTTGAAGGCGGTCCAGAGGAGCTTGTGGGCACGGAGCCAAAGGCATTCGCAAGATCCAAGAAGATCGCATGGAGGTCCCTTTTCTCTTTTTTCAAGGCATTGAAGACTACAATCGCGGGTAGCTAACTCACGACTGTCCCGTTAGGGTCTAATTTCCTCCTGCCAGCTGTCTCTCCAGGCCGTCACAAAGACTATCCCCGTTGTCAGCTGAACTTTCTCAGCGGTCACTGGACAGGTCAAGAAAATCAGTTCCCAGAAACACAGAATGTGATGTTATTATTCTGCATCTATTAATCAATAAGAATTATTGGCAATTATTCACATGATTGTTTTCTTTTAAGAAAAAGAAAATCTCCAAATTCTTTGAGTGCAACTTCTCAAATATAAATATTTTCTACTTTCTGAAGTCCTTTATGACAACAAACTGAATATTGTTGTGGACCATTGACAAAAAAACATATGGCTAGATATGCAAATAACAATTATTTAAATTATTGATTAATTAAGAGATTAATCAACAATGCAATTATGATCAATTACAGTTTTCTCTTGATTAAAAATGTCCCTTGAAAATGCCATAGTGAGAAATCTCTTCATTCAATGTCTTTTCCACAACAAAGGACAGTTTAATGTCAATGAGGACTAAACTAAAAAAATATATTCACATTTAGGATGATGGAATCAGACAGTTAAGCCATTTTTTCGTCATTAAAAAAACAAACCTCTCATGTGACTGTGGACATCGTAGATTTGAGCACCCATCATTCAAATGCTAGCTGGATGCTAATTACAGCGAAGAAAACCGTAGTAAGTAATCTAAATATCCCTCTTACATTCTAACTCATTACTATAGATTTGAATAAATTTACTTTTCTTATTTATTAAATTACACTTGTTTTTTTCAATAATAATGCCATTGTAATGATAGTTCTTCTAAACATTTGATGCTTTATTTAATTTGGTTATTTCTCCTGGAAGAAAAAGGCTTCCATCTATCTGGGGATGTGGCTGTCCTTCGATGTCTAACGGGAGCTAAGCGAGTCCAGGTTAGTACTCCGTGCAGCCGTCATAACACGTTAAAAACAGAGTCGCGTCCTCTACAAACTCTACGTTAACGTTAAAAACAGTAACGTATCATTAAATTTACCTTCACAATGCTGCACGTGCCTCTATGAAGGGCCACCAACGTCCTCCTCATGCACATCGCCATCTTGACGGAATGTAGAAAAACACTTCCGGTGACCACTTACAAAATAAAACTCGTATTTTACATTTTTTCCAATACAAAAACAACGAATATCTACATAAATCCAGGATATTGTCAAATACAACTCTCGACTGTGATGGAAAGTGACTGAGTACATTAAGTTTGTACAATTTTTGGTGGTCGTAGTGTATCTGAATATTTCCATTTGATGCTACGGTTTACTTAACTAGTGCATGTCAGAGAGAAATGGAAATCTGTCTAATACGTTACATTAATCTGACAGCTGTAATCTCTTTTCATATGAAGACTCGACATAAGAGAGAATATATCACGCTCTATTATAGCGTACAATGTATTGTTAGAGACTACAACATTTGATTCTACTATTTTTCATCCTATCAGTTCTTATAAAAACAGTTTGTAGTTCCGTTGTTTTAAGTTCCTCTGATCACATCACAGGTTCAGTTTTAGTAAAGTCCAGCTGTACGCATGACGTTGGTCACGTAACGCTGAACGTGATGACGCAATATATTTGTAGGGGCGACGCTGGTTAAGTTGAGTTGTTTGGGCTCCGAGCGGAGAGAAGAGTAGCTGGCAGTGCGGAGAGGGTTTCAATTCGCACATTTAATCACCACCTCCAGTCCGTTGTCACCTGTCGAAGCACGTTTTTTAAACCAGCTCTGCAATGATGCACCCCGCACCCAAATGCACCCTCTCTGCATCAAGCGAGTTACAAACTGAACCGTCTTCGTTAGCGCAACCGGCCAAACACACAGCAACCATGCCCGAAAGGAGGCCCTTCGTTCGGCTACCGACTGACGTTTACCCCGTCAACTACAGTTTGTGTCTGAAGCCCGACCTCATCGACTTTACCTTCGAGGGCAAGCTGGAGGCGGTGGTGGAGGTATGTTGGACCAGAATGTGTGGCTACCTACGTTTGTCAGCGCACAGTGGGGATGTTGTTATGTAATGTATTCAGCTAACCAGTTAACGTTAACTAGCGAGCTAATTGTTGAGCTGATAACGGCAGTAGCAGCCCTGGTTAGCTGGCGGCGTTGGACAGCTACCCACCTCCGACAAGTATTGCTGGCATTGCTCAGATTGGCTGAAAGAATTACATGGATGGAAATACAACCTTTACACAAACATTTAAACGACTAGCCGCACGCTAATTGAAGCTAACTAGCACAACAGTCCTGTGTGAAGCAGACTTGCACTCTCATGTTAGCTTAGCAGCTTTCTGCTAACAGATCCTGGAAATGCGCTCAAGAGCAGTTTGTTGTATGTCACCAACATTAACTCATTGTGACACTACAGTGATGGACGAACTGTTCGATTCCACTTTAAAACTACGTATTCACAGCACGATTGCAGTTCAAGTATCGGGGTAAAATTATTTGTTTGGTCGTTTGATTGATAATATATGACCGTCTATTCGTATATCATTAGAATAATAATACTGAAGCATATGTATTTAGCAGCAGGTTTCTGCGGTAGCTTCTGGGGGCAAAACTGGTTTCAACTACGTTATGTACAGTCCAGTAGTTCAGTCCAATGGTTTCCAACTTACGAATCCGGCCTTTCCGGGTCACCACCTAAACTTGAGGGGTTGAGAAGAATACGGGAGGAAGGAAGAGAAGAAAAAGTTATTATACTCTCCCTCTCTGTGTTTATTTTTTTTACTTTTTCAATAATATAAATAAAAAACTTTAGAAGTTTAGATGAAAATGTAACTTTTATGGAGCTATTCAGACATTTGAAAAAGTGTCCCTGACTAACTAAAATAATTAATATAGTAGAGTAGAAATTACAATATCCCCTGTCACAGAACTGAAATGTATTAGAAATATAATGTTGTATACACCTAGCAATATATATATTTCATGTTTTCAAGTGCAAAATCATCTCACCACTCATATTTAGTTTTACATTTGCTCTTTAAAGCTTATCTCTGCAGCTAGAAAAAGAACAGGTCCCTCCCCTGATTGGTGGTTTTCAATGGCTGTGAATGGGGGCTGGGCTGACTGTATAGTTGTGACACTCCACCTTCAGGAAGTGTTTTGTATGTCTATATTCCTATTACATATGGACCTTATAATCAAAAGACATGACAATGTCATTCAATGATATGTGACCTGTATGTACAATATTTGAGTAAATGTAAGTAGTTAATTCCTAGATCTTCTGTTTTATCAATTATTCATATTTAGCGAATGAAGTTAAGTACCCAACTCACCTAGCAGCAAGCTAATGCTCACTAAAGTATAATAAATCTTGGAATCATACCCCTCATCCTCCACTTCTCACACACATTAAGTTCAATTAACTGATACATATAAATCTAGTTGTGCTGTGGCTACTAACTACTAAACTAACAAGGAATGACAAGTTGAGAGTGAATTGGCATGATGAGTTGTTATCAGAGATGCTGTAGTTTAAATTTAAGCAGTCCATTTAATGTTCATTTTAGGTCAATTTGATGCATACTGATAGTCCTCAGTTGATTTAAAGGACAGGTTCACAATTTCAAAGTGTCAACAACAGTTGGGTTGGGTGTCCATATGAACAGTGTAAGAGTTTTTTTTTTCTTTCTATTATTGTAAACAATTGTCCTGGTTATTTAAAAGATCATTCAGACGTGTATTGAATGTAAGTGATGGGGACAAAATTCACATTGTGTCAGTCATTTTATTCAAATTTGTAGATATGACACTTATATTAGGCTTTAACAGTCTGAATTATTCATATCCTGTGGATATCTGCCATATTCATTCTTTTTTAATATTAAATTCCCTCCTTGTGTTACCTTGGGTAGCATTTACCTGTTTTGCTGTGGTGGAAGTATAGAAAAAAAGGACTTTTTACTAAATCATCTGTAGCACTTAACATCTTATTCATTTGAAGCTTCAAATACACATTTAAATACATTTTAAATGTGTCCCCATCACTTATCCTATCATAATTGCGTTCTAATGGTCAGTATGAACAGGAGGAATTATTGCACCAAGAAATACATGTTTGAATGGTTATTTCTATTACAGACTGTTGTTTTAAGACAGACTTGAATCTGTCTTTTAATGGTTTATCAGCTGAATTGTTGATAGAGTGGATGTAACAAGATATGGGCCCCTATAAAGCTAATGTGTAAAACAAATAAAACTTGTCTATACATCTATTTCAGAAACTTGCACTGCATACTTGACTGTGTAACACACGTACATGACTAAATATATGTAAATCACCCATCACTTAATATGTAGAGCAATTGCATAAGATTGTAAACGTTATGTCTTTTTGAGACCTTTCATTAATAGGATATAAACTGCTTCACTATCAAGTACAGATAAAAACTTATCTGAACTTAGTAATAAATAAAGACTATTAAGAAATCACTTGAATATAAATACAATTCTGCAAAACAATATTTAGGTTTTGTCTGACCAACAGTCCAAAATATAGTTTTACACAAAACATTCAGTTTAGAATGCAGTTCAACAAAACAACTTTACTTTTAAGCTAAAATGTCAATTATTCGGTAAGCAACTTTGCAGTAAACTAAATAAGAGTTGGCTTGCTATTCTTATTGTTTTTGAAATGTGTAAATGTATTGTATTTGGGATTAGTTTCCTCAGTATTTGATTGGTAGTAACTTAACAGTAACATAAGGAATGTGTATGGCAGATAATACATTTTATGATAGAACAATGAAAGCAAGACAATTCAAACATACACAAATTGTATTCATAGAACATAACCAAATATGTTCTGAATGTAGTCCAACATTGACATTTTTGGTAATTGCAAATCCTCTTCTCAGCAGCCTCTTGAAAGTTTTTTGTTCAATGCTTTGTGTTTGCTCAGCAGTAAAAAATTTCCACAAAATAAGATTGTTTGAGTAATGCCCAGTTTACCTGTGGTTTTTACAAAGCCTGAGTAACATACAATGGAACGGAAGAAACCTGAGAAATGTGGCAAATTGCCCCTTTGCTGGGCATGTTTCATAAATACTGCCTCTGCTGCTGTGTCAGCCTCAAAGTGTCGCAGGCAATAGCAGAGCCACAAACCGTGAATGTCACTATTACTGGCCTCTCTGAAAACTGCACAGCTTCCAAGTGTGTGACTGTATTTGGTCTTCAATAAGACCACCACATCGTGAGTCGGAAGCTCTGTAGTTAGTTGTCCTTTCTATGTTTATTATATCTCTTCATTCCTAAGCGATTTAGGTAAGGAACAGGTTTTCCCTTCAACCTCTGTAGGTTTAGCTTTTGGCAAGTAGCTTTATTTGTTCCTTACCTATATGACTCATCAGTGCATTAAGGCCTGTAAAAGACATATAAATAAAACTGGCTTCTTTGCATACCCAACTTCATGTCTGCATAATAACACAGCCAAAGATGATCAAAAGTTTAAGTTGAGCTGTTTTTATGTCAATATTTACAGGTTACACAAGCCACAAATCAGATTGTGATGAACTGTGCTGACATCGACATCATCACTGCCTCTTTTGAACCAGAGGGAGGAGAAGGTGAGTTTTAGCTTCTCCCCCCAATTGTCCTTATATTATTAATTGCATTATCATAAGTGAAACGCAGTTTGTATTTCTGGAACTAAGCCGGCCCCCCCTTTTTTTCTGAACAGAAATTAATGCTACAGGATTCAACTATCAAAATGAGGATGAAAAAGTCACCCTGTCATTTCCTAGTACTCTACAGAAAGGTAAGAATGGACTTCATCTCACTCTTCTGTTGGCTGTCCCTGCTTTTTAAAACACTTTCTATCACAGTTGCTTTTAAAAAATAACAAATTTTCCCTCCTTGGTCATGGCTGAACGAACAGTGCAACTCTCTCTGTGCACGCCTCCCCAGGCTCTGGCATTGTGAAGACAGACTTTGTGGGGGAGCTGAATGACAAAATGAAAGGATTCTATAGAAGTAAATACACAACTCCTGCTGGAGAGGTCCGCTATGCTGCAGTCACACAGTTTGAGGTAAGTTGATGGCCTTAGGGAAATAGGATGTTTTCTTTTGTGAAAGGTTAACTGGATTGCTTAAGCCAATACTTTCCTGTGTTGCAATGTAGGGGTGTGTGGTGGTCACATGAATGTTGTTGATATTCCAGAATTGTCCCAAAAATTAGGCAATGTCTCACATTTCACTCTATTTATACATATGTTTTGAAAATGCTGCTGTATTTACATGTTTCTGGGAAAGAAAGTTAAATCTAGGTCTGTCTAGACTTGACACTGACGGGGAGACTCTCAGCAGAAGCTAGATCACTGTCACCTGCAGGAAACAAACCAGCAGTCTGATCTGTAAAAGTTGTTTATCATATGTATTACAAAGCTTTTTTGTGACATTTAGTTTCATTGTCAGCTTAGGGTCCATTTCTCTGTTAATCTTCCTTGCAGCACACAGAAAAGAGTCAGTGAGCAGAAAATTGAAAGTAAAACAAAGAAACTAACCAACTAAAAATGAAACTTAACTTCATCTCGGCTCTTTCATTGTGGTTGCATGCTGTATTTACAAAGAAAAAGCAATGGAATTCTCAGCAACCCTGAAGTGCTGGCCATAAATTTCACGTGCGAATGACAAGACTGGTTGCCTCATGTACTGATGACCTATTTTAGTTAGGAACTGTAAATTGTTGTTGTTGGGGTTTTTACAGTTCAAGGTAATCAAGCCATAAAGTTCTATAAGTATTGTTCATCTTTCTCTTCCCCATTGAAAATCAACTGTAGGTTTGGACTGTTCCAAGTAGTTTGGTTAGATCAAGATCTGATCACATTCCTCATGACGTAAACAACCTCCTCTGAAGAGTCACGGTTGCTTCAGACCACACCTAAATATGTAATTGCTTAGTTCAGACCTGCCCAAAGCGCAATATTTTAATCTCTTATATCAACTCAATATGAAATGGCAGATCTGAATGGTGATTACTGCTGTGGAACAGAGGACATTGATTACAGTAATGTAGTATGTTAATAGAATATTTCTTCATCTAGTACTGCTGTAGCATTACATAACTTTTAATGGACTTAATCCAAGTGTGTGTTACTATTTGTCGAAAGTTTTCTACTTTTCCCGTATTGATGTTTCCCTTCAGCTGCACAGGTGACAAAACGAGGGAAGAACGTAAATTGTGTACAAACTGGCAGAGGAGGTAATTTGCTACAGTAAATAAAGCTGTTATTTTTGTCAGGTGAAAAAAAAATATCAGGTAAAATAACAAATATTGATTTCTCCTCTACTTCGAAATCCAATCGAAGTTACCAATCATGACAAAGCGAAATGTCAAAGTGGCTACAGCTGCTTTCTGATTGGAAACCTTCAGTCTTGTTAAATGAGTTGACTCCTTTGTAATGGAGGAAATTTATCATGGCCGTACAATCAGTGTCAAATGAAATCTTAACAAATCACCAGGGTTATTCATAGAAGGTTAATCAGAGGGCTCTGATAGTTTGTGAGAAGGAAGTGATGAGTTCAGCTCATGAGTAATAGAACTTCCCCAACACTGATAGCTATCAACATTCTACATTTAAATAACTTTTCAGCAAACAGATTAATAGTAGATACAATCCTGTGGTTCCTATTCATTAACCTAAATGGAATGCTTTAAAATCCACAGCTAAATTTGAGGCTTTTGAAAGGCAAGAGATTTGAGCATTTTATGTTCATTGCTTTGGGAACTACTGATCAACACTTTTTACCATTGTCTGGCCTTTTATTGACTCATTGAGGAAACCGTTCAGATTAGTTAATAGCAATTAACAGTACAAAAGGATATGTTTTCTAAGGCTCATACATTGTAATCTTGAGGTGGGGGTAAAAACTAAGTAATAAAACATGCTCCTTATCATGGATTTTTTAAATTTGGATATTGGGTATATCCGTGACTCTTAAGATGTTATTTTAGCCTTCAAATGGAAAAAAAGGTACTGTACTAATTTAGCAAATTACAAGTGACATGTTGTTGTTTGGAGACAGAAAGTATGCAAACAGCCTCCTGCCGTCCTCTGAGTGTCAATGTGTGTTTAGCGGGCATAGTTGCTCACAGATAACAGTTGGCAGAGACACATTGAGGATGTTCTTTGATGGTGGGATGTGAACTTTTTACCTCAACTGGATCTAAACATAGTCTGGATTCAACACACTGTCTCACTTTGTGTCCTGCCTTGTCCCCACCCCCCCACCCCAGGCCACGGATGCTCGCAGAGCTTTCCCCTGTTGGGATGAACCAGCTATCAAAGCCACCTTTGACATCACTCTGATAGTTCCCAAGGACCGAGTAGCCCTGTCAAATATGGTACGTGTCATATGTTCCCCCTCCCTTTGAGAAAACTCCTAACCCCTGATGGCTTGAGTCACATTCTGTGGCCAAGTTCTTGTGTGCATGTTCCTCTTTTCTCATGTAGCTTACATAACAGAGGGTGGTCAGTCACTGCATGACCCACAACTGGCTAATGTTGCATTTAACTACATGAAAATGCAGCTACTGTGCATCTACAATAAGGTTGCTCCAGTTAAGTTTTGTTTTGTTTCTAGTGAGTTTAACCAAAAGTGTTTGCAGCAAAATTGCTTTAGAAAACATCATCTGGTTTAGATTGTAACACCCTCCAGGCTACCACCAGTCACCTTGGCTATGACGATGACGCTTAATTTGTGTCCTTACTTAAAGGAGAGTTTTTATTCGATAAAGTGTATTTTTTTCAAAATTATGTCAATTATTAAAATTCAAATAGATGCCTGATGAGACTTCATTGTTTCAGCTTCACTGAGCATAGTGTTAGTTTAATGTTATGGCTGTTTTAACATTCATTAGCTGAAACTGGAACATTTGTCTGAGATCACATTAAATCTGATTTAAATAGTGATTTTTTTTTTTTTATCAGCGGGAGTTTAGTGACATCACAGATATTCTGGAAAATGATCACAGTATTTGATCGAATGAAGCTTGCATAAGTGTGAATTACAAAATCAGAAGTGTCTAGTACACAAATGGACTTCTCATTGTACAGTGGTTAAACATTTGAAACAAACATTTCACATAAATAGAATATGGGTATTTTAATGAGGGAGAATAAAAATGTCCTTTTTAAATAACGGACCCCCTTTTAATTATGCACATAATAGTGTTGCTAAATTGTTGATTGTTTTTACTTATTTGGGCTGTTGCACGAATTGAAGTAGCTCATAGGATTACATTTTACTGTGATTACACTGTGATCACATAAAGATTAATTGAATGTTTGCATGAAAAAGAGCATGTCAAACACAAACATTTTCCAAGTGGACTACTTATGTCTGAGAATATGTTTAGGAGTCTTTTAAACACAAAGTACCAGTGATTTTGGAAAATAACTAGTTAATTCTAGAATTAAATAGTGGTGTGTAACTGATGAATGGCAGACCTTCCTTGATGCTCTGCATAGACCGATGCTAGTCCAGCTCTTGACTTTGGTGCACATACTTGTTCAAATTTATATTCTCAGCAAGTATACAGTGACCTTTAAAGTCCAGCTTTTAGTTTGACTGTGTAAAGATGCAGGTTAGTGAATGCTGAAGTACGTTGTGATACTTTGGTGATACTACTGGCCAGGTTGTTGACATTAAACTGTTGCAGGGCTATATTTTTCATTTTTCATATTGTCAAAGATTTTCATGAAAAAACCAAAACCCCCAAAAAACTAATCTAAGAACTGTGACCTCATATGTCTTAATTCTCTGTGCCATAGACCTCCATTGTTCAAAAACTATTAAAAACTTGTCACTGAGTGACATGTTCCTTCATTACCATGAACACACACTGTCCTGCTGCCAGAAATGCACACTAGAGCACCAAATGTGGCTCCATCCGCTGCTTAAAATAGACAAACATTGAACCATTGCTGTCTGTAATCCACAGACAGTAGGGAAGTTGGAAAGCATAAAGATGGGCTATCACATCAGGTCATTTCATGTCCATAAAGGTATCATATGACATTCCTTAGGAGGATTCCTCATAATTGAGGTGACTCAGTGTTCTTTGCTCAGCAAGCCACCATCACTACCTTTTTTATAGAAGCCAAAATACATATATGATGACAAATTGAATATCTTAACTATGGCTGTCCAATTAATTGCAATATGATTTAGATTTATGTTAAATGATTTCTAAACTTGTATTTGGATTGAAATTATTTATTTGCAAGTTTTCTTAACACCATTTCTGAAAGAGACACACATGTGTAATACATTCCCACAGCATGGAAGCACTACAGAGGAAGCAAGAAAGAGAGCAGAGTATTGGGAGAAAAAGGATTGATTATTATTTGGGAACACTTTATGTTCCAAGAACATGCAAGATTTGCTATTGGGTAATATCCACTATTCTTGAAAGCACAACAAATCTTTTCCACCATCTCAAATGAAGTCACAGCCACTGATGCTGAATAAATGCACTTTGTAACTTTGGGGAAAAAAATAATTTGTGATTTCAATATTGACCAAACTAATCGTGGTAAGGTTTGGTGCCATAATCGAGTCATGCTTATCTTAATCATTAGATCATGTGTATTGTTGTCAGAAATATCATACTGGTTTTAACCATTTAACAGTACACTTAAAATTTGATTAATTAAAAATTAAATCTGCAGATCATTGATATTTAAAATTTGTTAGTTGCAGCCCTAAATAATACTATTATTCTGTATCACCCCAGAGGACATTGTTTTGAATTTATTTACATGTCCTTCAATTTCCCTCCACTGTCTAACTGTATTGCTAGACTTTATTCTGTTTGTGCTGAAAAACATCGCTCTTTCTTATAAAAATGTATATTATATTAGGATCGAATTTTTTCAATGATCTGCTATAAAATGATAGTATTCCTCCCTTATCATGTGTCACCCTTCTTTCCTGTATCCAGAATGTTGTTGATCGAAAGCCATATCCAGAAGATGAAAACCTTGTGGAAGTGAAGTTTGCCACCACACCTATCATGTCAACATACCTTGTAGCTTTTGTCATCGGTGAATATGATTTTGTGGAAAGCCAATCATCAGACGGTGTAATGGTACGCGTCTACACACCCGTTGGAAAGGCAGAACAAGGGAGGTTTGCACTGGAGGTGGGTGTTTTTAAACCTTTTGTGTTTTTCAGGGCAGAAAACCACTGTTATCACTGACTAGACCTGGATTAAGAAGTGTTACTGAAGCTGTGAGCAAATGCACAGAATATAGACTTACATGTATTTATCAGCATTTGTGTGATACATTTTTTGCTTGATCTGTTTATTTCAATAAGTGTTGACTGTTATAGATTTTGTCCTGATATCGTAAGATTATTAGACTTCAAATGAGAAGACTGATGTTGGGAAATTATTTTTCTTCTTTGCAGGTTGCGACTAAGACCTTACCTTTCTACAAAGACTACTTCAGTGTTCCTTATCCTTTGCCTAAAATTGATCTCATAGCTATTGCTGATTTTGCTGCTGGTTAGTAGTTAACCATTTTCTCAAATCTGAGATATTTATACTGAAAATATTTTAAATTAATGTGAACTACCTGCTCCTTTCTCCCCCCTAGGTGCCATGGAAAACTGGGGCCTTGTTACGTACAGGTAAATATTAGCTAATCTCCCAACAAATTAATGCATTTAAATCCACCTTCTTTGTTTTAACAAAAGTGAAAAATAAAAAGATGTCATTCACAAACTTCATCAATTCTATTGAGGCATGTTTTGGTAAATTTCAATAAAACAGATAAAAAAAATTAATTCTTTAATGACTGATGTGATTTAAATGATCCTTTTCACGATTTAAGTCAAATTAATTTATGTTAGTGTGGACTGTTAACTATAGATATGGATATTGATCTCTTTTTAGTGATGTCAGATAATCTTTTTACAATGTGGATTTTGTTTCATACTGTAGCTCTGGTCATCAGTTGCTATTAGTTTTAAAATCAATCACCAAGGTCTTGGGTGAACTTTCAGAAACCGTTAGATGATCACACAGGTTGCAATGAAGTAAACAGTTGAAAGACAAAACTGAAAATCACTCTGGATGTTTATAACATTTCTTCACACATTGGGATTTATTGTTAGTGATGTTGGAATTTTCCAGGTTCCGAGCTATTACTTTATGCATGTAATCAGAACGACCTGAACTGATTGCATTGGCATTGCAGAGAAATAGTCTCTCCAGCATATGCTTCCCTGGGGCTGCCTCCCAGAAGGATATGCCCAGAACACCTCACCAGGAGGCATTCTCACAGGATACCTGAGCAACCTCATCTGGCTTGACTAAATGTGAGCAACAGGTCTTTCACAATCTTGTCCTTTCTGTCATTACCCAGTAATGACATATGGGGAGGGTAGGAATGTAGATTGAATGATAAATCAAGAGCTTCGCCTCTTTACCATGACAGATAGGTTGCAGAGCTAGCATTACTGCAAAGGCTGCACCAATCGCCTGTCAATCTCCTGAACCATCCTTAACTCACTCGTGGTCAAGACCCAGAGATACATGAACTCTTTCCTTTGAGGCAGGATCTCTTTGGAACCCCGGACTTCCGGAGCATCCCTCACAGGAGTCCCTTGTATACTTGTTAGGCGAACTCCCATGCACCCTCCCTAAGAGCTCGACACCTCTGTGATCTCAGCCCCAGAGATAGACGAGCCATCCACTGGTTTCCCAAATTCTGCTTCATCAATTGAAGATGTGCTGGTGGGATTGAGGAGAACTTGGATATATTCCTTCCCACCGTTCCCCGCCCCCACTGAGCACAGTGTTGACAGTGCACTGCTTCCCCCCTCCTGAGCCATCAAATGATCGTCCAATACTTCCTTGTTTGAAAGTCTTTTTGCATGGCCTTGGCAAACTGACTGACTGACTTTTTAATTGCTTTGTAGTTTGTTGGTTGTGCTGCCACCTGTTGGGTATGCAATTGATGTGATTACTATACTGGCCTCTATTCATCTACAATTTACAGCCATCTGGATGTAGCTGTCATTAAAAAAAACAGACTAGCAGCTAATGAAGGAAAACCTGCTTGTGTACAGCGGAAATGTCAACCCTCACTTGTCTATTTATTAAACTTCAGTTTCTGTGGCATTGCAGGGAGACGGCACTACTAATCGATTCCAAGAACTCCTGCTCATCCTCCAGGCAGTGGGTGGCACTGGTCGTGGGACATGAGCTCGCCCACCAGTGGTTTGGAAACTTGGTCACCATGGTAACCAACCATTAACCCTATCGGCTATTTGCAACAAAAAGGAACTAACAGCCCTATACATGTACAGTTTGTGCGCTGCATTGAAAATAATATTTACCGTTAAAAAAAAATGCCATTGATGTGGGGAAAACAGCGTAGCACTAAATGAAGGATAGTTTTGTCTAAAACAATGGACAGTAAAAAAAGCATTTGACAATAGAGAAACTATTCACTCAGCAGCTCCTGGTGTAAGTAAGAACATACTTAATCCTATACCTTATGTGGGTGGTGAAAACAATGTTTGCAATAAATGGATTTATTTTAAATTTAAAGAATTGTAGAATGTGACTGTCTTATTGTATCCTTTTTAGTCTGTGAGAACTTTTTCCTACCATTTAGTCAGAGCTGAGAGGTTTTATGTTCTCTGTTGCTTGTTTTTGAGGACTGATTTTCATGGACATGAGCAGTAAACTGTGATATGTATTTGTATTTATGCATATATATGTATGTATTTTTGTGCATGTGCAGGAATGGTGGACCCATTTGTGGCTTAATGAAGGATTTGCATCCTGGATTGAGTATCTGTGTGTGGACCACTGCTTTCCTGAATACGACATCTGGACCCAGTTTGTTTCAGCTGACTACACCCGCGCTCTGGACCTGGATGCACTGGACAGCAGCCATCCCATAGAGGTGGGATTCACTCTCTTATAGGAGCCATTTTTCAATGATGGAGTTCCCACAAGTTATTAGTGAGATTTAAATGAAAGTAGTCCTTTTTTTTTGGAGTATTTGAAAATAATGGCTAAGTGCACATAATAGTCAATGTTGTTAGACACTAATCTTTTGTTTTGTGGGTGCTTCCACTTTAACTATTGGTTGATGTAATGTTCTTCAGGTGAATGTGGGCCATCCATCAGAGGTAGATGAAATTTTTGACGCTATCTCCTACAGCAAAGGGGCATCTGTGATCCGAATGTTGCACAACTACACAGGAGACGAGGTTGGAAACGGATTGCTTGCTTAATAATGTCATTATTATCTAGATATATACCTTAAGGCTTACTTCTTCCTGTTTCTCTGTAGGACTTTAGGAAAGGAATGAACTCCTATCTTTTGAAGTTCCAACATAAAAATGCATCAACGGGTAACTTGCCGGAAATATTTGTCTTTAAGATGAAGCAGGGGTGTGATTTTGAATGCATAGATTCCTGATCCTCTCCTTCCTGTCTGTTTTCCACAGAGGACCTATGGGACTGTCTGGAACAGGCCAGTGGGAAACCTATCGCTGCAGTGATGAGCTCGTGGACCAAGCAGATGGGCTTCCCAATTATCGTAGTGGATCAGGAACAGGTGAGCTCTGCTCGACACAAGCTGTTAAAATGGCCATCAGACTGAGTGCTTTAAATCATTGTCAAACATTTGCTCATTGTCGAAACTATACATACATATTAAGGGTGGGATGGTTCATAAAATGTGGTTTGCTATATGTGGGTAATAGTTGGGAAAATAAATCATGCCTTCAGCTCTAAACTGAATTTCATTACAGTCTAAGGATTAAAAGTACATGGGATTCTGTCTGCAAGAAGGGAGACATTGATAGTTCAAACACATTTCATTTATTTGACAAACAAAATTATCTTAAACAAAGACGCATATGTTCTATTAGTATGAGACACTGCATCCTTTCTCCTTTTTTTTTTTTTGGTTTACTGGTTGGCTTTAGGCACAGCAGCACCACCTGCTGCTCTGGAGGGTAAACAATTCATCTATGAGAAAAAGCTAAATAAGACAAAGGAGCAGCATGATTATGTACCGAAACACATGAACATCACCGAGACATTCAAACCAAACATTTCTGATGGTTTTATAAACTGTGTGTGTGTGTGTGTGTGTGTGTGTGTGTGTGTGTGTGTGTGTGTGTGTGTGTGTGTGTGTGTGTGTGTGTGTGTGTGTGTGTGTGTGTGTGTGTGTGTGTGTGTGTGTGTGTGTGTGTGTGTGTGTGTGTGTGTGTGTGTGTGTGTGTGTGTGTACCATTTCAAATGACAAAGCAGTGTTTTTTTTTTATTGTTTGTTGCCTCATACACACTGATCATGATATTTATAGAAAGGTGAGGACCGCATTCTCAAGCTATCTCAAAAGAAGTTTTGTGCCAGTGGACCACATAATG
The DNA here is from genome assembly GCA_036785175.1 of Eupleurogrammus muticus. Lineage (NCBI taxonomy): Eukaryota > Metazoa > Chordata > Actinopteri > Scombriformes > Trichiuridae > Eupleurogrammus > Eupleurogrammus muticus. The sequence continues at coordinate 3,186,999 of JAYKQN010000003.1, read as the reverse complement.
GTAAGTGTTTTTATTTTATTTTTTTTATTTTTATTTTTTTTAATTAATTATCGTTTATTGACTCTTTGTATTTTTTTGGAAATTAAATGTGTGACTTCTTGTTTGGTTGATTTTATTCAGTGGTGGATTCTCATTGGCTTCTTCAATTCTATGTTGAACAGGTGAGGATTGCCCCAGCTGGATGGTTCCCATTAGTATTTGTACCAGCGAGGACCCTAAATGCACCAAGCTTAAGGTTCTGTTGGACAGACAGGACACCACCATTACACTGAACAGCGTTGGCCCAGAACAGTGGATCAAGGTGCGGTCACACATTTTTTTCTGCGATATATACTTAAAAGGTGTTAAATTGAATTTTCACATAAAACATATCTGAAGGTTTTAAAGTCTTATTTTTTCTACAGAGCGGAGTAGCTTTTCTATTATTAATTATTAAATGTTTATGCAATCATTCCTTCAATCATTTATTTTTTAAGTCTTGACATACTGCAATTTAAAAACACTTCCACCAATAATGTGTCTCCATGAGCTTGTGTTTAAATGTGGTGAAGCCAGGTTTGTTAGTTTATGTACAAACTGGTAAAACTTTAATCAGGATGTTCACCATCTTTAGTAAATTTTAACTCTCTTCTGAATCTAAGTGGAAAGTTTATTTATTGTTAGTTACTGAAGGAAGGTTTCCCTTGTTGTTGTACCTGAAGACTAAAAGATAGGACAGAGAAACATTCCCTTTTTGGGAAAAGTGAATCCCTAATGACCGTTACAGAGCTCTGGATCAGATGTGGCTTTCCCTGACCAGCATACAGCTTTGAGTCAGCCTGCATTTTGACAAAAATATCTTTCCCTGATACAGTTTTTTTTTTTTTTTTAACAATATAGATAAAGAAATGTGCATTGAAGTGTTGTCCTCTCAATGGCTCTTATTTAGCCATTGCTGTTGGTTCCTACGTCATATGACCCAATCCTTTTGCCATCTGGCCTTTAACTGGAGTTGGTTCTGACCTTAGAGATTGGTAGTTCAGCTGGATCAGTGAGTAATGGTTTTATTACAAGTGAAACATCAAAGGCTTAATGGGGTTCACTGAATGCATAGTTCCTGGTTGACAGTTGGGAGGAAGATCAAGAGAGGATGTGGTCATCCCTTGCATGTCCTCTATTAACCAGTTTAGATTAGTGTTACTCAATGGCCTCTTGAATTCATATAACAAATCACATTATTTTAGGCATCCATAATGTTGTCGTCTGCATTTTTGAACAGGATCACGGTCAGCAGAGTAACAGACTGCAGCTCTCCAGTCAGCTATGCGACGGCAAAGTTCAGGACAACTTTCTGATCTTTCAATTAATTGTTTTGTTAATTGAGGTGTCCATAACCTGTGACTGTGATACAGTTTTGTTATCTGAAATGAGAGTACAGAAGAAAAGAAAAAGCAGTTTACTGTAGTTTAGGTGTCACTATGATTAACTTGCCAATCTTTTTCACAAGAAAACTGTATTTTTGAAAACTGGACAGAGTAGTGTAGATGTAATTTACTTATCGGGATTATGCAGAGAAATCAGTTTACTTGGCACAAAAATACTCCTATGTCCGAGTAGGCTTTGTACTTGATCAGGATTGCCAGTGTTTGTCTGCCTTATGAGAAAACACTAAAATCCTGAGCATTAGTATAACTGTTTCACTCATCCGCCACTCTGCATAAGAATGAATTGGCTTGACCCAATCCCTTGTGCTTTTTTATTGTTCACAGATCAACCCCGGCACTGTTGGTTTCTATCGCATCCAGTACAGCTCATCCATGCTGGAGAGTCTGCTGCCGGGCATCAGAGACCTCAGCCTACAACCTGTGGACCGACTTGGCCTCCAGAATGACCTCTTCTCCCTGGTGAGATTAGCAAACAAAACTTTGGCCTCTATGAAAAGCAGAATCCAGAAGCCAGAGGGAAGCACCACTGGTGGTGATGATTCCTGTTCCTCTCTTCAAATGGGGTAGCTTGAGTATTCTCCGGTCAGTGGCCTCAGTATTTGGTCACTGTTTTTTGTGGATGATCTGGTCTAGTTGGCTTCATCAGACTGTGACCTTCAGCTCTTGCTGGAGCAGTTCACAGCAGAGTGCTGGGATGACAATCAGCACCTCCCTGGTTCTCATCTGGAAAAGGGTGGAGTGCAGCCTTCAGGTTGGGGGTGAGATCCTACCTCAAGTGGAGGAGTTAGCATTAAGGAGCTGAGCCAATGGTGAAGCTCTCTATTTACCATTAATCTTGTTACCCTCACCTAAGGTCGTGAGTTTTTGGAAACCTACCTGTTAAGGTGTTCTGGGCATGTTTCTCAGCTGGCCTTGGAAGGCCTTGGGGTTCCCCTGGATAAGATGGGTGAAATGGCTAAGGAGAGTGAAATCTTTTCTGCTTAAGCTGCTGCCCCCGTGACCTGAACTTGGATAAGTGGAAGAAGAAAAGATGAGAACAGAAGACCTTGTAAACTCATGCATGGTGCAGAAAAGAAAGTAAAGTATGGTTTGACATGCAAAGAGAAAGGTGTAAACTCAAATTCAGATGATGATGATTTATGGATTTATTTTTCTTCCCCTCAAAGAAAAAGGTTGAGTTGACTATAGCATTATATTGAATCAAGACAGCAACAGACCCTCCCAAGATAAAACAGGGCAGTACTCCAGGAACACAACAGAATTAAAAAAGGACATCAGTAAATTTATATTCTTTTTTAACTTGTTACTTTTATTTTGGGGTAACTCAGTTACCAACTCAGGTATTTTTTCAGAGCAGTAACTATAAATAATTACTTTTCAAAAGTGTAGCCCCACACGGTTTGTTATGTAATAACAAAACAGAAATTTCTTCAAACCACAAATCACTGAAAATGTTTTTTCAATCTATAAGACCAGTTCATATTGCCCCATCTTTAATCACATATCCATTCCTTTTTTGTCTTTTTTTTCCTTTTTGTACCAAATATAACAAAGAACAGACATTTTATACCAAAGACTAATTGATTTATTGAGAGAACAATCTGATTGGGATGGCACGGTGTAGCAGTGGGTGGCACTGTTGCCTCACAGCAAAAAGGATGCAGATTTGAGGCCGTAAGAGGGGACCTTTGTGTGGAGTGTCCATATTCTCCTATGTCTTCACTGTCTATGTGGGTTTTCTCTGTGTTCTCAGGCTTCCATCCACAATCTAAAAACATGCTGAGGTTAATTGCATGTAGGTATGTGCGTAAGTGAATGGTGTGTGTGTGTGTGTAGACAGTAGACTGGTGACCTGTCTGGGGTGTATCCCTGCCTCTTGCCCAAAGTACGCTGGGATTGAATTCAGAAGACCCCTGTGACCTGTAACTGGAAAGAATGGATATCGAAACTGGGTGTTTTGGTGGTGGTTGGAGGGACCGCACACAGTGCTTTCATTTCATTCTCATACTTTTTTTTTTTTTCCTTCCTTTTCTTTGTGCTTTCAGTCCCGTGCAGGGATGATCAGCACAGTGGAGGTGCTAAAGTTGATGGAGGCATTTGTCAATGAGCTCAACTACACAGTGTGGAGTGACCTCAGCTGCAACCTGGGAGTGCTGTCCTCACTTCTGTCCCACACAGACTTCCATGAAGAGATCCAAGAGTTCATCAGGGACCTCTTCACCCCCATTGGCCTCGAGCTTGCCTGGGACAGCAAACCAGGGGAAGGTGAGGAAACAAATTACACTTTTTTTTTTTTCCACACACACATCGACCATCACCAACCAGAATGGGTTTAACAGGACAGGTTCTACTCAGAACAGGCCTCATCATGGTTGCCCAAAGTAGCTGAGTGCATGTGCTCAGGGTCACATCCATAAACCATGTCCTGTGGTCTGATGAGACTGAGGTAAACTTATTTTGTTAGATGGTGTTAAGTGTGTGTGGCAACAACCAGGTGAGGACTATGATCAAAGGAGTTTATTGTTCTGGGGCTCCATGATTGTACCAGCACTGAGGAGTAATACAGTTCATTGAGGGAACCATGACAGCCAAGATTTACTGTGACATACTGAAGCAGAGCATGACACTGTCCCTCTGGAAACTGGACCCAGGGCAGCACTCCACTATTATGACCTCAAACCCCCCTCTAAGACGACCATTGCCTCACTAAATTGCTACACTTAATTGCTTTTTGAGTTATTTTGAGGGAGCAACACATTTACACTTAATATATAAGCTTTACATTGACATCTTCATTGTGTAAAAGTGTCATTTTCTTCATTGTTATCCAAAGTATATAATGAAATAGCTGCAGAAATGTGAATCTCACTTTTTGGAAATACTGTATAGAACCACATAGTTTCCTTTACTCTCAAATTACGTTTAACTAAAATCACTGTAATTACAGTATTTAGAACTCATTATTTTTATTCTTCCAAGTTATAATTCCATAAATATCTCCAAGAAGCATCTGACTACTAACTGACCTACGTTGGTCTGCGGTGGAGGGAGAAAGAGAATAACCTGAATATGATGCTGTCCTGCAGGTCACCTGGATGCCTTGTTGAGAGGTCTGGTCCTGGGAAAGTTAGGGAAGGCCGGACACAAACCCACACTGGAAGAGGCCCGGAGAAGATTCAAGGACCACGTGGAGGGCAAACAGTGTTTGCCTGCAGACCTCAGGAGCCCGGTAAGCAACAGAAATCTGTGTGAAAGAGATGTTTTGCACTTTTCCATATATTAATGATCATTTATATCTCTGAGGTGATAAAAGGGGCTGCTTTTATTGTCATTTCTGACATCAGCTGATGGCCTGCATTTCCTGCACATAAAACATGAGATTTTTCTGAAACCACACCCTGTTCATAAGATGGAAGGGACCAATATGGACTGAGCCCTTTGATTGCAAATGTTTGTTTTTAATGTGTGTGGTATAAAAGGTTGATTTGCTTGTCTGTTCCATGTTTTCGATTGAAATCAGTGTTCCTTCCAGGAAGTTGTTACTGAAGAGGCGAAGTTCATAGATCCTGACACATTTTGTCTTGTGATCAGTTAATAGATCACAGCCTCACCAATTGTCACACTGACATTTTCTGTGTAAAATGACACCTCTTGCTATTTCTCTCTAAAGTCACAATTTTTGTATTTATTTTCTTTTCATCAGGTGTATTTAACAGTGTTGAAGCATGGTGACAGTGCCACATTGGACACAATGATGAAGGTAAACTTCAGCTGAACTGCACTGATATTTAACATGTTTGACATAGTACTAGTCAGTAGTTTGTACACACTTTCTTATTCAAAGAAAGCAGAGAAGCTTGCAACTTTTTTGCAGAAGTGAATATTAGATTTATTCTGTCTTCTCTCTCTTATATATACATTTTTTGTCTGTCACTTTTCCCTCAGCTTCACAAGCAAGCCGATATGCAGGAGGAGAAGAATCGTATAGAGCGAGTCCTTGGTGCCATATCTGCGCCCGATCTTATCCAGAAAGTCCTCACCTTTGCTCTCTCGGTACATATGATCACTGTGACTGTGTTTCACAATTTTTTTTGTTTTGAGCGACGTAGGCAATAAAACAAATTATAATCATATCTAATAATGTATTTGAGAGAGGATTTTTTTGAGGTTTCAATTTAGGTTTTGTGTGGTTCCCGTATCATGTGGCCATGATTTAATAAGTTATATAGTGAAATGCTGTGTAATAAATGTGCTTTTAGGAAGATTCTATCAAAGTATATTAAGCTAGTATTTACATATTGGTAATTATTTTCTTGATAATTAACTTGATATGTAAAACATTAAAAGTAATGCCGTCTTATTACAAGCTTCTGCAGCCTAAGCTGATGCTATCAGATGTTTCATTCCAACATTCCAAAACCGAAATATATTAACTTTACTATGATTCTTAAACAAAGAAAATCACCATATTCTTATATTTATGAAGCTTAAACCGTCAAAATGATTAATTGAATATATTGCAGTTTTTTTGTTGCTCTGTTGTTTTCGTAGCAGCTCTAGAAACAAACGAGTGTCAGGTCTTTTTCTTCTCGGCTCAATGTCAGATTTTGTACAAACTCGACTACTGAACTCTGGATCTTCTCCCCAACAGGAAGAGGTTCGTCCCCAGGACACAGTGTCAGTAATCGGGGGCGTGGCAGGAAGCAGTAAACAAGGCCGTAAAGCTGCCTGGAAGTTTGTCAAGGACAACTGGGAGGAGCTTTACAACCGCTACCAAGGCGGCTTCCTCATATCACGACTCATCAAGGTAAACAAGACAGGAGCTGCAGTCAGACCAAAATCTACCTGCTCACAGCAGGAAAGGGGGCAGGAAATAGCATGGCTATGGTTGAAAAATCAAACAGTCCACACAGCTGTAAATTCTGTGTTTTATCAAATATTTTGCTGTCCTTATCCCCTCTCTCACTCTCTCTCGTGCTGTCTCTCTGTCTCTCTCTCTCTCTCTCACACTCTCACACTCAAGCAACAACCCTGCCTCTTGTATTATTTCGCCACATGGAATACAAAACCCGTTAGCGTCCTGATCTGATGACCTGATTCACAATAGCAAGAAACACCAATTTAAGTTCCGTTTCTCTCCACAAGACAGTCAGACCTTCCACATTTGTATGTGCAATAAGTTTTAGTGTCAGTGACAAATGTAATCAAACTGCTTTCAAAGTGCAAACACTTTTGTGTTTATTTGCTCACTCAATGTTTCTTGTTTGCCTCTCTACAGCTCACAGTTGATGGATTCGCTGTTGACAAAATGGCTGCCGAAATAAAGGCGAGTGCCTAAAAAAAAATTCTCCTCACTATTTTTCTGCCATTGTATTACATGTTTTTAAGAGTTGGGTTCCTACAAAGAAGTGGTTTGTACCATTTTAAAAAGTATTTCAACTATTTTTTTCCTGAAATTAAGGGTATGTTTTTTGAAAATATCTTCATATAGCAGTTCAAAACAGCGGAGTTCATCTTCAGGAACAAAAATGACTTGTACTTCAAATGTATTTAACATTTCAATTCAGAACCATTATCAGTCATTTCTTATTCTTCTTATTAAAATCATGTCATAGCAGAGATGAAGAGTTTTGTTTTGAAACAAAATTTTGAAATGAGCAATGTTTTTTTTTCAATGTAAAAGCTGACTCTTCAGAGTGAAACATCACTTTTGGCATTAGCATGTGGCATATCTTAATCTAACCTAATCTAATCTAATCTATCTAATCTAAAATATCTATAAAAAGTGTATATATATATATATACATCTATAAAAATCTCCACAGCAGTTTCCGTTAGCTCCTTCCCTTAAAAGATAGTATTTTACATTTTCTACTATTTTCTTTATTAAACAATAGTCTGACTGCAAGGGCAATTTAGTAGCTGTTCCTGGAGCTTTTGATAAACTCACATGATCTTCCTTAGCAAATCGAGTTCATTTTATTTTCTGGGTGCTTAGATTCACTTTTTTTTTTTTTTTTTTTTTTTTTTTTTTTTAAATCAGAAGGTCTGTACTCTTTCATTAATATGTTTCTGCGTGTTCTTGCAGAGTTTCTTTGAGAGTCACCCAGCGCCGGCAGCCGAGCGCACAGTGCAGCAGTGCTGTGAGAACATCCTTCTCAATGCGGCTTGGCTGAAGCGCGACGCAGATGACATCCAGCAGTATCTATTGCGGCGCAAAGCGCCCCCGGTCTGAGCTGCAGCCCTCCTGCCGCCTCCTCCAGTGCCCCCTCCTCCCTCCAGCGTGGACCTCCCAGCATCATAGCTGCCTTGGCCCCCCTTACTACAGACCAGAGCAGGCGACCAGATGTATTTGCAGCAGGCTTCATTTCTCTAAAGAAACTGTATGAAAAAGTATACTGTAAACAAAGAAGACAAAGCCAAGAATTTAAGAAAGTGTTGGAAACACAAAGACTCTTTCTACCTTAACAAAGCAAATCCATTTTAGTCAGACCAGGAATGTAGTTTTATCCCCATTCTGTCCACGAGCAGATGACACCACCACCAGACAAAAAATAGGGTGTTGTGGCACTACAACAATATAGCCCTTAAAATGATCACTAATATTGCACATTCTGTATCACCTGCCCCATATGCAATCCCCCCACCCACTGCTGCGTCGTAGCTGAGAAAACTGTGAATCCCCCCCACCAACCCACCCCCCGCTGCCACTCATTTTGAATGCATGAAGTGTGATTTTCTGCATTTGCTGCTTTGTTTACTTCAGTTTGTTTTCTGTACAAACAAATATTTTTTTGTTTGTTTTATTTCCCCACCCCTCTCAGTTTGTGTTCACACAACTTCAACCCCCTTCTCATTTGAGCGCTGTGATTCTGTGAAACTAGAAGGCACCTGGGCAAAATGGGGTTAATAGTGGTAGTGTGTTGTAGTTTCCAACGGCACTGATTTCTTCATTGCTAATATGGTTAGGACGAGGTGAGCAGCGCTAGCATGGTACTAAATTGCAAACGGTTTAATGCAAGCATTTCTTTCTTTGTTTGCAAAAAGTATTTCTTTTAAAGATTTAAATGGGGAAAAGTTGACGTTATCCATTTCCATACCCCCCCCAAAGAAAAACACCCCAAACTCTGTCAGAATTTGTATAGTTTGATTCATCAACAAGCATGTGCATATATATGTGTGTATATGCCACCCTCAATGAAATGAAGATATTAGCGTGTGTTTATAAGACAAAAATCAGATGCAGTGATTTATTTTAATGTTAAGATAATCTTATATTCTGAGGAGAGAAAGGAAAGAAAATAATCACAACATAACTTTTTGAGCCTTTTTGATTCAGAAGTAACATCAGAAAACGCTGCTTCATATGGTTGAGAGTCCGGCGAGGCCCGGTCTGGACATTGTGGATGTGTCAGATTGACTCAACTATTCTGGCGAACTCAGAAGCCTTACATTGGTCTACTGGTTTGCAGTAATTAAAAAACATAAAAAATACTGAAGTGGTGATAATAGTGACTTCCACAAATGTATCTAATGTGACAGATTATGCAGACTTGTTGAACGAGTATATCTATATAGAATTTACAATTTGATGTGTTTTTTGAAAATATAACAACCAAGTCATTCAACGTGTTGTTGAAACTTCCCCCTCTCTCCGGATCATTTTTTTTTTTTTTTTGTTTTTTTGTTCTTTTTCTGTTTTATTTGATTTTGTTAAAAACATAGTTGGTGTTCATTAAAGTGAAAAAGGATTCTAAAAACAAATTATGTGAAATTAGTACAGTTAATTGATTCTTATGAGTGAGGTGTGAGTGTGCATGCCCCAAAACAGATTTGTAATTATCGGCTCTTAATGCACTTAACATTTTTTACAATCTCGAACATTAAGGGATAGGGTTCACAACTTTTCAAGTGTCTTAAAACAGGCAGGAGCTCAACTCAACATTGAAACTGCTTTTCTTGTTGTGACCATTCCTCTTGTGAACATCAGAGGATCTCTCCAAAATACAGGAGGGCTGATCACAGTGAGGAAAAACCTCATCACTGCTCATAAAAACATTAATTGGAAAAATTGTGAACCCGTCCTGTAGGATGTGGTCATAAGAGCATTGAAACAGATGAACTGTTTATATGTAACACCTAATGAGAATAAAATGGTTACAGATCAACTTAAACTATTTTGAGCACAACATTTTAAATCTCTACACATATTCATTTGAGGTGTGTGTTTAAAAAAAAAAAAAAAAATACCTTTGCGTTTGTGGTAACGATGCATTGACGTTTAGTGTTTTCTTGTCTTTTCACTTATGACTTCAGCTCAACAATGTGGAATGTCTTTGTGGTTCTGACTTGGAACTAAGAAGAAAACCTTTCAGGCAGGACTGGTTTGACTTTCAGCAAACATATATATGCAATAAAGTAACCCGTGATACAGTATCTCTAACTGCAAAGCATTTTTTAGGTGTATCACTACTCTACTAAATATCCCCACAGTTTATTTTTTCCCTGCTGTATTTCAGTTGACAGGAAATTATGTTTGGCTATTCTGGCTCACGTCATAAATAGTTATTCTGCTCCTTTTTATATCAACAGGGAATAACAGTGGATTAAGAGGCAGACTCACATTTGCAGTGTGACACTAAAAAAGATAAGTTCACAATTCTTCAAGAGTCTGTCAGTAGCCCAAATGAACATTGAAACATGTTTTGCTTGCTGTAACCATTCCCCCTGTTCTCACTGACCAAATAGAAGTTTATAATGCACTTAGAAAATCCAGGCCACCTCCTACTCTTCAAAAATATTTTTAAAAATGTCTTTGAAGCTAATATGGAGCTCGAGTAAATTAGTTAAATCAAGTAGGCCCTTTCAGTGTTAGTCTTTTTAATGCTCTAGTCCCTCTTTTTGTAACTAAACTTTTACCTGCAGCTCAGCAGGGCTAATCACACAGGGAATTTAGGTGCTAAAGATACTGATAAGGTTGCAAATGTTACATTGAAAGCACATGTGATGGGGATATTTTAACAGCCAGTTCAGGCAGGAGAACTGATTAGATCGTTAAATATAGACATCTGACTGACTGATTTATGGTAAAAAAAAAATGTGAATGAACAGATTCAGACAAAGGTGGAAGCTGAAAACCTATGCAATCTAGAGGGCCATTTGTTTTTTGGAACATCACAGTTTAAGACAACAGAAAAACAGCAAATGGGAAAAAAAGCAGATAGACCTACACACAAAAAAGAGGCTTTACCATAATTTATTAAAAGGAATAAATTCAGTGGCAGAATTGAATCAATATCTTTCCATTAATTTCTAAGTTGTATGTGAAACATGGAGCTATGGTTTTGTAACTTAAGTTTGAGCTTCAGCAGCCTATGTTCATGTTAAGTAAAAATCTGACACACATGCACTTAGATCTTTTTAGCATCAAAATCCCTGGTGGGAATATAATAAAAAGGGTGACTTTGGCACTGAAAAGACTAATATCTTGATTGGCTTGATTAAACTTAAGCTTGATTAGCTTGAGCTAGAATTTCACATTAGCTTTATACAGCCTAAAACGTGTTCTATACAAAACAAGGACTGTGTTCTTGCACATTTGAAGAGGATCTTTTATTGTTCAATATTAACAGGTAAGGAAATCATGTTGTCCTCCTGCTGACTTCCAGTTGGAGGCGGCATTAAGCGGCTGATTCAGGAGAAAGGGAAATGAAGAAGTGAACTTTGTTTCCAGCGGGTTTCTGGCTGCTTGAAGGAAGATGCTGTTTAGGAAATGACAGCTCTGTAAGTAACTGCAGCGATTTTACTTTTGTGTTTCATTCTCAGCCTAATCATGAAGTTTACGGTAATTGGATTGTCTCGGTTTCCTCTGGAAACTCCTCGTATTCGGCTCAACCTGACCAGGCTAGCAGTAGAATTAGCTGCGTGGTGGCTAGCTAGAAGATACTACCATCTCCAACTAACCGTACTCATATTTCCAAAAAGCATTTGGTTAGTTATCAAGCCGCATAGTTAAATAAAATAGGTAAGAGGTAAATAGAATAGAAAATAGAATCTTTCACCCTTTTTTTTTTTTTTATTAATGCACCGTCTCAGACTGAGGAAGGCTGGTAACAGGTGACACGTTAGCATGTTAGCATGAAAGTCAAATGTTCGTAAAATGAGAATTAGTTTGTTGTTGGATTTGTGACATATGAGATGGATGTTTTAATTGACGCGAATCTGGATGTCAGCTGCAGCATTATTCAGCCATGATCGTCAATGAGTTTTCTTGTGTAACTACAGTATATAATGTCAGACACCGAGCTGGTTATTTTTAGCTTTGCTGAAACTCAGATTGAACTGACTCAATTTTCGCCCTTGACGCTTATTTGAAGAGGTGGAACCGGTAAACCATCTTCAACAGAAACCTTCAGGTGTCCTCCTTTATTCTTTAAAGGTCTCATACTGTTTAATTCCCCTCGGTTTCATTTGAAGCTGTGATGCCGACGAGAAACATTTTTGGCTTTATATAACAAGAATAGTTTTTATATAGTTTAACCTCTCCTCTCCCAAGCGTCTCCCTGGAGCTCTGATAAGGAAACATCCAATCTAGAGGTCTAACAGTTTCATGCCCTTTGGCCTAATAACAGGTTAATCCAGATGTGTTGGGCAGGGATGACGTTATGTTACATTTGGTAAACCCATGCTGACTGACACTTGAACCTGAGGTAATCCATGCATGATCCATCACTAAAGGTCTATGACTCTCACCTTAAACATGGTGTCACTTTTTTATTTTCTTATCGATTGGTAATCCAAAATGACTAAATCAACAATGTGGAATGTCTTTGTGGTTCTGACTTGGAACTAAGAAGAAAACCTTTCAGGCAGGACTGGTTTGACTTTCAGCAAACATATATATGCAATAAAGTAACCCGTGATACAGTATCTCTAACTGCAAAGCATTTTTTAGGTGTATCACTACTCTACTAAATATCCCCACAGTTTATTTTTTCCCTGCTGTATTTCAGTTGACAGGAAATTATGTTTGGCTATTCTGGCTCACGTCATAAATAGTTATTCTGCTCCTTTTTATATCAACAGGGAATAACAGTGGATTAAGAGGCAGACTCACATTTGCAGTGTGACACTAAAAAAGATAAGTTCACAATTCTTCAAGAGTCTGTCAGTAGCCCAAATGAACATTGAAACATGTTTTGCTTGCTGTAACCATTCCCCCTGTTCTCACTGACCAAATAGAAGTTTATAATGCACTTAGAAAATCCAGGCCACCTCCTACTCTTCAAAAATATTTTTTCTTATCGATTGGTAATCCAAAATGACTAAATCAGTTTCCCGGGAACCCAAATTGAGAATTTTATGAATTGCTTTACATTTTGGTTTAACTTCCAACTGTTGGTAATTTAACATGTTCACCTCACACTTTGCTTAATTTCTATTAAAAGTTTTTATTTTTAGAAAAATTACTCAGAATGAAGAATCATTTCTCAAAATAGTTGGATATTAATTTTCTGCCATTTGATTAATTAACTCATCTTGGCAGCTCTAAATGTACAATAGTCCTTTCCTGACTTGTGCCTTTTCAGGCTGTCTGGTGTTGTCCAGGCGGTGACTGGTCGACAGATGCCTTCACCATGATGCTTAGCTGCAGTGGTCTGGTCGTCGCCCTCCTGCTGTCCCAGGTCAGAGGCTTCCTGAACCTCTCGGAGGATGATGTTCCCGAAGAGTGGGTGCTGCTACATGTGGTTCAGGGCCACATTGGGGCAGGAAACTACAGCTACTTGCGTCTCAACCATGATGGGAGAATCATTCTGCACATGCGCAGCCTCAAGGGAGACGCAGACCTATACGTGTCAGATAAAACCCTGCGGCCGAGCTTCGACACCTACAAGCTGCAGTCAGCCACTTGCGGCCAGGATGTGGTGGTGGTGCCAGGAGACTTCTCCAGGCCTGTTGGCATTGGTATTTACGGCCACCCATCATACCTGGAGAGCGAGTTTGAAATGCGTGTGTTTTACGATCAGACAGTGCTCCAGGACCCGTTTGATAAGGGCTTGTTTTCTTCAGAAGACCGACATAAGCAAAAGAAATCCCCTCAGGCTGCGGAGGAGGACTTTCAGGAAGAGGAGTCAATATTTTGGACAATTCTAATTGGACTTTTGAAGATTATACTTGAGATTTTGTTTTGAAAAAGGTTTCCTCCCTTCCTTGCTGCTGCTGTGACATGAGGAGATTCTGCTTTCTTGGCTCGGTTAGTGTTGACACAATAAAGAAGATTATTCTTAATGTTGTCTGGATGAGAAAATGTCACACCCAACTTCTGTGGGAATTCTACTATTTTAACTAGTCCTTTCTTTTGATCAAACACACAAACTAGACATAACCCTACAAATGATTTTAAAAAGTTGAAACAAATGCTTACCAATCTCTATTTCTAATCATATCTGTACATTTGAAGATAAGCAAATGAAGGGTGCTTTGCCTTTTCATTCAAAAGGTGAATTCTGTCTGAGCCTTGAAGACAAAAAGGCAAGAGGTTCTCTGTTGAAAGGATAATTTGTGGCATCTTAAAGGATTGATTTGGGTTTTCTTAATACACCACTCACATGCCCATATTTATAATTTGGGAATTACTGGGCACTTTAATCATTCCTCCTATCCATACTGGCCCAAAAGTGTTATTTTCATACCAAATCAAATTGGTTTCTTTCAAAATTATTATTGAGTATCAATATATTTACCAACTCTCATTTATTTGTTGCAGCTCTGGATTCTTTTAAAGTATGATTCTTTTTTAGGACACGATTACCTCTTTGTTTCTTGTGGCCTGATGACTACCATGATGAAGATTTCTACTTGATTTGTTTAACACATGTTTCTGAAGACTTGTATTAGTTTACCTCTGCATCTATTATAGTGTAGTTGCTTCATGAATTGTTCACTTCACAGCCAATATGGAGAGGAGGAACAATCATAGTGACTTATAACTGTACATGTGTAACTGCTTAAAATAACAAACCTATCCTTTAACTTTTCATAAATGCAAAATGTAATGATTTTGGTTGTGGTATGTTAAATAATGAAGCCGCTTGTCTTAACTATACCTTTGGACATCACATAAGGGTGTGTCAGTGTTTAAATATTTTAAAAAAGAGCAATACAGCAATCATCAGAAAATTTGAGAAGAAGTTCCCACAGGACAAGTTGTTGCTGGATGTATAGTAAGGTCTGAAAAGGATAATCCTCAAAAATACATTGATAATGTCCCTCAACCCCTGGATTATTACCAAAGCAGGTCATGATTCTTAATTCACCTGTATTTCCTTAATTTAGACTCCAAATAAGAACCTGTGTTTTTTTTATTAGTTTCTTGATTATTTGTTTGATCAGAAAACAGAACCCCTGTCACAATTCCCTGAAGACCACTCTATCTAAGGCTGCAACTCCTGATTATTTCAATTATTAATTAATCAGCAAAGTTTTTCCACAGCCCAAGATGACTCCTTAAATGTCTTGTTTTGTCTGCAACCCAAAGATATTCAGTTTACAGTCATAAAGAAGTAAAGGCAACCACAACATTCATATTTGAGATGGTTAACTGTGATGGTAGAAAAAACTGAAAATTCTTACATTTAGGAACCTATAATCATCAAATATTTGGCATGTTTGATCTAAAAGATTCCTAAACAACTACTTGATTGTTAAAACAAATGACTATCTGCAGATTTACATCAATAGGAACGTTTTATTTAGTTTGATAACTCATATTTAGATTGGAGTTCATTCATGAGTAATCTAGTCACCACTGAGCAGAAATGTTCAACAGTGCCTTCAGATCAGTCCTTTGCAGGATTCCTGTTTTCAGAGATGATTCAATCAGGTTTCTTAATAAAGCAGTTGTTTTGCAGACTGTTGCAGAATTGTTTTGTGTTTTAAATGTGTTTTTTTACTTCAGACTGAATGGAGTGCTTGTTGAACTTGCTAGCTAAATGTTGGTGATTTATATCAGAGGATAGGATGGTGAATGCTGCTATGCAATATGGATAAATATCAAAGCAACCATAAACCTCCTTTCAGTTTACAGAACATCAATATATGGAGTCTCATGTATGTCAGTTGCTGCAACTAAAAACTAATCTCTTCGTCAGTATTTTTTTGTTTCTTAAGTACCTAAGAGTGTCCGTCTTAAACATTTTGAGCTGCAAGTGGTATCCATTTTCAGGTTTTGTCTAACAATCCAAAGTCATATTTTATAGTTTACATACAATATCAAAAAAACAGCAAATCTCTTTCGGGTTTTGTATACGCCAGAGACATGTTATATTTGATAAGTAACTTAAAAGGACTAGCTCATACTTTGTGCCAAATAGACATTCAAATGTTTTTTTCCTCTCGCTTTAATCATCCCTGCTGGTCATTAAATCTCTTCGTAATACAATGTATTTGAAAACAAAGAGGGAAGTTCATACTAAAAATACTAGATATGGTAGATATCCCATTGATTTATTAAATCTGAAATCTCAGAAGCTTCCGATTTACTTTCCGACAGCATCAATTACATTGTGTGAGTGAAGAGGTATTCTAATGGTCATTGTGAACTGAGTTCAGTGAGAATGACAATTTAACTGTTTTAAAACAGATTTGAACTTGTGAATCCAATCATACACAAGTAAAGAGGACATTTAAATTATTAATTTTGCACCTTTAATAGTATAAAGAGTTAACTTAAAAAACAACAGTATTCATCATCTGTATTTATGCAAACAATTTATTTACAACAATAAACCATGAACAATTGATCAACATTTGATCCCTTCAGGCTCTAAAATCAGATTAAACCTGATGTCTCAAATAAAAACATATGTTTTTATCTTTTGTCCAGGTTTGTTTTTTGTGTTAAAGAAACTCAGACTACAGTCATTGACATGCTAAATTACAGATCTATGATGAAGCAGTTAGTGCGTGATGTGGTACAGTCCTGCCCCTCTTCATCATGTCAGTGTGTGTTACGTAGTCCAGTCTTGCTCCTCTTCCATCATGTCAATGAAGGGTTCAGCTGGATGCTGTTGACCCTCAACACGGTCTGCGGCTGGACGATGATCCTTTTGCGCTGGAAGCGGTGTCTTTTCCAGAAGCGCATGTGGATTTTGGGCCAGGACTCGGTCTTCTCGATGACGGTGGCCTCGACCCTGACCAGGTCCTTCCCCAGCAGAGGCCTCCCGATCAGGGTGAATTCCTCCGCGCCGACCAGCAGCACCTTCTCCAAGCGGATCCGATCCCCGCACTCCGCGTCAATGTGGTTCTCAATGAGAACCAAGTCCTCGGCTGTGACCTTCCACTGACGGCCGGAGAACTGTAGCACGGCGAACAGCCGGCCGTAGTCCTGCTGCTGGATCTTCCGGTTAACCCCGTCTACCACGGCGGCGAACTGGGCGCGCTGCCCCTCTTTGGACGGGAGACTCAGCTCCGGCCACGGTGGAACGGACAGGGAAGTGCGGGGCAGCGCGTCCCTGCTCGTGGTTCTCTGTGGCTGGGCGGCAGCGGGAAGTAGCTGCCAGTGTCTGGGTAGCAACATGTTTTGTGTCCTCCAGAGAATCGCGAGGCCTCTGCTCAGCGCCATCTTTACAGGAAACGCTCTCAGGCTGCAGCGCGCATGCGTGACTTTACGGTCACCTGACAGTCACCAAGCGGCCGTGACTGCTTTTAATCGATTCTTTATAGACGTTACATAAATAGAAAAATACCACAGTGGAACTTTACAACTCTGATTTTACCTCCAAACTTATCGAATGGTTTAAATCAAAAAGTCTAATTACCCATTATTGCATCAAAATAAATGATTAAAGATGCATATGTAATCGGCAAATGAAGTTATGTTTAATTTCTTTATAATGTATGATAATTGGTAGCATATTACATAAAATACCTTGTTTTCACATCATCGGTGTTTTGGAGTTTTGTTTTGCATGTCAAACAAATCGCGGCTATTACGTGTAGTCTAATGCTATAAAAAGTTCAATATTTCCCTAAAGTCCTTAAAGAACTCAGAGTAATAGAAATGTGATTGAAAGCTAAATGGAAGAATTCCTTTAATGGAGCTGTTTTCTCAGCGAGGTTTAGGTTTATACTTTTCATACGATGGTTGTTACACAAGGTGCAATATACACACAAAAAGCATCACAATACATTAAAAGACAACTATTTAAAATGCAGTAAAAAAAGAGGGCGCATAATTAAATACATAAAATGAGGAAAAGACGTTAAAGTTGGTTAGAATCAGACATACACTAAAATACAGTTCATAATATTTTTTGGGAAATAAGAAAAAACAACTTTTTCCAAAACAAGTAACGTGTGCGCAATACAACTACAATAGTTCCCTCGGGCCACTGCAAAATTAAAAAAAAAAAAATCAGTACGACATTGGATGTTTGGAAAGATGTAATTTACTGCAGCACTTGAACTGATCTAAGATCATCTGCCACCCTCCATTTTGTGTCGGGCAGCCCGTTTCCGGGTTTCCGAGCAGGAAGGGACCGATAAAGTGGTGTCAGTGGGGAGTATGGCTCTGCCTACAGCTCTAGAGTGCTGTTAAAGTTTTCTGTAGTTGCCCGAAAGTGTTAAAAAATTGTCTTTTGGACGCGTTTGGCATTTCGTCTTGTTTTCTGCAGCGCACTAAAGAGCGGTTGCCACTAGATATATCCGCCGGCCGGACCGCGCTGCTATTGACAGCTGTTGTAAACAGCTTGGTGCTAGCAGCTAACAGCCAACAACTAGCTGAGGTGCTACACCGTCGAGAGTAAGCTAACGGCTAACGTTAGCCGGCTAACCGGGGTGTTTTTGGTGGCGTTCAGTTACATCACCAGGACTTGCCAGCTCCCTCCCATCACAATTTTTGTCAAACTGCTGCGGCGAAGGATTTGCCACAACGGCACTTTCCATTCATGTTGTTTTGGAGAGCGATATTAGTTTCAAAGCGGTGGTTCTTCGAGTTTGGGTAAGTAAACTGGAGCTAATTTTACTCCACTTAACGTAAAGCCAGCTAGCGTTAGCTGATCGGTTTTTATTATTTTCAGAGAGTGGACGTTTACCTGGGAGCGGCTGCACAACCTGTGTAGGCCTGATGCATGCACTTTTATTGAGCTTCATGTCACTTAGTTTGCATGCGTTTTCTCCTGAGTTTGTCTGACAATGTGTCTGTAGGTAAACTAGGGCTACGACTTACGACTATCTGCATTATTCATTAATCTACAAGTCATTTTCTTGGTTAACTAGTTGTTACGTCTAGATACTGTTTCCTACAGCCTCAAATGTCTTATGTTCCGACCAACAGTTCACAACCCAAAGATTTTAAGTTTAACGTCATAAAAGATGAACTACAGAATTATGCTGTTTCTCTTTATAAAATTACTAAACATTTAGATTGTACGATACTCACAATTATTTTTGATATGAATTGATATTTTGATTGTTTTCTCGATTAATAAATTAGTTGTTTGGTGAAATGTCAGGAAGTGGGGAAAAAATGACTGTTTCCCAAAGCCCAGTGTAACAACCGTCCATGTCTTTTTTTGCTCACAACTCAAATACCGACTATTGAGTTTACTGTAATATACAAGTACTAGAGAATATTTACATTTCAGATGTTGGATGCACAGAATTTAGACACTTAAAAAAAAAAAAAAAAGTCCATCAAAATATTTATTAATTTAATAGACAATTTATCAGTTAATCTTTGCAGCTCTAAAATATTTCAATGCCTGCTTATTAAAAGATTTAACAAGTTGAAGGAGTTTGTTTTTATGACAAAAAACTGTCTGAACACAAACTTTTCCCTGTTCCCAAAAACCCTAGAAACAGTCTCACAGAGCCACAGGCCTTTAGCTCAATGTATTTCCTCAACCACAAAAGCATCCAACTTCCTCATACACTCCCTTCCCTCCCTCCCTGGCTGTACTTCTGTGCTCTGTTTTACAGCATCACTGTTAATATGGGGATTGTTTTTCCTCCATTAAATGGCTGTTTACCAACTGTTTTGGTGAATAGCTTAAAGAAGACAAAACCTCAGCTATTATGACCTGCTTAGGACCTCATTTTAATATGATCTTGAATGGAAAGGATTAGACAGAGTGCGGTCAAAAGTTATAACCTGTTGGTTTTATCACTGTGTAGGTGCCAGTTTTGTGTTTGTACTCACTTGTCACTTTATTTTGTACACCCAGGTAAAACCATTGCAGTGTAACACAGGTCTGCAATGAATCCTACCTGCATGAGGGTCGTAATGGTGACAGTGCTGTCAAAGTGTATTGAATTATGTTGAAAGGTTTTGCTAATATTTAGATAGGTTGCAACCAATATTTTATTTTAATTATCAGTTAATCTGTTCCCTATTTTACCAATTTAAGTTGTTTGGTATATAAAATGTCTTCTACTGGGTTACTACTACTACTACTACAGTATCCAAAAGAAGCCTTTAGGGGATGGAACTAGTTTTGAAAAGACCTACATCGACTTCTTCTTGCCACCTGTCTCTGACTTTCCATTTATCGAAAGTAACCATTTTAGCAGAAACATTTATTCCGTATTTTTATACCTACAAGGTGCTAAAATAAAAAAAATAATGTGAGCGAAAGGTCAGCTGTAATTTATAATAGAACTGTGTAGCTATCCCAAAAATAATGCTAGCTTTGACAAATCTAAGCTTATTACAAAATCAATGAACAAGCCTGATCTCAAACATTTACAAGACGTTTTGATCCATCAAATTATATTTTAATAGTTCATAAACCTTATTTTAAAACTGTATTTTTGATAATTGTGAATAGATAATGGCATAATTTTTTTTTACTCCAGTGGAGAGATAACTCCCCACTCTCAGTTTATGCCTCTGCTGCTGTGCTGTTTAAACCACGTCACTGGATGACTGGTGAGCTTGCTTGGTGAGATTCCTTTGGTTTCCCAGTGAAAACCTGCCTCGACACTGCAGTCTGAGGAATGAAGCAGGGAGCGGGTGAGGGTGGGGTGAGGAGCTAACACCGCCTGCATGAACCAACAATGGGCCCAGAGAGCTAACTGGTTTGGGGAGATCCATGACCTCAGTCAGTCATTGTGCATAGAGCGGACACATTTAGAGCAGTATCGGGTATGGGGATATCAAAGTGCCACCCTATTTACCTCATGGCCTAAATAATTTTTTCTACATTTTTGGGAAAAACACTAAAACTTTATCAAATGCAGATTATATTATATTTCTAAGTCATTTCAATCAAAAATGCCTTGACAGTGGATGAGTGTAGATATAGTTGTGTCACTTATGTAACATTAAAAAAAACAAAGTGACCCAAACCATTTTCTGAACATTCTAGTGTGACTTTAGGCAACTTCAAACGTGATTAAATTGTCCTTTCATAATGTGTAAAGTCAAAACATTACTTGGAGTGTAATTAAAATAATGTTGGGTAAATCAAATTTGTCACTTTACCAGGTTTTCCTTTCCTGTTTTTTATTGAATGTAGCTCATCTCCAACATCCGGTTTTAACAACTTTTTAAAATCTGAGATGTAGCAAATTTTCATTGAACTGATGAAGCATGTTTAATGGAGTGAAGATCCTGGAACTTTCTTTGTATTGTGCTATATATTTAATGCATTTATTGATATGCACAGCATTTATATCTCACTGCCTGTACAGACCAGCCTGTCTGTACAGGCTCATAACATTGCTTCCAAATTTAGTTTCTGATGCTCACAATGACTATCATCAGAATAGCAATGGCATCTCTAGAGACAAATAGCATGGCTACAGCTGTTTTTTTAATAATGAATTGATTGTGTGTGTGTGTGTATAAATGGAATCTTTCTTTTTCATAACATCTCTGTACACTTGTGACGTTTTTTCTACAATAGAAACCAAATGTTGTTGGGAAACTTCTTCCCAACACTGTTGCAGAAGTTCCTATATATGTGTGCACTTGACACACAAAGCCATGCTTTCCCTCTTCTTCCTAGTTGATTCCAAATTACTTTGGTGACTGCTTCTATAATTTGAAGGCTTACTTAAAATCAACGCCTAACCAACTAGCTGTTGGTGGTAGAGGGTGAGCTCTGCAGGATGCTGTGATCCTTTTGGTCCAGGCTACAGGTCACTCTGTGCAGGTCTACTCTGGTTCCAGCAAAAGTCTCAGATTATCTGTAAATGTTGGGCTACATGTAGGACTTGTTTGCATCAACTTTCATGGCTTAATCGTCTTCCATTGCAAGCTGCTACTTGCAACCCATAACTTGATCCCTGAAATTGTGTAACTCCAACACTTAACATATTCTGCTTTTGATAATCCATATTTAGTTGCTGGACTCCCTGTTTATAGTCAAAATTGTGACCAGTGGTATGTAGGCATGTATCAGGCTTTAAATACACAAAACAGTGTTTCTGCTCACACCTGTCTCCATCTGGTTCAGTCTGACCTGCCCTGACCTCTAGTGCATTGGGTTTGATGCCTTTATATGGGGATTGTTCAGCTGAAGTTGTGTCAGAAACTAAAGTCTTTCCACACAATAGCACATTAGTGTGGGGAAAAGAGTGATAGATTTTTTTTTAAACTGTATTTTCCCATTTGATGATCTAAACGAATGTTTGAGAAAATCATAATTGCATCCCTAACCTTAAGTTGTTGTTTTGTAAGTTGATTTGTGTGAATATATTCTATATATCTAAAAAAAGGAGGCTTTTCTGTTTGGAATGGGATGTTTACACTAGGCTTGAGGTGACCTACAAGAAAGGCTGCAACATCAAGAAAGGAGCTGCAGTCAAAGGCATTTCAGTGTTTGGATGATTCTCATTTTCTGAGCTTCACTGAATTTGAAATGTTTTGCATATGGCTTTGTCTTTCAGTCAGAGTGCGTCATCCTAGCTGAGAAGGTGAAGTCCCTGGACCTTTACCCTGCATTGAAAGGTGCCAACAGAGGGACAGGATGCCTATTCCTCCCCCTCCTCCTCCTCCCCCAGGACCTCCACCTCCCCCCACCTTCAATGAGGTCAGTCACTGTCCTGAGCACACCTGCACAGGTAATATCAACCAGCCTCAGTGAGGGACAGAATAGGGGTCAGTGTAGTAGAGTTCAATTCTTAGAAAGTTCAGTCCTTCTATTTTTTCGAGCGTTTGTACTAAATAATGGTTTGCTGTCTGCCAAGTTAGGAAACACAGAGCATTACATGATGGGAAAGACATAGGAACAGATCAGAACAGTTCACTTATACACTTGACTTTGTTTGTGGTTTATCTTTTTTCATTATTTTGGGGCGCACTGTGTTCCTTATTAGACAACAGTAAGTATAAGGGTGAAAGAGATGGGACAATTCCTTGTGGCGAAGCTCTCTGATAAAACTCTTAACCAGTGATTTTTAGTTTTGGTGGTTGTATCGAACTACATTCATAGAGCTCTATTTCCTTTTTTCCCCCCATTCAAACCTCATCATTCTATGAATGCTCCCTTGTATAGAGTGTGTGTGTGTGTCCAATTTAAAAAAATCTACCATGGTGCAGCCCAGTTAAGTACAAGTAACTGTGCTGCAAAGGAGAGTTGGCAAGACTACCAGTACAAGTGCTGGTTGCAAATAGTAAATTGCAAGACACCCTTATAACCCAGGTCAACCTGGACACCCTTATAACCCAGGTCAACTGCTCATAAAACCTGCCAGAAAATAATTAAAAATACAATCTAAAAGGAGCACCGAAAATACTGTGATGGTAAATGGACTGCATTTTTATAGCACTTTATAGTCATTTTGACCACTTGAAGCACTTTACACTACAAGTGTTCATTTTTCCTTTCACACACAATCACATACAAGGTGATGCACATCAGGAATCTAACCATTCACACACTGCATGGCTCAGCCATTGGGGCAAGTATCTTGTGTAAGGACACATCGACATAGCCCCCAGAGGAGCCGTGAGTCCACCAGTCCTCCGACCTGTGGATGAGTGCTCTACTGCTGAGCCACTTCCACCCACATGGTGTGCATATGATACCGACTTTATCCCAAATAAAACTGATAATACCAAATATAAATCATGGATGAGAAAAGGGCTCACAGCATACTGTGTATATATCTACAAAGGAACATTTAAATGTTTCAAAACATTTAAAAAATGATTATGGATTGGAGAAATATGTATTTCTTTTTTTTTAAAGGTATTTACAAATAAGACAAAGAGTGTATAAAGGTATGAACAAGGGATTGGAGAAAGCAGACAATAGTATTATATATATTTTTTGTTAGAAATTGGGTTCTAAAATCTTAATGTCATTTGCAGGGTGGTTGCTATGTGTGCATGAGCCAAGATGATTTACCTCAGGAACAAAATTGCATTGAGGTTGCCTTGTTGTAGCGCTGTGATATTGAGCTTTAAACTGTAAAAAAGTGCTGCTGCAGGATAGTGCTGTGATATGTAACACTATGAGATTTTAACCTTCTAAAAAGATCTGTTTTGTAGGTGCCATGCCATTGTACAAGTTATATCCATAAGCTGAGGTTGATCTGACAAAAAGCCAGAGATGTGCAAGGCAGAAACACAGATGTTCCTTCTTTTATAGATGGAAGATCATTTTGAAGCTTTGAATTTAACTTGAGGAAACCTGTAGGAACCCTGAATAGGTGCCAACAAAATGAATGAAATACAGATCGTTAAAATTAGACTACAACGTAACAGCAGTACATAGTCACTCACAGCATTGTTTGATCTGTTCTGCGAGTGGAAAACAAGTCTAATATGTCCTTGAAGAGCTCTGGAGTGCAGTTATTTATTCTCTGGAAACTTGGTCTAGGAAAATGAACCTAAAGTCTGGGCTGATCGTGTTCCTACCTGTGTTCTTTTCCTGGCATGACCATTAAAGAAGATTATTATTTCAATAATTGCAGTTAAAGTGGCTGGAGTCAAACTCACCCAAAAAGAACAAGATGACGCTAACACAAACTACAGAGTCATATGACTTTGTTTATGAGCTGTGGTTGTCTTTTTAAGTGTGCTGTGTGAACCCAAACAAACCAATTCCACAAACTTCCACTATGGTTCAGACCAGAGAAACTGTAGGTGTGATCACACATTCTTTAAATTCTTCTACAGGCAAATACAACTC
This sequence comes from Eupleurogrammus muticus, assembly GCA_036785175.1. NCBI lineage: Eukaryota > Metazoa > Chordata > Actinopteri > Scombriformes > Trichiuridae > Eupleurogrammus > Eupleurogrammus muticus. Next base: position 3,162,434 of record JAYKQN010000003.1, on the reverse strand, counting down.
TACCCAAACTGAGCTCGTCCGAGTCTAAAGGCAGAGGTGCCCTTCTGTCGGACATCTGCAAAGGCGCGAAACTAAAGAAGGTCGGCGTTGTCAATGACCGGAGTGCGCCTATTATAGAGAGTAAGTTCACTTTATCTACAGAAACAAATACATGTCCTTCTCAAAAAATTATCATAATGTGATGAAGTTCATTCTTTTCCATAATGTAATGATAAAAAATAAACTTTCATATATTTTAGATTCATTACACACCAACTGAAATGTTTCAGGTCTTTTATTGTTTTAATTCTGATTATTTTGGCATACAGCTCATGAAAACCAAAAATTCCTATCTCCAAAAATTAGCATCTCATGAAAAAGTGTTCTAAATGAGCTATGAACCTAATCATCTGAATCAACGAGTTAACTCTAAACACCTTCAAAAGATTCCTAAAGCTTTTAAAAATGCCCAGTCTGGTTCATTACTCAAAACTGCAATCATTGTTAAGACTGCCGACCTGACTGCTGTCCAAAAGGCCATCATTGACACCCTCAAGCAAGAGAGTAAGACACAGAAAGAAATTTCTGAACCAATAGGCTGTTCCTAGAGTGCTGTATCAAGGCACCTCAGTGGGAAGTCTGTGGGAAGGGAAAAAGTGTGGCAGATAATGCTGCAGAACGTGAAGAGGTGACCGGACCCTGAGGAAGATGGAGAAGTGTGGAGAAGGGCTGTTGCTCAGTCGTCCAAAGTACTATTTTTGGATGAAAGCAAAGTTTGCATTTCATTTGGAAATCAAGGTGCCACAGTCTGAAGGAAGACTGGGGAGAAGGAAATGACAAAAAGTCCAGTGTCAAGTACCCAGAGTCAGTGATGGTCTGGGGTGCCATGTCAGCTGCTGGTGTTGGTCCACTGTGTTTGTTTTATCATGCATGCTTCCTTCTGCTGGAGAGCTTTATGGAGATGAACATTTCATTTTTCAGCACGATCTGGCACCTGCTCACAGTGCCAAAACCACTGGTAAATGGTTTACTCAATGCTCAATTGGCCTGCCAACTCTCCTGACCTGAAACCAATAGAAAATCTGTGGGATATTACGAAGAGAAAGTTGAGAGACACCAGACTCAAGACTGTGGATGAGCGTAAGGTCGCTATTGAAGCATCCTTGGACTTCATAACACCTCAACAGTGCCACAGATTTATTGCCTCCATGCCATGCTGCGTTGAAGCCATCATTTCTGCAAAAGGATTCCTGACCAAGTATTTAATGCATAACTGAACATAATTATGCTGTTTTTTTGAGATGAGGTGTTTTTGTTTGTTCTTTACTTTTTTGCCAATATTAAAACAATAAAAGACTTGAACTACTTCAGTTGTGTGTAATGAATCTAACATCTATGAAAGTCTAATGTTATTACATTATGGAAAATAATGAACTTTATCACAATATGCTAAACTTTGAGAAGGACCTGTAATGTTGAGCTAATTCAAAATGTTCACACAAAGGGAGAACATTTGTATAGACATGTCAGCTGATGTGGTTAGTTAATGTGTGGTTTATACAAGTAGGAAACTTCTAAAGATGATTTTTGTACAGTTTAGCATAAAAGTTCATTTCTCTTATCAAAAAGATTTCTCATTTGCACCCAAACATGCAAAATCGTAATATCTATCCAGAGAGAGACTTTATATCCTACTATTTGTGAACTGTCAATTAATCATTTAGTCTACCAAGTAGTAACTTACAGTTGACTCACTGAGTGAAGGGGAAATGCAATATGTACAATATCTAAGAAATATAGCTCCTTAAAATGAGGGGGGGACTAAATGGGTTGTTATCAGAGCAAAACAGAGACCTTGTATATATTTTGTTTCAATTTGTCCAAAAAATAATATCATGCTCCTAATCTAAAGCCAATCAACATCTTTTTACCAGAAGCAGCAGGAGGCGGCGGTGGTGGAGGAGGCGGTGGAGGTTTTGGAGGTGGAGGTCCAATGGGAATGGGAGGCCTTTTCCAAGGAGGTGTGCCAAAATTGCGTCCAGTTGGAGGTAATAAAAAAAATATATATATATATATAGTGGGGAAAATAAGTATTTGAACAATTTTATTGATTTTACTACTATTAAAGCTTTGAATCTATTTTTGTGTAAAAACTCACTATTCATTGCAGCTCATCTGTGATACCAATGATGCAGCCTTTACAGGAAAACCATTATTCAATAAACATGTAGCTGAATATATATATATATATATATATATATATATAGTGGGGAAAATATGCTATTTTGCTATTTCTCCCACTTAGAAATCATGGAGGGGTCTGAAATTGTCATCGTAGGTGCATGTCCACTGTGAGAGAGATAAACTAAAAAGAAAAATCCAGAAATCACAATGCATGATTTTTTTAATGATTTATTTGTGTGATATAGCAGCAAATAAGTATTTGAACACCTGAGAAAATGAATGTTAATATTTGGTACAGTAGCCTTTGTTTGTTATTACAGAGGTCAAACTTCCTCCAAACACGCTTAGTGGAATTATGACCAAAAAGTTCTATTTTGGTCTCATCTGACCACAAAACTTTCTCCCAGGGGAAGCAGGGGAAACTTTCGTGCCATGCATGATTTCAAATCATGACGTCTTAGTGTATTACCTACAGTAACCTTGGAAATGTTGGTCCCAGTTCTTTTCAGGTCATTGACCAACTCCTGTCGTGTAGTTCCGGGCTGATTCCTCACCTTTCTTAGAATCATTGAGACCCCACGAGGTGATATCTTGCATGGGGCTCCACTCCGATTGAGATTGACCGTCATGTTTAGCTTCTGCCATTTTCTAATGATTGCTCCAACAGTGGACCTTTTTTCACCAAGCTGCTTGGCAATTGCTCTGTAGCCCTTTCCAGCCTTGTGGAGGTGTACAATTTTCTCTTTTGTGTCGTTGGACAGCGCTTTGGTCTTCGCCATGTTACAAGTTAAAGTCTTGCTGATTGTATGGGGTGGACAGGTGTCTTTATGCAGCTAACCCTTTCAAACAGGTGCATCTGATTAAGGATGATACATGGAGTGCAAGTGGACTTCTAATGGGCGGACTAACAGGTCCTTCAGGGTCAGAATTCTAGATGACACACAGGTGTTCAAATACTTATTTGCAGCTGTATCACACAAATAAATCATTAAAAAATCATGCTTTGTGATTTCTGGATTTTTCTTTTTAGTTTATCTCTCTCACAGTGGACATGCACCTACGATGACAATTTTATACCCCTCCATGATTTCTAAGTGGGAGAAATAGCAAAATAGCAGGGTGTTCAAATACTTATTTTTCCCCACTGTATATATATATATATATATATATATATATATATTCAGCTACATGTTTATTGAATAATGGTTTTCCTGTAAAGGCTGCATCATTGGTATCACAGATGAGCTGCAATGAATAGTGAGTTTTTACACAAAAATAGATTCAAAGCTTTAATAGTAGTAAAATCAATAAAATGAATAAAATAGACAACATACAACACTAACAAGGGAAGAAAATATGACTCAAAGTATTATGACAATAACGTGATGCTTGTATATTATACTATAAAACTTAAAGTTCTGTAATAATAATTTATTTAATGTATTCTTCTCACCTGTAATCATTTTTGACTTGAACTAGGCATTGTATATTTGTGAATTCATGAGTGACGAATAAACTTGAACTTCAAATACCAACCCTCTGTCCTCCATCCAGATGGTTCGGTGGGCAGATCCGCTCTGAGACCCCCAGGATCCCGGCCCGCAGCCCCACGTCCCCCCACAGGACGTTCTCCTTCTCCCTCCCCGGGAAACAAGTCCTCCTCGACGGAGCATCAGCGCTCCCACCGGCCCTCACTGCCTGACATCTCCCGGCCCGCCAGCAGCAGCGGCTCCTCGGCAGGCAGTGGGATGAAGCACAGCACCTCTGCTCCACCTCCACCTCCACCCTTCAATAGAGGGGGACGCGGCAATGCCCCACCTACCCCCAACCTGAAAGCACCTTCTACAACCACTTCTCACAGCAGAGAGAAGCCCCTCCCTCCAACTCCTAACAGAGGCCCCACCCCTCAAAGCTCTGTAAAGCCCCCTCTGTCTTCCAGCAGGCCCCCCACAGGCGGCTCAGCAGCTCCACCTCCTCCCCCGCCGTACAGACCACACACGTCAGGTGGCATGTCCAATGGGCCGTCCCACATCGACGGGGCTCCAGAGCTGCCCCAGAGACACAACTCACTACACAAAAAACACACCTCATCTGGAGGCGGCAGCAGCCAAGGACGCGGTCATGCTCCACCACCTCCGCCCTCATTGTCTCCATCCTCACAGCAGGGCATCAGGCCTCCACCACCTGCCAGAGAGCCACCTGGTCGCAGAGCAGGTAAAACCAACACAAACCTTTTAAGACTATTTCAAGATCACAATGTTGATCTTGTAGTAGACCAGTAAACACCAATAATAAGTTAACAATCACTCAATCTAGTATAGGGCTGACCTCCAATAGTCGAGTATTGGACAGTCTGATTTCCCTATGAACCTCGTAGTCAAATGTTATGTACCCAACACTGTACAATTCTGACTTATGGGGTTGCTCATGATTGCTGAGCATAGATTTTTACATAGAATTTTTTATTGGGTTATCTAAAAGCCAATTTTAATATGAAATCTGTGTATTTCTGTTAATAAAGAGTTCAAAATGATGTGTGCAGTATAAATGGTAGTCTTGGATTCTTACTACATTTCAATAGAACACCCACTGCAGTTTCAAAATCCAATTGAAAGGAGGTCAGCAGCACACTACAGGCCCGTCAGTATTTAGGAATTATAGGTTCACAAAGGCTACACAATGGCTACCAAAACACACTGTGGTGTACTTTGTAATGGTTTAACAATGACTCAAAACAAGTAAGGGCAGCAACTTCTTCATATCACACCAACATGGCTTATCATTTGAAAGGGTATGGCTTAACAACAAACATACAAAAAAATGTTCTTTTACTCATTGCTTACTACAGGCATAAAACCTAATTTAATGATATGTAATTTTCCAAGACTTTTGATGTTTGAATTGTTTAGATCAATGTTTTTGCTTGATTTAATGACTTAAAAGAATAATAGTGTGTATATATAACAGTGAAATAAGTGATCTTTCCTCTTGTTCATGCTGATTATTTAATATTTTGTTAAAATGTTTTGTTCAGCATGTTAAAAGCACAAACCCTATATATATATATATATATATTCACACACAAAAGCCACACTACCATGGTGCAGCCCAGTTAAGTACAACTAACTGTGCTGCATAAATGCTATTCACAATTAATTGCAAGGTGTAAGAAAATAAAAGGAGAGTTGGGAGACTACCAATTGCAAATAAAGGTAAATTGAAAGACACCCTCATACCCCAGATTAACCTGGACAAAGGTTGATCTGGGTTATAATTTTGGGTTTGTCATTAGTAGTTATTAAGAAAAATACACTTAATAAAATAAGTTTAGTAATCAGTTTAAAACTGTTGAAGATATTATGGTCGTATTATTTAGTATTAATTATTATTAAGTTACGTTTTGAATTGTGGCCAGCATCCATCAATGTCTCTTAAATTTACTCTGGTGTAGTTATTGTATAGAAAGACATCGTCCTGATCATGTTTTTTTTGCATGTGTGCTATCCATGCAGCTCCCCAGGTCCCTCCACTCGGGCCTCGTAATTGTGGTCGGGACGCCCCTCCTCCCCCGCCCCCATACCGTGTCCACAGCTCTGTCTTGACCTCCGAGTCCCACAGCCGTGTGGGCAAACCGCCTCCACCTCCCTCCTCCTCTTCCTCCTCCTTAACATCATCATCCTCCCGTACCCCAGCTGGACCCCCTCCACCACCCCCGCCCATCCGGAACGGACATGCCTCCATCTCCTCCTCCTCCAAGTCCATCATAGGTGAGTGCGGACAGCCAGAATCACCCCATCATAATCCTGCTCCCTATCGATCCTTTCACTATCCACAACTAAAAGATACGAGTTACTGGCCAATTGTGTGTATGTAATATATAAAAGGGCCTTGGGATTGATAACTAGTAAATTAAACAAATTTTTTCAAGCATTTTGACAAATGTTTTCAATTGCTTTTTTTCAGGGAGTTCAGAGAGGGGAGAAATATCAGTCTCATGCCTGTGTATCAAAAACAGAGCTCAGAATTAGCTTAACTCTTACTTGGGGGCGGCTGTAGCTCAGAGGTGGAGCAGTCATCCACCAGTCAGAAAATTGGTGGTTCGATTCCCGGTTCCTCCAAGTTGCATATCGTTGTATCCTTGGGCAAGATACTTAACCCCGATTTGCCTCCGATGGCACTTATCCTGTTTCACAAGCCTCTGTTACCTATTTTAAAGGAACTTTGATGTACATCTTATTTTTGCACCTTTTGTTTTTTTTCCCTGTGTTTGTAATCCTTGTGTTGTTAATAGATTTTTGTTTATGATCCACTGATAGTCAAATATCTTACTGCAGTAATGCAAACAAGCCATTTTGTTTCCTGTTGTACTGGAACTAACCAGGGCAGTTCCTAGATCGTGTGTGTGTGTGTGTGTGTGTGTGTGTGTGTGTGTGTGTGTGTGTGTGTGTGTGTGTGTGTGTGTGTGTGTGTGTGTGTGTGTGTGTGTGTGTGTGTGTGTGTGTGTGTGTGTGTGTGTGTGTGTGTGTGTGTGTGTGTGTGTGTGTGTGTGTGTGTGTGTGTGTGTGTGTGTGATTGTGTGTGTGATTGTGTGTGTGATTGTGTGTGTGTGATTGTGTGTGTGTGATTGTGTGTGTGTGATTGTGTGTGTGTGTGTGTGTGATTGTGTGTGTGTGTGAGAGAGATAGAGTGAGAGAGATAGAGTGTGTGTGATAGAGTGAGAGAGATTGTGTGAGTGTGTGTGTGATAGAGTGAGAGAGATTGTGTGTGTGTGTGTGTGATAGAGTGAGAGAGATTGTGTGTGTGTGATTGTGTGTGTGATTGTGTGTGTGTGTGTGTGTGTGTGATTGTGTGTGTGTGTGAGAGAGAGAGTGAGAGAGATAGAGTGTGTGTGATAGAGTGAGAGAGATTGTGTGAGTGTGTGTGTGATAGAGTGAGAGAGATTGTGTGTGTGTGTGTGTGATAGAGTGAGAGAGATTGTGTGTGTGTGTGTGTGTGATAGAGTGAGAGAGATTGTGTGTGTGTGTGTGTGTGATAGAGTGAGAGAGATTGTGTGTGTGTGTGTGTGATAGAGTGAGAGAGATTGTGTGTGTGTGTGTGTGTGATAGAGTGAGAGAGATTGTGTGAGTGTGTGTGTGTGATAGAGTGAGAGAGATTGTGTGAGTGTGTGTGTGTGTGATAGAGTGAGAGAGATTGTGTGTGTGTGTGTGTGTGTGATAGTGAGAGAGATTGTGTGTGTGTGTGTGTGTGTGTGTGATAGAGTGAGAGAGATTGTGTGTGTGTGTGTGTGTGTGTGTGTGATTGTGTGTGTGTGTGTGTGTGATTGTGTGTGTGTGTGATTGTGTGTGAGAGAGATAGAGTGAGAGAGATTGTGTGTGAGATAGAGTGAGAGAGATAGAGTGAGAGAGATTGTGTGTGAGATAGAGTGAGAGAGATTGTGTGTGAGATAGAGTGAGAGAGATTGTGTGTGTGATAGAGTGAGAGAGATTGTGTGTGTGATAGAGTGAGAGAGATTGTGTGTGTGTGTGTGATAGAGTGAGAGAGATTGTGTGTGTGTGTGTGTGATAGAGTGAGAGAGATTGTGTGAGTGTGTGTGTGTGTGTGATAGAGTGAGAGAGATTGTGTGAGTGTGTGTGTGTGTGTGATAGAGTGAGAGAGATTGTGTGAGTGTGTGTGTGTGTGTGATAGAGTGAGAGAGATTGTGTGTGTGTGTGTGTGTGTGTGATAGAGTGAGAGAGATTGTGTGTGTGTGTGTGTGTGTGATAGAGTGAGAGAGATTGTGTGTGTGTGTGTGTGTGTGTGTGTGTGATAGAGTGAGAGAGAGATCACCTGATATGTTCCAGTGCTAAAGCTCAAATTGAACAAGCTAAGTAAAAACATTTCTCTATTCTCCTAAAGCTCTCAGACTATTTCCTGAAGTTTGTTCATACAAGTCATATGCAACACGGTACATTGACATAAATTTGAAAAACATCTTTTTAAAGCAAAGCGCTCTGTGACTAATGTGGACACGTGACAGTCAGAGATATTGGAGGAAATCGCATAACAGCCTGCAGTAGATGACGTTACACTGTCAGCTGTAACACAAAATGATACCCAACAACTGCAGAGAGACAGTGGCTGCTGTTCACAGCAACTACTGACATTAACTAGCACAGATTAAGAGTGAAACATTCTGAGGCAAACAGCCCTCCTCTTGTAAAGAAATCTGTTCATGAATACTATGACAGGCCTCAATTTTGCATTTGCAAAAAATGTTATGCATGCCACAAAATTTAAATAACCTGTACATGCCTCTTAAGAACAAACTTGTTTGAGTGTTTTTTTGAATGATGCCTGTTGTCTGCAAAGAATTGTAACAGTGTTTAATATGAAGACTCGTTTTATGTATGTTGAACTATCCAGTTACTTTTGGAGTTCTAGAATTGTAGGATTAGTGTGAAAGAGCTACAGTTCCTGCATTGGTGCCTATGGTTCTAGATGTTTAGCTAACCAGAAAGTATCTAAAGATACATTACCTCTGGAAAAATGGCAGTATAGGGTCACTTTTAACAGCATTTAAATCTAAGCTACATGTCAGCACTTAAACCTCACAGCCAACTATAAGCACAAAACAATGAAGAATATGCTGTTGTCATTACAAACAACAAAATCTTTCCAAAGCACTGAATAATAAAACAGTAAAGACCACAATTATGTTATATATTAAACATTAATTCTTTTCTACTACCGAATTGTTATTTGTTGATTTGCAGACATCAGGGGGACAAAATATAACGCGCCACCTGAAGGTTTAAAAGCAGATACATGGGTATAAATGGGTTTCTTTGTATTTATTTACTTTAAGAGAGCTGAATAATCCTTGATGTTTTCTTCTTTTGTTTCGCTCAGATGATTTTGAATCCAAGTTTAACTTCCACCCCATTGAAGACCTTCCACCTCCAGAAGAGTACAGGCATTTTAGCAAAGTCTATCCCAGCAAAAACAACAAGGGTATGGGTTCAATGTTTAAATTCTCCAATGTTGTCAGAGGTAGATTTACCTGACTTTGTGAGTAGAGGACAACAAACCTGACGTGGTACAAGTACGGTACTGAAGTGTAAAACAAAGAAAAACAAGAGCTGAAGAAAATCATTTTCTTACCATCCCAAACAAGACTGCCTATATTTTGTTGTGGTAGAAATTAGTTCATTGGTGACATTTTTTTTTTTTTTTTGACGAATCTGTTTTTTAATATTTATGTAATGTCATTTGAAATAACTGACTGATAAATTGATAGTAGTGTTAGTTGCAGTAGAAAATTAAATTGATGGTGAAAATTTTCAGTGGTTTGCAGTAAATGGTTTGTGTGCTTTTCACAACTTGTATTTGGGTCAGTGACATATCATTTTTGACCAGATAATGATACAGTTTTAAGAAGCATTCATCAGGTTACTCACAATGTATGAAATGTACATTTTGAGTTCATGTTATGTGTTATGTTCTTGTCATTTAAAATTCCATTTCTATCATTTTGTTTTTATAAAAATCACGATTTTGTGCAATTTCAAATGGTCTAACTAAAATAATAATTGATCTAAGATATTTAATCACCTAGAATATAAAACGAGTTTGTAGAACGCGTTTTGTGGGGGGGGGGAAGTAAGACCTTTTAAGAGAGTTAAACAGTTTTGTCATTGTCCCGATTACCATTTACTGCCTTCCTGTGGGGCTGCAGGCAGGGGTCATTGTGTAGGGCACAAAGCCCCTAATTGTTTCTAATGTGTGTAGTACACTCAGTAAGCATTTTATTGGGAACACGTGTGCAATGTTTAATGTGATTCACTACAACAGCTCTGTCATCACATTGTGCAAGCTCTGTTGAATAAGAATATGTGTGTAGTTTAGGGATAGGCCTTTTGATGCAAAATTGCTAATTGTGGGGTAATATTTATTTTTTGCCTCCCTCCCACTATAATTTGTGATGCTGATATTGCAGAACTGTTCTCTAACCGACTATTCATCCATCCCTAGTGTAGTTATTGCTTATTTCTGACTCTTTGCTTGTCTTCATATCATGGCAGCTGTGTAGAATTTTTGGTGTTTTGCAGTTAATGGTTACTTGGTTACTAATTTCTAAGCCCTCTAACTCTCTCTCCTTCTGTCTGCAGCTATGATGAGAGGAGCTCCTCCAGCACCACCGGTGGGGAGGTGAACGGGTCTCAGCTCAAAATTTGAACTTTGGACATCTGGAGGGTGCACTCAACTCACAAACGCACCACAGCAACAGACACACACACACACACACACATACACGCAAACACACACACACACACGAACACTAAACCACCAGCTTGAAGCACAGTGGAGAATGCAATGTACAGACTACACCACGCTGGTTTGACACTTCTTGGCAGTCACTTTCTGTCTTTTTAAGAGAGAACAAAACCACTCAAGAAAAAGACTCTACCTTTCTGACTGTGACCACGACTCTTCTGCTGACTAGATACTTCTCTTCAACACTACATATCAGGACCAAACTCTGGAAACCTCTAAGTCTGTGCATTCCATTTTTGTTTTAATGCATATTCATGATAATAATGATGACTTTTGTTTTTCCTTTGAGAATATCTTTATTGTTTGTTTTTTTTTCTCCCCAGGGGGGTCATCTCAAATTTGCAGGGAAAGAATTCAATTGTACAAAGATAAACAGATGGATATTACTTGTTCTTCCCTGACTAATTATAATGCCATGAATGTGGGGCTTATAATTGGTTATTTATTTTTTTTCCTTTTGTATTTTTTCTCCTTTTTTTTTTTTAATAATAAGCCATTCTGACAGTGCCAGGTGAAAGTGGATTTGAATCTAACTCTGTCTGTGTGCCAAAAGCGGGTAGAGTCGAATGAATTGCACAGTGTGTGGACAGTTTTCATAGATATTCTATATATAACTGACATTTTGAAATTCTCTCTTTATTCATTGACAAAATGCATTACTGGAAAGCTTGCCAAGTTATGACTGAAGTCTCAACCTGGTTGTTTATTTTTACATTTTGGGTGGGACTATTGTCTGCATTTTTCTCCCTGCTTTCCTTTATTTGGGGTGTTTATATTTCCATCTTCAGGCGATGTTGCACAGCAGCTTCACTGCTCAACTGAGACACTGTGCATGACGCTCATTTATGCACTTGAGAAGAGAATAAATAACGCAAAAAATTAAGGGTTCATCCATACTTGTCATCCTTGCAACTGTAGTTCTAACTGTAACTGTAGTTACAGTAACTGTAGTTCGCATAGCCAGAATCTCTCTCCAAACACACTGGTTCCTGTGTGGGCCACAGCAAGGGCCAAGACTAAATTGTATTTGTTTACTGGACCAAGAGTAGATGATTTAGCTGCAGATTTTCAGTGCAGAGTTTTGGACGGGTTTAATAAGGGATCATTTGTCACTTTTTGAAGAATTCCTCTTCCAAGGAAGTCAGTCAAAAAGTGCAAGTCTGTTCTAAATCCATATTACATTGCTGCTTGTGGGCCCCCCCCCCCTTTTTTTTTTTTTTTTTTTTTTTTTTTTTTTGGGTGGGACTGTACGGCCAGAGAAAGGTTGTTTTTATTGCTATGCAAGGAGCAGTTTGTATAGATTGTAGTTGGTAGCAGTTAACCAAAAAAGAAAAAGGAACACTTAAGTGCCAGAGAACTTTTTTTTAAGCAGATGAAGGTTCTTTAATTTTCTTTATTGTGAACCATTTAGCTTGAAAACACCTATTAAAAACACTAACTACATCATTCAAACTAATGATGCCATGCAGGAAAAGGAACAAAAAGAAAAGTTTATGGTTAGGTCTCTGTTCTTAGTGGTTTAGCACATCTTGTTGATCCTTGCCTTACACACTTCTGTTGTCACTCTCATCGGTACCAGTGCTTTTATTTTTTGTTTATTTTACAGGGGGGAAATGATGACAACTAAGTAAATGAGAAGCACGTCTATTTGGAAATGCAATAAATATTGTATATTTACATTAAGGAATATGCTAATCATAGTTATTGATTTATTTTTATGTTGTAAAAAGCTTGTAATATAGGTAAGAGAAATGATTAAGAGTTATAACAATGTTCCAGTCGGTGTGCTTTGGTCTAATTGAGTGGACACTGGCAATTCTCTAGAAGTTTGGCCATTAGGGTGAATGAGCTGAATGGATGGATGTGAGTTTTGCCAATGAGCCAACATTTCTGGGGATTCTGTTTTTGTAAAAATCGGCAGGAAAGTAGTGAAGCTGAGTCTGGGAGGTGGAAGACCGACAAAATATTAAAATCCATAGCAAATCGTAACTTCTCTTCCTGTCCTGGATGTCTGCTCAGCTTGTCACACAGGTTTTCCCATCACTGTGTCCACTCAGAGCAAAAAACCTGTGGTCACTTCATGTTAATCAACCATGTTTTTATCATTTGAAGTAATTTCAATAAATATATTCCTCTTGGTGGAAAAAGGGTAGCTGATCCAAATCTGTGTTGTCTTTCTGCTCTGTTTCTCTGTTGCAGTGGTGAAAAATCCTTTCAATCCTTTACAAAAGCTAAAGTAGCAACAACACAGTGCTGAGCAAAAGCAAAATTGGAGTAAATTGTGCTTGAGTGTATTGGTACCACATACTCTAAATGCCCATCTAAACTTATGAGTTTGATATTAAAAGACAGATTCGCAATGTTTCAAAGTTGAGTCTTGCTGTACTAATTCTTCTAGTTTACACTGACCATCAGAAGAATAGAAGAAGACCATCAGAAGAAGAATATTCATTGATATTATAAATTCAGAAGTACTTATAACCAAATCTGTTCTGAACTGGACAAAATTTCCTCTTTTTGTTAATCTACTTCCACCACAGCTCATCAGGGTTAGGGTCCAAGAAAAAGCAAAAGGTGGATTTGAATTCTCTTCTTGTGGAATAAACTTCTGACTAACTTGGTGTAGGCCATTAGGTTCTGCATAGCTGTAGAACTAAAAAATTATATATATATATTGATCCCACAATGGGGAAATTTGCTTGTTACTGCAGCGTACAGAGTAAGGAAAAAGAAAATAAAAGCTATAAAAAAAATAAAAATACACGACACTATGTACAAAATTCATAGAATTTGTTAATCAGCATACACAGTATGCATTATGGACATAAGAGTGGGGAAAAAATACTAATAAATAGCAAGAAAAAAGTATGCATAAGCAAAGCATATACACATACATACATGTACGTACATACATACATACACATGCACACATATTTACATATTTGCATATATATACTCACATACATATCCATGCACATATACGCATGTACACATACATAGCTAATGCATACTTAAGGTGCAGGATGTGTGTGTAGAGTAAAGTGACGAGTGGAGGAAAAGTGACTACAGTGAGATTTATGTTTATGTTATGTTATTAAGTCTTATTGCTGTCGGGATGAATGATCTGCGGAAGCGCTCGTTCTTGTAGTGAGGGTGTTTGAGTCTCTGGCTGATGGAGCTGCTCAGTGCACCCACCACCCCATGCAGAGGGTGCAAGATCATCCCAATATAGTTTCAAGCCTCAGCACAGTTTCTGAATACTTGTTTTGAAATATGGGGCAGGATTTAATCAGTTTGCTGATATATATATATATGTGTATATATATGTATATATATATATATATACACACATATATATGTGTGTGTATATATATATGTGTATATATACACACATATATATGTGTGTGTATATATACTCACTGTGAGTGAGATAAACTAAAAAGAAAAATCCAGAAATCACAATGCATGATTTTTGTAATGATTTATTTGTGTGATATAGCGGCAAATAAGTATTTGAACACCTGTGTGTCATCTAGAATTCTGACCCTGAAGGACCTGTTAGTCCGCCCATTAGAAGTCCACCTGCACTCCATGTATCATCCTCAATCAGATGCACCTGTTTGAAGTCGTTAGCTGCATAAAGACACCTGTCCACCCCATACAATCAGCAAGACGCCATGGTGTTCAAATACTTGTTTCCTTCACTGTATGTGTATATATGTATGTGTGTGTGGGTGTGTGTGTGTGTGTGTGTGTATATGGGTGTATGTATATGGGTTGTGTGGGGGTGTGTGTGTGTGTGTATATGGGTGTCTAATGAATTCTATAAAAAAATGGACAAACTGCTTACATTTCACTAAAAATGGAAAAATGTGTGCTCTAAAACTTATCAATAGTAGTGTGTATATGACCAAAATGAGACCGCTGATTCGTTGTGAAATTTTGCTCACTGGTTATTCAGTGCAGATGAATCGTCTCCTCTGATTCTGAGAGGGAAAAACTAAATGATTATATGGTATTCAATTGTAAAAAAAGTTTCATAATAATGACGTGACATATAAAGCTTTTATGTTCCTAACATTGACATCACTAACATACAAGAACGTGGCGACACTGTCTCTTTAAGTGCCAAAATGCCTTCCATCAATCAGGCGCGCCGGGGCGCGGAAAACGGCGGGAAATGTTAAAAGGGGCGGGGCTGTTTCAGATATGACAGCCAATCAGAGGTGGATAATGGTAGGCGGGATCTGGGTCTGGTTGATCTCATTGTTGCCCTGAGAAAACTTTCTCTTTGCTTCACACCAGATAAATATCTATGACTAATTAATCTAATTCTTTAAAGATAAAATGTGATGTGTATATTTAGGATAAGAAATGAACAACAGAATGTGATGCAGTTTTTGTAATATTGAAATCAGGCAGCAATCTTGTCATTTAAAATTTACGTAACTGTTATTATTTCGATTTATAATTTTGCATGAGATAAGATGAGAAAGAAAATAATGTTGAAAAATAATGAATAACATTCATGAATGAAAAAATTACTTATATCTATGGGTAAATTAGTTTTTGGGTCACATGAGATTTTTGTTGCAGAACGAGTGGCCACTGGGAAAAATAGGCGTGCTGCTGTATCCAGGTTTTATATTAACCTTACATCCATGTGCTAATCCCATCCTTCCTTGCATGCATTACTTCAATATAAATTTTAGTCTCACACAATTGGATTATTACATGGGTTTTTATCACCCATCACTTCCACTGTAACATTATGAAAAGATCCTGTGAACATGATAAAAAATATATGTATATGTATGTATGTATAAATATATATAAGTACAACTATTTTAATGTTCATTTTGGCTCTTGACTGTCGAATACATGTGAAATTGAAAAGTTGATTTGACTGCTATTACAGTATTATGTGTACACACAAATAATTAAAAATATCAAGTATATATTTATATATATATAAATATATATATAGTGCATATATAGTATATATTTAGCTACAATTAATGATAGCTATTATTTGAGCATGGATATATATATATATATATATATATATATATATATATTTCAGTTTTTGGGATTTGGTTTTATCGGTGCTTGGTATATATAATCTAGATACACATCTAATTATAATAACTTGTCATCAGCCTTTCTAACTTAGGAAAAAGAGGCAGAAGAAGATGATGATGTCCAATTAAAGTTTAGACTGGATCGCCAACAAAGGTGCACTAGTGGAGTAGAGCAAAGATGACGGTACAAATATTGTTCATCAGTATACACACAGACACGACTACACTGAGGAACAGAATGAAGAGTTCAAAGACAGAACCGTCCTCAACGATGAAGATTTGGCCCATGGAGAACTGACACTGTGACTTTCTTATGTGTGACTATCTGATAATGGAATATTCAAATATATATTTGTTCATCGTCAGAGACTGAATAAGACGGATCATGGTTTCATCAACCTCAAAGTTGGTATGTATGCTGAAGTTGGATCCATGTTGTATGTAGACATTTTATTCCCAAATAAGATGTAAATGCAAAACTAATATAACAAATTCTCTGTTTTCATAAATATTTTGTACAATTTCATGTCGGACTTGAAACAGTACAAAAAGGCCACAAGAACCAAACTTCTACAGATGACTCCAATTCAACTAAACCTCCAATGAAAACCCTGACGGAGGCAGTTGATCCCGGGAAATATCTTTAAAGTATTATTGGGATAACACTGAAGAAATGTCAGATGTTTAGTAGTGTTTAGGTCTGGATACATGTTGGACAGTCCACCACCTTCACCCTCTGTGTCTTTAGCGAGGCAGTGGTCGCCTTGGAGGGGTAATTTGAGGTCATTATAATAGAGGAGTGCGGCCCTGGGTCCAGTTTCCATGGGGACAGTGTCATGCTCTTCTTCAGTATGTCACAGTGCATGTTGGCTGTCAAAACTCCCACTACCATGCTTGACTGTAGGGAATACGCACTTGTCTTTGTAGTCCTCACCTGGTTGCTGCCACATACACTTAACACCATCTGTACAAAATAAGTTTATCTTGGTCTCATCTGACTACAGGACATTGTTCCAGTAATCCATGTCATTAGTCTGCTTGTCTTTAGAAGAGGCCCCTACCACTCTGCAGCAATGCTGGCAGCATTCATATGTCACAGAGTGGAACCTGTCCTGTTAAATTTGTCCTGGGTGGTCTTGGCCACTGTGCTGCAACTCAGTTTTAGGGTGTTGTCTTCTTCTTTTGCCATCTTTAGGTAGAGAAACAATTCTTTATTTTAGATCTTTATTTTTTGCAATGGAGGGCCATATTGAACTTTTAGTGACTGTTATGAGAGAACATGAGAGCTGTAATACCATAATAACAAACCTGCTCCTGACTCACACCTGAGAACTTGTAACGCTAACAAGTCACATGACACTGCGGAGGGATAAATGAAAATGAGGAATCCACATGGTTCGCTTCCTACTCACAGTGCCTTGCGAAAGTATTTGGCTTAACTACCTGAGAAAACACAGTGGAAATTTCATTGTAAAATTGGTAGATATCTGTAACTTTTAAATGCATGTTTTGCACATAAGATTTTAGACAGGAATTTGTCCTTCATCACTTAGTATGGAAGCACATTTGAAGGATCTTTTAACAGCAAGTTTGAACAGAACAGTTTTTTTACACATCCTCTAATGTTAGAAAACTGCATCAATTTGAGCTTGCCCATATTAACACGATATCTGCTCCAATACCCTTCAGATGGTATAAAAATCATGGTCGTCTCTATCTTACTTCTGTTGCCGTCTGCATCATCTTTGGAGTTATTTCCAGAATCATCCGTAAATTACTGCGCAAACACAACTGCTCCACAACTTTCTACTGTCAACATTTAAATTCCTGTTCTTGTTGGCTTTTTGCACTGGGGGATACCCTGCTGAGATGTGAGTCATGCATTTATACTTTACCAGTTTACCCAGCTGGACTCTTCCTTTATCAAGTGTCATGTTCTCACAGAGAATTGTACAAGGAAGGAGCAGGAAGAAGATGTAAGGGAAGACCTGAACAACTGACAGGAGGATCATGAGGACCACAAGGCTGCAGAAATGTTATTGAAGGTGTTGTGAAGCTCTTCACTGTACAAAAAAAATCACACCTCCTTATACATATACACAATTTGGTTACAACAACAGTAATTTAACATGATCTAGAAGTACAGAATGGAAAAGCTGGACTCATATTACTTAATTTCTTTCAAAAATGTACACAGTGCAATTACACATTTGAATAGATTTGGTGCTATAAAACTTGAAATAGCTAAAAGACAGTTTACATAAAAAGAAAAATAAGTTATTAAAAAAAATAATTCTATATATATTTAATTTAGGGGGGGAAAAAAGGGCAATCGCCATTTAATGCTGATTTCTGGGCCAAAATAGAAGAATATTTTCCATATGGCTAAAAGAATTAAGTTGTATAATATTGAGCATGCAAAAAAAACTGTCAGACTTGAGGATTTTCATCAGCCTCTTCTGTGGCCTTTGTGATCCCCAGTCAATGAATTATTAATTGTGGTGGTGCTCTGATTTCTCATCAGTATACTTTTTTGTGACCAAATACCTGCAAAACAAATGACTTTACTGAAGTTGTATAGCTATAAAGTAAATCTTAACATAATCATGGTATAATGGTCAATGCCTGCTAAAAATCAGTATATTCATGCTTTATTTTAGGTGTTGGAACTTAACTCAAATCATCTGTGTGCATCAATTACTGGTACTGGAGTTACATATTAAAGTATGTATGTTTTTTTCATTTATCTGCTTGCAACTAAAGGATACTCTAGAGGATGCTTGCTCTTTGTTATGGCTTTTTGGTTACTTCTAGTTTAAGATCACAATATAGTTGTTTCGCTTTTGTTTTATTTGATTAAAAATACAAGTGAATTACTTACATTATTTTAGTTAAGTGACTTTAGCATTAGTAGTTTTCAAACTTACAGCACTTAAATTAGTGCTGGTAGTTGTTGCTCTATGTACAGTATTTAGATGTAAATCAATCACTGTGTAATGAAATCGAGAAATTGTAAATTATCATGACTGTAAATGAATCTATTTCTATTATATATATTCTATTACTTTTAACAATATTGCAATTGTTGTTCTTATCAATACATGTTGCCCAATTTACAATGGTATGTTTTCAAGTGGTTCCTTGCATTGCACATAATCTTGTCGAGATTAGAAACATGTTCCACTGAAACAATATTACTGACAGGTCCTCCATCTTGTGAAGGTCTGTCAAAAAATCTAGTATTCAGACTTAGTTAATTTTCATTTCATTTTTAATTCACTTCTGGTAAAGTTGTTATATTAAAGTGCAGACGGAAAACTGGGTGCAAACTTGTATTATTCCACCAGAAGGCTGCAACTAACTTTGTCATTATCAAAAGGAGCAGTTCTTTCTATAATAATCAGTTGTCAGTTGAGTGTATTTAATGTCTGACAATAGCATAAAATAGTATTACCTCAAAGCCCAAACAGACATATACAGGCTTGTTTTGTCAGACCAACAGTGTTTAGTTTACTTTCATATCTGATGTTTCTTGTGATACATCACAGTGATTTTCCTTGACTTAGCCCTACTTTTCTCTGGTGTCACTCCAGGCTCTTTGTCTACCAAAAATCACATCAACCTTTTTGCTATTAAGTTATGTTAATATTTACTTCTATTTCTATACAAAAAGAGAGAGACGCCACATTGCTAGAGGCTGCATCTTTCTTCAAATATTTCGAACATGTAGGTTTAAATGAGTTTTACTGCACATATTTGATAGTGTTGCAAAGTTGTATGCAAGTGATACAAATGATTACAGCTGCTGTAATTTCTGCCGCTAGATGTCACTTTTCTTCCATAAAGTGGAGTTCCTAATTTCTTGATTTTTACAAGGCTTCATTAGCTCACCACTAATTAAAAGTATTTAATCAAGAAGAACAGAACCGGCAAACTGGATGTATGTCACTAATTAATGTCGGTAAAGCAGAACAGATCATAACTAACCGTTTAGTGCGTATAAATGTGATTTAAAAAATTCCCGGGTAATTATTCCGCTAAAACAGCGTCATGTTTAAACTCCCGCCACGGGTCTGGGGAGCGGCTATTGTCTGTTGCGTCATATCCGCCTGTTACGCTATGCCAATAGTCATTAGAGAAGCTGTGGCCCTGACCAATCAGAGAGCAGCGGCGGGAAACACATCTGATCCAGTAGGACATTTGGCGCTATTTTGGCTCATTTCTGCAGCAGAACGCGGACTGAAAGAGTTTCACAAAACTTTACCTCGCAGAAACAGAAGAGGATTATTTTGTTTAGC
The DNA here is from genome assembly GCA_036785175.1 of Eupleurogrammus muticus. NCBI lineage: Eukaryota > Metazoa > Chordata > Actinopteri > Scombriformes > Trichiuridae > Eupleurogrammus > Eupleurogrammus muticus. The sequence continues at coordinate 3,142,579 of JAYKQN010000003.1, read as the reverse complement.
TTACCGGGAAGGTAAGTTCAGCACTAACTTCTTCATTAAAACATTTATAGCTGAAGTATTTCTTAATCGCAGGCGGTAATAATGTAATGTCTTCTGCCGTTTGCAGAAGACGCTTGCTAGTTTCCCGTCCTAACTAGTCACTTTATTTTTCCATTTCGTTTTGTAACGTAAGGACCTTCCGTCACAACTGTGAATGTGTTAATACACGGTTTACTTCCTGAACTCAGTCGATTATATAGATCTCTATATAATGTTTTTAAGCAGACGTCGCTGCTCTTTCTTGGCACCACTAAACACACTGTCCTCTGTTCCCTGTTTAATGTGAATATATGTGATAACCGATAGGTTATAGTCTATTTGATTAGCTGCAAACCCGTCTTGATGCTCAAATCAGTTTTTATTTCTTGGACCATTTCTTAATCTTTGATTTCCGGAGAACTATCGGGTAATTTATTGGAATGAAATCATGTGAAAAGTTTAGAGGGAATTTTACTTTGGCGCTATGAATCCGAGAAGAAACCATGGCTGCGTTCAATGTTACTGATTTCATTCAGAAAAGCGTGGTACTATGTCCGGATACACAGCTGCAACAATCAGTTGGCTAATCGATTAGTTGATAGATGATTTTCTACTTATACTTTTGGTAACCAGTTAACTGTGGTTCGTTTTTATGGAAATTATACCAAATTATCTCGATTCAAACTCCTTAAGTTTTTTTTAGTTTCGACTGTAAACTCAGTCAAAATAAAAAAAAAAAAATCAATCAGATGACATTGAAACATCTCAAACATGTGTTGCATTGTTGTCTTGGTGATGATTAATGATCTTTCCTTTTTGCTAAAGGTCAAACACAAAATGACCAGCACATGTTCTCAGGACCGGGTGCAGCCCATGCTGTCCTTCCCCCGCCGCAAATCCTGCAGGGTGGCATCCCGCCCCAAGAAGCCACAGCTGGACTCTTCATTGCTCGAAAAGCCTGAAGACCGACACAACACCACAACCTTAACTCAGATCGGGTCACTCTCCCGGACATGTCCCGCTGACCGGCCTGCCCCACTCTCACCCAGGTGTTCCGCTCAGCCATCCCCTGCATCCCCCAACCTGCAGCCCAGGCTCCCCCTCAGCCCCCGGAAACGCACAGGTAGGAGCCGCCACGCCGAACAGCAGACCAGGAAGCTAGAACTGCAATTTAAACAGCCCTTTCCACATTGATTTCACCAAGAAGTGACTCTAGAGACTTACAGAGATTTGTGTTTTGTCTTAAGGTGATGAGAACAGCTGCAACCTCAGTGGTGCACTGCTGGGTTCCCCACCGAAGCAAAGCAGACTGACTCTACCCTCGCCGCAGAAACTGGGCTTTGACGAAAACTCGCCTGTTTTGGCTCGTCGTCAATTGGTCCCATCCTCTCCACTAAAGCTGCTTTCTCCTACTGCAAAGGCATCCCCAAGGAGAAAGGAGGCGCTCACTGGAATTTTGAATTCACCAAAGAAGCCGCCGGTTGCCCGGCTCTTTGCAGAAAGTAAGACCTGTTTAATGACATGAATTCCTTCTTCCACTTTACCTTTGTTGCAGCCAAAAACAAATCAGGGAGTTGGTACTCCTTAAGTAAACTTCTCAATTGATTTGAGTTAATGTGACAAGCTTATTCCATTTTTTTTTCAAGCAGTAGCTCTGCTTTTTTTTTTTTTTTTAAATTTTCTTGCTAAATTGTAGAACTGTTAGAATTCCAGTAGTGTTGGCTTATATTTATACACCTCAACTTTTAAGAGAGTCATCTCTCTTGTCCCCCTCCTCTCAGAGTCGAGGTTTCAGAACGTGAAGCAAGCTCTCCACACCGCCGTCCCTGAGCGCCTCCTGTCCCGTGAGGTGGAGCGTGCATCTATCCGCTCCTTCTTGGAGGAGAATGTGCTGCAGCGACATCCTGGCAGCCTTTATATATCTGGAGCCCCGGGAACTGGCAAGACGGCCTCTCTCAACTGTGTGCTGCAGGAGATGAAGGTGAGTCAGTGAGGGAGTTCTTGGCCTGTAGAGCTTTAATGACACCTACTGAAACCTTTAGGTTGCTGCTGCAAGGTGCAACTTATGCAGTGGTTCCCGACCTGAATGTTAGGATCTTCCAAGAGATGGCACTGAGGAGGTCATAAATTGGTTAAATCTATAACGGGTTAAAATGTATTTCCGGTGCAGAAAAATTTTTGTGCTAGTGAAAAATCATATGTTCAATATCTTTGATTTTTGCTTATTGGTGAAATAGTACAAGACATTTGGACTTTTTATTGTTTAGTAGTTTTGTTGCCTTGCTTTATCAGATATCCGTACAGTATAAAATACAGTATTTGAACCATTCCTTAGGTCTCTCACAATTTACATTTTGTGCTTGTTTATTTCTTGTGATTCAAAAGTCCATATGTAAAATTTTCTATTGCAAAAACAAAATTTTTTTTTTTTACATGAAATGTCAAATGGCGTATCTGAAAAATGATACAATTTTTATATTTAATCCACCTAGATTCTAAAACTAGATGGCATGTGTTTTTAAAACCTTTTTAAAGAGTTAAAATATCTGGTTCCAAGGGTTACACCACATGACTGTTCTGGCATAGTCCTATTTGTGGAGGTCTAGTGAAGGTGCTTACATGTATGCTTTTGTCTCATCAGTCTGAGCTGGCGTCTGTACAGACAGTGGTGGTGAACTGTATGAGTCTGCGCAGCTCTCACGCGATCTTCCCGCTGCTGGCTGACACACTGCGAGCGTCCGGGGGACAGAGTGGCCTGCAGAGGCTCCTGACGGCACCAGGACCTTCTGTGTGAGTAACACAGGATAATGGTGACATTTTATCATGTGATTGTATTGGCAAAGAAAGTATTCGTTGCATGCCGGATTTTGATATTTTCCTGTTTTAAGAACCGTGCAGGGAACAGTCGAAGTCTATTTTGAGTGTCTGTCTTTCTGACTCAATCTGTCCTCTATCCTCAGGCTGCTGGTCCTGGATGAGATGGACCAGCTGGACAGTAAAGCTCAGGACGTCCTCTATACCATCTTTGAATGGCCTTTCCTTCCAGAGTCTCGCCTCTGTCTCATTGGTAACAGCTTGTGATGTTAACAGCTATTCCTTTTTAGGGTTTATCTGTTGTAATCAGGTGTGACATGCCTGGAAAAAAACTCTTAGACATGAAACCGCATCTTGACTGCAGTTGTTTTGCCCTTTGATTAAACATTGTATAGAAATTTTGTCAACTCTACTTGACAGAGCATGAATGCAACTTTATTTTAAATCCATTTTCTGACTATGTTGTCTTTGCAGGTATTGCCAATGCTCTGGATTTGACCGACCGCATCCTGCCTAGGCTGCATGCTAGGCCTCATTGTTGCCCCTCGCTATTACACTTCCCTCCCTACAGCCGACAGGAGCTCACCGCCATTGTCCAGGACAGACTAGCCCAGGTAGATGCAGGCACAACCGCACATTCAGAGACAAAATCTGTTTTATAGAAATTTAATTGATTTTTGTGTTTCTTCCCTTCAGGCGTCGGCTGAAGGGATCCTGGATGCCTCTGCGGTTCAGTTCTGTGCCAGAAAGGTGTCGGCTGTGTCAGGAGATGCCAGGAAGGCCCTGGACATCTGCAGGTAAGAATGTCATGAATTTTAGGTTCAAGTTTAAAAGTACTTACTAGTGTTAGCATTTCTAATTGCAGTAATACAACAGTACAGATTTTAATTGGGCAACGACAATCGCTTCAATACTTTGGTTCTAGATTGTGTTGATTCTAAATGTTTTTTTTTTTTTTTAATTTTTCCAGGAGAGCTGTAGAGATTGTGGAGTCTGATGAGAGAAAGAAGCCATCTGATCCTAAAGGTGAGTTAAAGGCTAGATTATTCTGATGCCTGATCAGGTATAATTATAATCATTTAGCAGTTGCTCATTAAACATGGGTCATGTCACATTTATTTGTATAGCCCAAAATCACAAATCAATGAGCTTTATAGTTTGTACAAAAGCAACACAGCATTCCTTGTCCTTAGACCCTCACATCATACTAGGATAAACTGCCTTAAAAAAAACCCTTTAACAGGGAGAGGCGGGGAAAAAAGAGAAACAAACCTCAGGAAGAGAAACGGAGGATTCCTCTTCCAGGACAGATCAAGAATATTAACAGGATAGAAACAATACAGTTTGAACAGAAAGTTGAATATGACTGATTAAATAGAACTACAAATATATTGAATTGTGTATGTGGAGGATGAGGTGACAGGATCCATCTCAGCTTCTAGGTGAACCAGGACAGCAACAGATCCTCCACCAACAGAACATTCCACATTGGCTAGCAGCACAACAATGTTGTAGACCAGCCATAACTATAAGCTTCTTCTAAAAGGAGAGTTGTTGAAACTTGTTCATAAATGTAAGAAGGGTGTCTGCCCCCCAGACTGAAACAGGAAGACTGTTATACAGAAGAGCAGCCTGGTAGATGAAGGCTCGGCCTCCCGTTTTAATTCTCGAAATTCTTTTAAAGTGTAATAGACTGCACTTTTGGGATTGCAGTGTGCTCAATTAAAAATTAACTAATGTGAGCCTTCTGTCTTGGTGATCTTACAGCATCCCGGGTGAGCGTTCCTCAAGTGGCGCGGGTGTTGTCAGAGGTATACGGCGACCGCATGGCTTCTCAGACTGGGGGCTCAGAGGGCGAGAGTTTCCCCCTCCAGCAGAAGCTGCTGGTCTGCTGCCTGCTGCTGCTCATACGCAACGGAAAGAGCAAAGAGATCATCCTCGGAAAGGTGAGAGTTAGGCTTTAAGTGTTATGGGCTTATTTACATGTGCTAAATGCTGAGTAATGCAGTGTTTTTCTGGTGGAGGAAAAACACTAGTAAAGCAAAATAGATGCAACATGATTTTGCTTTTAAATCTTGTTTAAAACTGCAAGAAATCCCCAGTTTATTTTTCTAATCTTAGCATTTAAACGGGTTATCTTTTTTTCAATTCTTTTTGAAATCTTCTGTGATCATTCCTCCTGACTGAAGCATTATGCAAAAGGTCACCCAATGTTCAGTATGATCAGGTGGCATGAATACAGCAAGAAAAAATTGTTCATTTGGACACCTGGCCAATAAATCTGTTCTTTTAAATATAATCTGAAAAAAAAAATATGGGGGTGGGTGGTATCTTTCACTCCTGATGAATTACCACAACAGGCGATGCGAATGAGTTATTTGGAACTTGGAAATTTTGGAAAGCTAAATGCATCTACTTGTTGCCTAACTGGATGCACATCTCTTGTTTTAGCTCCATGAAGTTTACAGTCGACTGTGCACACAGAGGCAAGTCAGCGGAATCGGTCAGGGAGAGTGTTTGTCTCTCTGCGGTCTGCTGGAGAGTCGGGGAATCTTCGCTCTCAAGAAAGCCAAAGAAGCTCGTCTCACCAAGGTACAAAGCGCTCTACACTTCCTCAGTCACTGCATTGTGACTTAGCTTTTCTAGCTGTATTTGTTGCCATATTCAACCAGGTCCACCTTATCGTTTTATGCTAAAAGTTAATAGAGTTAAAGCCTTAAAACATGACACAATCAAAGCTGTTATTTAATATAAGATGAACAGAAATGTACACAATGTAGCTGGAGTTTTGGAGGGATTGAAATTTGATGGAAAGTGAAATTATTAGATCATTGATTATTCAATTTATGCGTGTATATATACATACACTCAGTCAATACTTCAAGACAGTATCCATGTTTATCTGCTTGCATTATGAGTGACAAATGTTTAACAAGGCAAGATCTATAAATTAAAAAAATATTTGTAGAATAGTTTCCAATGTCAAACGCATCAGAATAAAAGTTGCCTTGCTTTTGGTCCTGCAGGTATTTTTGAAGATAGAGGAAAAAGATATTGAAAATGCTCTGAGAGATCGGACGCTGCTGGGTAGCATCCTGGCTGCAGGACTCCCCTCATAGTTATTTTCTCCTGTTAAGCTGGATATGTGAACAAAGTGTTTTGGTGTGTGTATATATATATAATTTTTTTTTATTCTCATTTTTGCTGGGAATTTGTACTTTTTTTTTTTTTTTTTTTTAATTGTCTTAAACTAGTTTTGATGCTCAAGTTGATGATTTGAGACTTGTCCATTTTTATGCTGTAAATGAATAAATTTACAGACATTTTAATATGCTGTCTTTTGTTATTACCACTGTGTAGAAAAACCTCCTTCCGGACACTCCCTAATTCATTAATGCAATTACTGGTTCAACTCAGAATTGCATTTCCTGAGAAAATAAAAACATTTAACTCCTCAGTTTTGTATTTTCTGTGACCCTAATAATCTTGCAGTAAAACTGTTTTAATATCAAATGCATCCTCTGAGGGGCTTGGCCAACTCTTCTGTCCACCAGAAAAGCCTCTGATTGGATTAAAGTGTTGGCACAGCTCAATCTGATTATTAGTCTGTCAACTGATGTTTAAACCATTGGCTGAACTCTCATTGATCCATCAAGCTGCAGGAGACTGAAACCAACGCATTAAGAGTTAGTCAGAAAATCTAAATGCATTAAGTTACATGACATTGTATACCTGTGAAAAGTAAAACACTTCATAAACTGCATCATTTCTACATTTGGTGAATGCTGAATTCTAACAAATGGTTGAAAGAACACAAAATACTATTTATTTCAAAAAAAAAATCAAAAAGTTTTGAAAATTTAAAGTCTGCAGATAAAGCAGAACATAAACCTTAAAAGTTGTTTATATATGTATATACACACACCTTTTGGCTGAATTTGGTATAGTTACATTTATACAATATACACAAGCAAAAACAAGCCAGTGAGACACATAAGCTATTCAAATTATTTATTCACTAACTTCAATAACTAAAATGAATGGAAAGATATTGTGCAGAAATAGTGAGCAAAATTGTAAACACCATTGAGATAAAATATGACCAAATATTAAGACATATTCCATACTTCTGCTGCTGATTAATCACACTAGAAAACAACTCAAAGTTCAAGTAGCAATACAGTAGACAATCTCTTTGCCTAACAGGGCATTCGAAAACTCAAGATATACAGCATGTTTTAGCTTGAACAATGGTCACATTCAAAATTAATAGATCAAAAGTGAACCACTTGTTCACATTACAGAGTTAATCTGTGTGCAGTGTTATGTATCTTATACCTGAGAGACACATTCTGTAAACAATTTGTGCATCTCTGTCAGTGTTTTACTTTGGTCCAATTTAATTTTCAACAACCACCTTTGTCAAAATCCTAAACAAAGACTAAAATGACAGATGACCACAGTCCAATCTTTTCAAAGTGACGTACTTGAAAGCAGTCTCAATCAATCGGTGGACAACAAGTTCTTCTGAAATTTAAAACTAAAAAAGGGAATTAAGAGACATGTACACATCCCTGTGACCAGTTTGATACAAACACTGGTGAGAATACCTTTTTACATTTATACTCCTTTGAGAGAAAATATGAATTCACTTTTGAAACCTCATTGTTTTTCTAGAACCTGCAATTATTTGAAGTGTCACCATATTAACTGTCAAAGACAACATTGATAATATATAAAAAATACAATGGCATATGTGTCATTGTGGATATTGGTTCAAATTTAAAAAAAAAAATCCCCATTTTTTTAAAAATATTTATTTATTGTCAGGGTGGGATTAAAAAACTATTACGTCATAAATAAAATGACACTTATAGGCACTGTCATACACCAATGGACAAAAAACATAATTTTGGATGTAATAGATATTACTGGCCAACAATGTCTTTAGTATTATATTTATTTTCTATTATAATATAGTCTTTAAACCCCAAGTTTTATAACCATTGCAAATTTACAGTACAAAACCTATGTTTTGAGCCATAGATTAAACATTTAACATTAACATTTTGTATAAATATTTATACAAATTAGTGCCTGTAGTGTAACACACTTGTTAAAAAAGATTTTCCATTACGTCTCACAACAGTTATCAGAAAAAACATTTGTGAGTATAAATAGTGAATCAATGTACGCACATAGTTTCACACATTCAGAGTGACGAGGTTCAGCTGGTGTGAAATAAATAAACATTCGCAGTGAGTCTATATGCAATCAGTTTGAAATATAGAATAAAATAAACATCATTACCATTAGCCCTCTGTTTGATTCATGGGATGCGACAACATCATCAAGTATTTACAATCTTTTAGTTACACCAACAAAACAATGTTCCCAAACCCAAAACTTTGATGTTACCTCATACTTTTCTTCACTATGACACCAAAGTTTCACCTTTCTTCACATCCTGTCAGTTTGACAGACACCAATAAAAATATTAAATCTAAACATCCACCATCAAAACATAGAGCTGCTAAAGACACCAGTTTGAACATTTAAACATATTAAGATTGATACTCGTTTCCCCCCCCCAATTTCAACCTATTGTTGGATATAAATGCCAAACTAGAAGTGGAAACTGAATCAAGATTGTTTTAGTTCATAGGTCTGTAAATGCCTTAAAATAGTTGCAATCATTTTTTAGGAAACGTTTTTTTATTTATTTGATGAGTATGTTTATTTTTTTTTTTTTATTTAAACCCCTAATACGCTTTACTGCAGCACTTTCAATTGTAAGCTTGAATGTGGACGAGTTTGACATTTTGCATATTAAGCTGTGCTCAGTCTAACTATTTTGCCTATAATTACTACCAATATACAAGTTTTTTTTTCCACATTAAACTTCATAGAAATTAGGTAGGAAATTTTATGGGAACCAATGTTAAAACAAATTGTTTAAAAACATTTTTTTTTCTTAAACTGTAAACCACAGAAAAAAAACCCTTAAAATTACAGACCAGTAAAGCAAAAATTACTTATGTGAGGCTGCTCTGCCACCTCAATCCATCCGAGTCTCATCTTGTGGTCAAATTATTTAAAAGATAGCCTAACAATAGTCACAGTTCAACACACAGCAATTTTATGTATAAAATAAAGCTGATTTTTTTCCAGAAGGAAACTATCCTATATCAAGTATTTATTTTTATAGGTAGTCTCCCTCTGCTATGAAACAATGCAAAATACACTTCTTAGAATTTTCAGTTTTCTCAATCGACATGACTAAACAATTTTATAGTGTTATAATTTTTAAAATCTCAATTCAAAAACATTATGTCTCTGTAAGGCTTAAATCAACTGTTTACTTTTGTATAATAACCTGCAAAGAAGTTGAATTAAGCTGAAATCTTCCAATTGTAATTATTTTTATGAGTCATTACTTCTAATTGTAAATTAAGAGAAATACATTTTGCTTTTAGCATTTCAGTTTACAGAAACTCATCATGCTAGTATTGAAGAATATTCCTCATTAAAATCAATAAACACCAAAAGCTGCAGGTAAAGAAGGAAACTTAAGTTTGAAATATTCATTCAACAGACCATTGGATGGAAGGTTACACAGTTAATTAAAAAATATATTAGGATTATGAAGCTAGTGCTGCTTAAATATATGGTGTTTTTTTACTATGAAAAATATCTGATATATTTGTATTTATATTTGTATTGCTGAGCTTCTTTTTGTTTATATTAAAATAAAAAATCTAAACCTTCCAGCAGTAGCATTTTTTCCCTTCCAAATTTTGAGTCTGTAAATCAAAAAATTCCAATATTAAAAATATTTCAGTTTGGTCCTTTCTGCCACTGCTCATTCAAACACACTTGATTATGAACAAGTGAAAAACAAATGTCAGAAAAATTACAATTTACTTTAGTTGTGAAATAACTTTCGACTTTTAACTCCCACTCAGTGTGTTTGAGAGATTTTCAGGCTTTGACACACACACACACACACACACACACACACACACACACACACACACACACACACACACACACACACACACACACACACACACACACACACACACACACACACACACACACACACACACACACACACACACACACACACACACACACACACACACACACACACACACACACACACACACACACGTCTTGTCCTGTCATACGTGTTTGTTTTGTTTCTAGTTTAGTAAGACTAGGCAAAAGTAGCCTTAAGCACTTTACCATTGTAGTTTAGGATTGTCTCATCTTGCGCAACTGCACTTTGATGTTGTTGTACATGTAAAACGCATAGGATAGTGAGAAATGCAATTTCGGTTCCTTTGTATGTCAAGACACACACAAACAACTTTTGAGGTTTATGTTCCGCTATATGCAGACTAATCTATTAAATAATAGTAAAAAGTAAAATCAAAACACTGTAAAGATTGTTATTGATTATGATATGCTATATGATCTTGGTTTCCAAATTGCTGACCTTCTTTTTGTAATATTATATTTAATTCAGCATCTCAGAATTCACTATACATGATATACATGATAGCTGTATTATGTGGGTGGGGTTCTATAAAAGGAAATGATCTGTCCAGTTTTTGCATAGATGATGTTAGTTCACGTGCATTTTTTCTAGGTGTTGCTGAATGCTGCAAGAAATACAAAACAAAATGACTTTGGGAGAGATGTGTACTACAAATTTTAGCAATAAAGATAAGCTTTCAGAGTTGAGATGAGCTGGTTTTATTGGTTTATTTTTCTAATGGGTTGGGCTCTGTTCTGTTTTTGTAATGAGAATGCAGGTATATACAAAAGTCAACAGAGCACCTTAACATCACATCTGGAAATTGGTCATTTTTGGAACAATTCAGCAACTCTTATTTGCAATGTTTTGTTCTTCATGGAGAAAAATAATACTTCCTGGAGGTCTTCTCCAAAAAAAAAAAAAAACACAACAACAAAAAAAAAACCCTGCTGGTGAGTTTTAAGCTCATAAACTCACAGAAACAATAAAAACAATAAAAACTGAATTTGACAAAAGTACCATTAAGTCTATATCTGAAGGTCATTAAAGGATTTATCTTTATGTTCTTTTGTTCAATTTTAAAGGTTTGATGTAAATTTATTTAAAGTAACAGCTCTGTTCACGTTTCGCCTAAATTTTATTCAGAAGTGATGGTGGATTGTGAAGTGATGGACTCAGTCTTTTTGTTTTGACTAAAACACAATTTTCTCTTAAATGAGGAAACATGTTTTTTAGGGGTTGAGGTGGATCCTGCTTCTACCTCAGCCGAGCGGAGAAGCAGCGCATGTACTCAGTCATCCAGCGATCGTCCGCCACCGCGAGCTGTGAGCGCCTCATCTTCTCAAGGTCAGCTGACCGTGCCCGCCGCCGCTCCAGGTTGGAGCCCCGCTTGTCAGACTCACGTCGGGTCTGAACACAGGCGTTGATTGTGTGGCTCTGTGAGGAGAAACCAGAGAAATGGAGAGAGGAGTCGAAAAGCACACCATCGTTTCATTATTAATGTTGAAGAGTGTTTGGTGACACAGCTCCATTCCTCTGGTGTCCTTTGAACGAGGCAGAGTTGCTCAATGTCTGATTTGGTTTTCACATTTTACGGATATAAACATAAACCTTTGGCTGATTCTTTTTTTTCATGTACTTGCAAGAAAGCTTTAAAAGGATGCAATATATTTAAGTGACAAAAAAATATAAGAATAAGGCATTATTTTGTTTATTTCTTTTAAAATATTGCCAAAACCTGCAGTGTTTTTTTTGACTCAGTACTTTCAGACTTGCCTTCTCTGTGGGTTTTAGCTCCAAGGTTTCTACTCAAGATTCAAGAATAAATTTCGTCCAGCAGAGTCAGATTGGGCACATCATCCATGCCGTAGCCTTGCAAAAGACAACATTTATAAATAAAAATTGCAAAATACAAATACAGTATCACTGTATTAAGTAAATACTAGCAGCTCTTAAACCACAAGTAACATACACATACCCCAAATGAATGAGGTTGCTGTAATATGTACCTGTTGAGGCTCTCCAAGACTGTGGAAACTTTGATAAACATGACCACTCCTTAATGCATGTATTAAAAAATTAAAATTGTTATATTTTATTTATTTTTAAAAACATAGATCATAGTAAATTTATAAAAAAAAATACCAAAAAAAGCTGTTTTAAATTAAGTCACATAGAACCATGTGATGGCAAAATGCCTGCTAGATTAATAATAATCTATGATAGACTATAATTACATTGTGGCTCAATAAACAACCTTGTGGTATAAAGCAGTCAGCTGATAAACATTTTGTTCAAGAGATGTTTTCAGAAAATAAACTGCAATAGACAAACATTAATATAATGATAATGAAATGTTTGTTTATGGTGGTGTGCTTGTGTTCAAAGAATATTGTTTGAAACTGACTTTGGTTGGAAATTTGGTTGCAACACTAACTTCACCCTACAAAAAGCATAAATGTAAGAATTAGGTGTAATGGAATAACTATCTCAAGGAGGTTTCGAACTGTTGAAAATAGATTTTTAAACTGGAACATAGACAGAAAGTCAATGTAAACACTCATTACTGATGATTTGGGTAATCAGTCAGGACTTTTTGTAACTTAGGTTATTTGACTAAAACGATTGGAACCAGTTTCTTCATTGAGGAAAACTTACAGCATTCTGTGTTTTCCTGACATCCACCTGTTTTTGTCTCCATTCCAGTCGGTTGGACGGCCGCCAGTTGTCCTTTTCCTTGGTGCTGGACGGGGGTTGGCTCTCTGCTCTCGGCAGTTTGTGGATGACAGCCAGTTTGTTGTCATCAGAACTGTCCTGGTGACCTGGCTCAGAGCGAGGAGTGCAGCGACGGTGACGCCTTTTCGGTGCCAGATTAACCGGCTCCCCATCAGAAGATGATGTATCCGCCGGTCCATTTTCTGTTGTCGTATCATCTGAAGGTCCACTAGTGTTTGGAGCCGCCATAACTGGACAACTGCTGACCTTGTTCACGCCATTTTCTATAACAGCTCCTTTAGATTGAAGATACACAGAAAACATTGCGGGTCAAAAGAAACCAGTATTTCATTACCCTTTTTCTGTCATTATGTTAGAGCAGGCATTTATTTTTAGGCATTTACATGCATGTTAATGACTTGGTTATAAACAGATTAAAGTAATAATCTGATGATAGTGACTCACAATAATAGCTAGATTGAAATTAGAGTTAAAGATCCTCTCAAGACATGCTTAAGGACATAAAATACTCTTCTGACTAGTGAATTGTCCAACACAAAAAAGTTAAACTAACTCTCTAGAAACTACATCCAGTGCTTCCAATAATACAGAATCTTTAAATATGCAAATATTTTTCAACAACTGCTTTACACAAAAAGTGCTCTTCTTTGTTCCTGAGACATTATTTGCCTTTTTTTAAATAATTTTGTAGATAAACCATTTAATTGATCCTAAAACTCCAGTCCAATGACAATGATAAAAACATATTATGGAGAGAAGACATGGCAATTCGTTGTAGCTTTGCTGACTCCATAGTAGCTACAAACAGGCATTGATCAGGCATCTCCTTTCTGAAACACAGCCAAGGCAATCTTAACAAAGACAAAAAATCTCTGAGCCTAGTGTGTGAAGAGGGGGGAACTGTATTTTTAACATCAATGTCTCCTCTGGCCCTTATGCTGCCACGGAGAAGTTTACATAAAGGAGTACAAAAAACATGGTTTGAGGGTTTATTTGAATATTCCAAAACAATGTTACGTTTAATGCTTCACTTTCTTCAAATACGGTTCATGTAAATCTTTGTTTTCTTGAACTAAACTCAAAACTTAAGTGATATTACATTTTTTTTCCTACTGCAACCTGATTAAAAATATTTAGGTTTAGCATGTAGACACCTTATATTCAATTGTGATACAACTTCCTTGTTGATCATTTTCCTTTATTAATTGTTTGGTTTTCAGGAGAGAAAGGGCACAATAAAGCGTTTGATGTTCTTCAATTTAGAAGTGTTTTTTTTAGCTAAAATTACATGTAAATTCCAGCCTATAAAGTATACAGTTTTCCGACCTGTGGTTGGTGAAGTATCTACAGCTGGTTCTTCTGCGGCTCCCACTTCAGCCGCTCCACCCTCGGAAGGTGATTTGGGTCCAGGATCGGACCGCCATTCTTTCTGTTTTACCTCCAAGGACGGCGGTGGCTGTGGTGAGATGGACAGAGGTGCAACCTTGTTCCTGGTCAGCCTTGGCGTGGACCAGCCACTGGAGTCAGAGGTGCTGTCCCAGCCCTCCCAGAACCAGGGCTTGTGGGAATGCTCCATCACCCGCCGAGTCAGACGATACTTCAGCGAGTCTTCGTAGCATTTTGAAAATGTCTCCCATTTGGGATCCCTGAACTTTTTCATGTATTCTGTACGGATCTTCTTGGTCACCATAATGCTCCTTATTGCTGATGCTTGGTCCAAATCACTGGGGGTAAAATACACTAATAACAGTATGAAGTTACATAAATACAGAGCTCTGTACATGACTTGGGTATTGTTTTTTAATCACAGGGTAACAGTATACATAACAGTATGACATTAGTCATAGGATTGTGAAACATTAAATTGTTTTTAATGGTTTGCTAATTTTTTGGACTTCAGCTCATAAAATTTGTTTTAGATGATAAAGGATGTTTTTGAAATTATAAACAATTTACAAGAGTACAAAAAGCAGACTGAAAAATGGCCCTAGAAAGAAAGCAGAAATGACATTTCTGTCAGTCAGGGGTCTCCAACCTTGCTCCTGGAGAGCTACTGTCCTGCTGGCTTTGTGAATCTCCCCACTCCAAAACACCTGATTCTGATTATCAGCTCCTTGTAGCTTTGACAAATTTGTTAGGGGCTTGTTAATAATTAGAATCGGGTGTGATGTGGGGAAATTCACAAAACCAGCAAGAAAGTAACGCTCTAGGGTTGGAGATCTCTGCTTGAAGTTACTGGTACCAATTAGGCAAAGGGAAGAAAAAAATATAGCTTCAGTTTTTTTTCACTTGTCCTTGACTTTTGGTGAAATATTGGATCATTCAAATGTTTACTGAAACTAAAAATTTAGAGGGTAAAACACTATTTGGTGGAGCTGCTAAAAACTCTGAGATGTGAAATGTGACCCAAATACACTCTGCTGCTTGACAACGTGCTGTATTCTAAAAATAGGTTATATGATTCATTGTGTCAACTATTCATCTGAAAATTAACTAAAGCTGTCAAATAGAATTGGCGGAGTGGACATGTGAAGAAGAACCAAATGAAAATACTTGACTATGGTACCTCAAATTTGTACCTGATTGAACAGTACTTGAGAAATTGTAGTTAGTCTTTTTTCCACCACTAGTATCCAGACCAATTGCAAACAACAATTATGTCAACATTCAGTCACATAAATAAAATAGGATGTTTCGGGGGAAATCTACTTGCGGCACTTGATAACGTCTCTCTAGCAGGTGTGGTCCCACCTCCTTCTGCAACAGATTACAGTCAGCAGAGGTGGATTATTTGCCTTATTACTAATGTTTCATGTAGACAACCACGGATCATGTATGTCCACCAGGATTCCTCCCGCCTACACACCCTTTTTCGTTTAATTGCATTTCTTTAAACCTAACGGGGTATATTAAGTGAAACAAACTACATTAATTATTCAGTTATCTGGGCTGGCCTATAAAGCAATGACGTTATTCAGAGCAACATTTACTCTAATTCTCGTTATTTAATAGCAAATTGATTCTAAATAATTCATTTATTTGATCCGTAAGCGAAACAACGTTATAAATGTCTTGTTTTGAAGACGTTTGGCTAAGTCACACCCAACCCGTCTTTGGATGGATTTTAGTTAAACAGATGAAAACACGTTTGTCAAGGGTAGATGAAAATGTGTTAAAATGTGAGGTTTAAATCCCAGCAGTCCGTGTTATCAGCCATATTTTCCCCTCACCTCTCTCCGTTAAATCGCGTTTGTAAACACGGTGAGGTTTCAATGTTGAGCCTAACGAAAGAATATTTTAACGTAAAATATAATCTGTACTCACCCAGACTTCATTCCAGGGCAGTTAGGTGAGATTTACACCCGGTCTGTGCCTACAATCCGAGGGTTATGCGACGAGCATTGCTCCACTTCTCCGAGGCGAGAAACAGCTTAAAGCGAGCGTCTTATAATACAGCTTCCGATTAAGACTTTCAAAGTAAAACTGATAAAGGGAGCCTGTCAGTAGTTGGAGGAGTACTCGAATCCTTTCATTGAGTAAACATAGCAATACAATAATGTAAAATACCCCATTACTATTTAGAATGCATATACAATCCTACCTGGGTCATGATAATTTATGGGAAAGTAAAGAAAAATAACATTCTGACACACAAATCGATTTAAATTTTTGGACTTTTTATAGTCTTTGATTTTTGGTCAAATAGTAGATCATTCAAACATTTAATAAAAAATTATAATTAATGTAAGAGGTTTATAGTCAAAAATAACATTTAGTGGAGCAGTTTAAAACTCAGACATTTGAAAAGTGACCTGACTACATGTTACTTTTTGTAAGATGTCAAAGAACAAAATGTTTGGAAACTTTTTCAGATTTAACTATGTGTTTTATTTTAAAGCTTGCTATATTATGGACCGTGTCAAATCTAGAGCTGTCAAATAAATGTAGTGGAGTAAAATGTCCAATATTTCCCTCTGAAATGTAGTGAAGAAGTATAAGTAGCATTAATACTAAAGTAGACATACCTTTAAAATACTTAAGTACAGTAGTTGTATATTATGTATTTAGTTATTGTATACCACTGGAGTTAATGAAATAAGTTATAAATGTTTCATTTTATGTTGGGTGAGGTAATACAGTATGAAAATTGTGTGTGTTTCATTAAATAGAGCAGTATAATTATGGTCATTTTGAGAATGTATTGCTAAAGATGTTCCTATTTGGATGTTTTTGTACTGGAATGTTTATATGTTTGTGTAATTATGTTTGTAATAAATGGTTTTATAGTTGTAGCCTACCAAGGTGTCAATGTCATTATTCATGTTTGTTATCTACACACAAAAAATGAAACATTGTGCTGACACAAACATTTCTTAGTCAAAGAGGCAAAGAGGTGTTATTCACAGGCCTCTCTGACTAAGGTTACAAGATCATAATTATTGGGTTTTGAAGAATAATGTGACTGAAATGGGTTTCCCCTGTTTGTTACCTTTATTCTGAAAGAAAAATCATACATTTCTGGTAAAGTCCTCGTTAACTCATGCCGTTTTTGGTTTGAAAGTGAAGCAGAAATGTAGTAATATAAAATGAAATAATTGTTTATGAAGATGCGGACACCAAATCGCGCATGCGAGCTGTGCCTACATCTGTGCTGTGACAACGGGCGAAAACAGATATTAAGAGAATTTAACGCCCCATCTGTGTGCGAGAGTAATAGCTTAGTTACCTTGATGTAACTCTACTTCTATAAATTTATGCATGAGTAGGACTAGGTCTAAATCGTTTGGGCATCCTTGCCACTGTTCCCACCTGCACTTTGAGGTTGTACATGTAAAAGGCATAGGATAGTGAGAAACGCAATTTCGATTCCTTTGTATGTCAAGTATATGTGAAGAAATTGACAATAAAATTGACTTTGACTTTAATTGAATTTATCTTATAAACATGAAATCATTAGTTAACAGACTCAACCGTGTTTCCAGAAACATTGTAGAGAGTTGCAATTATTTTTTCCCAAATATGATAACACAAGCAAAAATAGGCACTAAAATTGAAATATTGAAATAACCTCTCCATAGAAATATCTGATGTGGTCAATATCATAATTTTCTTTCTTCTCGTATGTATGTGTGTATGTATGTATATACACACACACAAACACACACTTTAGTTTGGAGTAGCTCTCCTAAAAACACCAGTAAGATTGTCTTTATCCTTAAAAAAAAAGAGAAAAAGATCAACAGAAATTTATTTTCTTTATGTAGCACCACCTACTGTATACTATGCCACCCCTTGACTTCCCACACCCAGGGCAAGAGGAACCCTGTCACTCAAGCAATCCACCAGACCACAAGGTTTTAGAAAAATATATATATACAAAGTTTATTGGTTATACATTAAAATACTCCCAGCAATGTTGCACAGGTTAAAACAGTAAAAAACAAAAAACACACAAAAAAAAAACATAAACATGACATAGGGGGCACCATAAACCTCCCTGTACTACGCGGCCGAGTTACCAGCCCAATTAACAGAGTAGTGATTGCACCAAGGTCCCGCCCCCCGTATACACACGTGAGAGGACACACACCCCTAAGGCAGAACAGAATTAATTCAATATATTCAAGCACTGCAATCCGTTTAACACAAAAAAGGGGAAACAACCCCAACTGCACCACACAGTCAAACAGCTATTCATATAAGCACGTTTAATAGGTAGAACTCAAACCGTAGCACTCAAGTGACTGGTAACCAGCGGGGCCGCGTACCCTGCACAGGCAAACACTAATAGCCAAGGGGGCTGGGCAGGGACAGGTGCTAAACAAGGAATGGCATTGGGCAGGGGAGACAAACACACGAAATAACAAACAGAACAAATAAAAAAAATAGCCCCCCCTCAGCCTAAGGCCTCTATACAAGTCAATTTAGGCCGCCCTCTGGCCACTAGGACAGAGGAGGGAAGACAAAATCAAACCCCACTAAGGACTAGGACAAAGAAAAGAAGCAGCAGCAGTCTCATCAAGCACGCACACACTTCACACTCTCATTGGGTAAATAACCTAAAAGAGAACAGCAGCTGAGCAGCATCTGAATCTAAACACAAAACTAAACAAAAACAAACAAAAACATACAAAAACAGACATTCGCAGCTGTACACGGTCATTGCAATCAAGTGTTGGTAAACAGTTTTTTTCTTTACTTAAACACCCATTTAAAATACAAAGGCAGAGCACTTGGAGTTCCAAAATACAATTAATTAATACTGCATCAACCATCAACTACTTATTAAATAAACCGTGAGAAACGGGACCCGAAGCACAGTACTACTTCTCACATAATGTGCAACATACCTGACGCGCTTATCACAGTGTTCACGCACACACAGGCTGGAGGGGTCCTGTACACAACCCACTACTCAGGCCGCCACTGGTTGCACATCATCCCAACACAGCGGCAAACTTTCTGTGTGAGGTCCCAAATAACACCGCAAGTGTAGGGAAAAAGTTTCCTGGCGACTTCTCCCCAGGCTGTCCAAACAGTGTACATTTAGTGCTCAGTAATAGGCCAAACACTGTCCAAATAAAGAGCAAAGAAAACTGCAGGCATACCTTTCTCTTGAAGAAACGCCACCCAAACGCTGCCAGCCACACTGCTCAAAGCTAGCACCAGAGGAAAGCTACCTGCTGAGGACCCCAAGGTGCCTATACAGATGCCAGTGCCATTAAACGGACCAATCACGTCCGTGTCAAGACAACATATGCACAGGAGGGGGAAGAAAATAAAATCACAAAAAATGGAAGAGGAGAACTTAAAGCAGGACTCCCACTCCTACATGCTACATTGACATGCTTATTACAAAGGGTAATATTGCCTACTACTATGTGATGGTAAATAAAGACTGGGTTTCTGTATGAACTGGTCAGTGCAGATTCTATTGATCATTTATTTAAACCAAATATAGTATAAGACTATTTTATACGACAATAATGGATCAGGATATTGTTCTTCGTGTAGATATGTTTGGCTCTTAAAAGAGCCTTT
This sequence comes from Eupleurogrammus muticus, assembly GCA_036785175.1. Taxonomy (NCBI): domain Eukaryota; kingdom Metazoa; phylum Chordata; class Actinopteri; order Scombriformes; family Trichiuridae; genus Eupleurogrammus; species Eupleurogrammus muticus. The sequence goes on along the minus strand of JAYKQN010000003.1, from coordinate 3,122,928 downwards.
ATTCAGGTTGTTATCTAGAAAACAGCTCACTTCTTCTTTGGTGCTGCCTTCTTAGTTTTGGGCTTAGCGACCTTCTTTGCGGGCGACTTCTTGGTAGCAGGCGACTTCTTGGTAGCAGGCGCCTTCTTAACCGCCTTCTTGGGGCTCTTGGCGGGCTTCTTAGGGCTCTTAGCTGCCTTTTTCACCGCTGAAGGCTTCTTCACCTTCTTTGGAGACTTCTTAGCGGCGACTGCCTTCTTGGCTGCCGCCGCCTTGGGCTTCTTAGCTGCGGCGGGTTTTTTGGCGGCGGGCTTCTTGGCTTTAGGAGCGGGTTTCTTTGTAGGCTTCTTGGCTTTGGCGTCAGTCGTTTTGTTCATCTTGAAGGAGCCAGAAGCTCCGGTCCCCTTGGTCTGGACCAGAGTCTTCTTTAGCACCAAGCTCTTGAGGGCTATCTTGACGCGGCTCTTGTTCTTGTCCACGTCGTAGCCTCCGGCGAGCAGAGCCTTCTTGACGGCGGCGAGAGACATGCCGTTCCGCTCCTTAGAAGCGGCCACAGTTTTAACGATGAGCTCGCTGACACTAGGACCAGCCTTCTTAGTTCTGGAAGCCTTCTTCTTGGCCGCAGCGGCGGCGGGAGCTGGAGCTGTTTCGGACATGATCTCCTTTGTTCGGATAAGAGACAAGTTGACGTGGGTCTGACTAGAAACTGTTGGCGAGTCTGAGGCAGGGGGCTAGTTTAAACACAGCTGAGAACCGTGGAGACTCAGCCAAGCTGCTGCCTCCTCTGTGCAGCTTGAGTGTCTCTTACACTTGTGTTTTCTGTTTACGATAAAACCGTGAAATAAAAAGTGTAGCAAAAATCCCAAAAGCTGACATTTAAAGCAGCAGATAGCGGACTTATGTTTCCTTATATTGAACTCACGTACAGTTCTGCTGCTGCCTGCGTTTTCTTTCCGGAGCAAACAAACCGCCTCCTTTTACCGTCCAAAAGAGCACTGCTCGGTGGCTTTTCACTTTGGTTTCTCTCCTAAATGTTGTAAAACAAATCAGAGATCAACCGTAAGCAGTTCAATAACTGGCTCACATGTTCGTTCGCGAATTAAAAGAAAAACAAAATCATCTGTTGTGATCGGTTTATAATAAAAATATGCTATTCTGGTAGTAGCAAACACACTGGTTGGGCTTCTGGTGCAGTTTGGTCATACTTACTGTTAGAGCTTCCCTGAAGCTATGAAATTGCATTCTGTTATTCTTAGTCTATTCTACAGTTTAATTAAACATTGTGCAAGAGTGCAAGTCACTGCAATGTGTGTATTACTCGTTTTATGTATGAGTCTGATATTAATGAACATACTCTTTCACTATGTGAAAATAAAATGAAATATTTAACTTTCCATATTATATTTAAGATAAGACTTTATTGATCCCACAACGGGGAAAATTGTCTGCTACTGCAGCGTACAGAGAAAAGAAAAGAAAGCTAAAGAAGATAAAAACTATAAAAAATAAAAACTACACAACACTATGTACAAAGTTTGTAAAACTTGTTGATGCGCATACACAGTATGCATTATGGACAAAAATAATACTGATAAATAGCAAGAAAAACGAAAAAAAGTATGCATAACTTAAGCATATACACATACATACATACATACATATATTTACATATTTGCATATATATACGGACATACGTATTCAGGCACATACACACATGTACACATAGCTAATGCATACTTAAGGTGCAGGGTGTGTGTGTGTGTGTATGTAGAGAAAAGTGACGAGTTAAATTAATCACCATATCAGTTAAACTTAAATTCAAATTTATTTTCCTTCTCTTTTAAAGAAGCCCCGCATGAAAGTTACTATTAAATATTGCCATTAAAAGTTTATTTAATTCTGTTTTTCATAAAAAGTAAATGTTCAGTATGGAAATGAAAGTGAGGAAGATTATGAAGGATCATGAAAAGGCATGTAAGATACCTATCTTATTTTATGTATAACAATAAACAGTGAAATTCAGATACCCTTCAAATCTTTGAGTAGAAGAGTGTTTTACAGAGATTCAACTGAGATAACAAATCTGTCACTAATATACTTGGAATACCTCTCAATAATTTTTGTAAAAAGAAAAAATGATACAAATGGCCTCTTAAATTACAAGAAACCAATATAAACACTAAATGTACATTTTCAGAGACCTGATGAACTATATTTTAAAGACAGTCCTTTGTAAGTATTTAATGAGTTATTCTATAATGGTGATGACACCATTAACAAAACTGTACATCACGTCAAAATAGATATATAAATAGAGCTGAAAAATAAAACGTGCCCCACAGTGACGTGAGAGAGGAATTGTGTCATCAATAGTCAGATAGAACGGAGATGCTGCAAGGCCTGTTGTGAGCAGGGCATCAACTCCTCATTCATCACTGCCTCTACCATGCTGATTGTTTAGTGTAATGTATGGTTTGTCCTTTTCTGTCTGTACAGTCATTGTAGTGCTTAGCTGTTCATGTAGTCTATGTATGGTGCTGTGGGGAAAAAAGACTCACTAGTACTGAACCTGGTCATTGTAAACAAGGTGTACATGACTGTGACGATGGTCTGTTATGCAGTAATATAGTAATTACAAATTAGTTTGAATTAAACCAGGCACCACACTAACATGGACGAATGGAATTGTCTTTAGTGGAGTTTGAGGCTCTTAAAAGAGCCATTGTTGTTCGGTGGAGCAGTAGTCTAAGCTCTCTCTCCACGGATGCGGCGGGCTAGCTGGATGTCTTTGGGCATGATGGTGACCCTCTTGGCGTGGATGGCGCACAGATTGGTGTCCTCGAACAGACCGACCAGATAAGCCTCGCTGGCCTCCTGCAGAGCCATGACCGCGGAGCTCTGGAAGCGGAGGTCGGTCTTGAAGTCCTGGGCGATTTCTCGGACCAGACGCTGGAAGGGCAGCTTGCGGATCAGCAGCTCGGTTGATTTCTGGTAACGGCGGATCTCTCTCAGAGCCACGGTACCGGGTCTGTAACGATGGGGCTTCTTCACTCCGCCGGTGGCCGGGGCGCTCTTACGGGCAGCCTTGGTGGCCAGCTGCTTCCTGGGAGCTTTACCTCCGGTAGATTTACGGGCGGTCTGCTTAGTTCTTGCCATTGCGTCCTGATCTGATCAAAAAAGAGTAGTCTGAAAAAATGGAGACGCGCTGTTCTTAAACATTTGGCTCAACCGCGTAAAGTGACGCTGTTTCACATTTCCAGGTCTTGATTGGCAATTGGCTCCTGGAGCTCAGCACCGCCTAAAGGGGGACCTTACCCACCGACTGAACCTTGCTGCTGATTTGAGGAAAACTTCAGGAGAGGACCGCCTTCTGGAAACTCTTTATTGATTGGTGCGACACGAACCGACCGCACTGCGAACATATTAAAGGAGGTTTGGGGCATCTGTGACACAGTTTCTTTAGTGCAGACTTTAGAAAAACGATCTCAACATGAGTGGACGAGGCAAGACCGGAGGAAAGGCCCGCGCTAAGGCAAAGACTCGCTCCTCCAGAGCTGGACTTCAGTTCCCAGTCGGCCGTGTCCACAGGCTGCTTCGAAAAGGCAACTATGCTCAGCGAGTCGGTGCCGGCGCTCCCGTCTACATGGCGGCTGTGCTGGAGTACCTGACCGCTGAGATCCTGGAGCTGGCTGGAAACGCTGCCCGCGACAACAAGAAGAGCAGAATCATTCCCCGCCACCTGCAGCTGGCTGTCCGCAACGACGAGGAGCTCAACAAGCTGCTGGGCGGAGTCACCATTGCTCAGGGCGGCGTGTTGCCCAACATCCAAGCTGTTCTGCTGCCCAAAAAGACCGAGAAGCCCGTCAAGAAGTAAACTGGACAGCTGGAAAATAAACAAAGGCTCTTTTAAGAGCCACCCACTCCTGATTAAGAGCACATCCTTAACCGTCAGTATTAAATGTTTGTTTTTCTTGTTGCTTGTCCGATTCGGTATTAATAGCCAAACACCGGTCCTGGCACATAGGTCTTGTACACTCGGGTCGAGACTAAGTGTTTCAGCATTTTACTTAGTGCTTCACTGAGTTCCTTTTCATGCGGCACATACATGGAGGCGGAGGTATAAACACATTCAGGAACAATACATTATTTAGAGCAGACATGTCAAACTCAGTTTGGCTCTGGGGCCGGATCAGTAAAAGAATGCCAACTATTTAGCTTTGTTTTTCAGTACTATGCTTTATCATTAAGCCTACATTTGTAGCCTATTATAATCACGCATGACAAGGGATTTTTTTCTAAGCACAACGCATTTATTCACAAACAATGGAGAAAAAAATCATTTTCATGTTTGGCATTGAATGTGTTAACAACTGGTTTATTTTAACAGTTGAGTTAATGCAGTTTTACACCTGAACCAACTCCCCACACTAAACAAACTCAAGTGGGAGCTATGAAAAAATGCTATGCCTTAATTGTCATACTGCTTTGAAATAATAAATAAAAATACAAAATAAAAGTTTTAGCAGTGCATGGGCAATAAGATTAGACTACATCAGCTCAAACTACTAGGCTGGGCCTACTGAAGCTGAGAAAATACTGCACAATATTAATTGTCTTTAATATGAAACCAGATTAATCTTATTTTTAATGATCTTTATTCATGAGTGCAAACAAATGTCGTGTCATCACACTTTTTTCTCTCTCACTGCACTCCTGCAGTCTACTTGCTGCTGCTGGCTCATGAAACTTGGCATCTTTTTGCCTTTACAAGTGCGTCGATATCAGGTGTCAAATCCTGAGTAGCAGCACATTTAACAATGTCATTCAAGTGTTCATTTGTTAACCTTGAGCGCTGCTTTGTTGTTGTTCATCACGGAGAACACCTGTTCACAAAGATAAGTAACCTTTGCAGCCATGGCTGTTAATTTGGGGTAACCTGGCACAAGATACTGATAAAACGTATCCAATCCCACGGACCCAAATTTATCCTTCATAGCGGAATCGCACTGCATTGAGTGACAACTCTGTTACGGCCCTGCAATGTAGTGTTAAGTGTATTCAAGTGTTGCGTAATATCAACCATGAAGGCAAGATCCTGCACCCATTCCTTGCATTGAAGTTCCTTTACTGGGCGTCCTTTCTTCTAAATAAAATAATAAATAATTCTCAGTCCATTTTTCCTGGAAAACCCTGCACTCCGTGTCCACTTTTCTTTTTTTGACAGTGCCATTTTGGAAAGGGTGTGTTGACCGATAACTTGTTTAGTAGTACTAGTGGTGAATGGTGAAGCAAGCTTGTCGGTTTATTTCTAGTTGGACACATAACGTTGCGAATGTTTATTTCCTGGTACTAACTCGTGTCAGTGCCGCATGCTGGACGTGAGCTCTTTTACACATTTACTGCCCTCTAGCGGCCGGAGGGAGCATTTGAGTTTTATTTATTTTAAAGAATCATAACTTTTGATAGAAATGAGCTAGTGACTCGCTTCTTTTTTGACATACTCAAATTTATGACGGGCCGTATGTTTGACATGCCTGACTTAGAGAGATGGAGCCCCAGAGTGGGTATGACCTACTTATTAAAAGTAAACTGCATTTATCTAGTCATTTCAACCATTTCCAGTGTTCCGTCACCCTTTCAAACGCGTTTATACATTGATGGCAGTGGCAGAAATACAAGGAAGCTAAAACACATAAGGAAGCTAAAACATACACATTCACAGCCATCATAATACCAATAGATGTGATATATCAGTCAGCTTTTGGCATCACTACATTTCATGTCAAGCAACTCACAAGACACCAAAGCACTCACAGCAAGTGTATTCACAAAAATAACCCACCACACATGCTGTTAAGACATTTCTTGATACAATTATCAGGATTGCTCTTTATGTGAAGATATGTGGCTCTTAAAAGAGCCTTTATTCAGGTTGTTATCTAGAAAACAGCTCACTTCTTCTTTGGTGCTGCCTTCTTAGTTTTGGGCTTAGCGACCTTCTTTGCGGGCGACTTCTTGGTAGCAGGCGACTTCTTGGTAGCAGGCGCCTTCTTAACCGCCTTCTTTGGGCTCTTGGCGGGTTTCTTAGGGCTCTTAGCTGCCTTTTTCACCGCTGAAGGCTTCTTCACCTTCTTCGGAGACTTCTTAGCGGCGACTGCCTTCTTGGCTGCCGCCGCCTTGGGCTTCTTAGCTGCGGCGGGTTTTTTGGCGGCGGGCTTCTTGGCTTTAGGAGCGGGTTTCTTTGCAGGCTTCTTGGCTTTGGCGTCAGTCGTTTTGTTCATCTTGAAGGAGCCAGAAGCTCCGGTCCCCTTGGTCTGGACCAGAGTCTTCTTTAGCACCAAGCTCTTGAGGGCTATCTTGACGCGGCTCTTGTTCTTGTCCACGTCGTAGCCTCCGGCGAGCAGAGCCTTCTTGACGGCGGCGAGAGACATGCCGTTCCGCTCCTTAGAAGCGGCCACAGTTTTAACGATGAGCTCGCTAACACTAGGACCAGCCTTCTTAGTTCTGGAAGCCTTCTTCTTGGCCGCAGCGGCGGCGGGAGCTGGAGCTGTTTCGGACATGATCTCCTTTGTTCGGATAAGAGACAAGTTGACGTGGGTCTGACTAGAAACTGTTGGTGAGTCTGAGGCAGGAGGCTTATTTAAACACAGCATGAGAACCGTGGAGACTCAGCCAAGCTGCTGCCTCCTCTGTGCAGCTTGAGTGTCTCTTACACTTGTGTTTTCTGTTTACGATAAAACCGTGAAATAAAAAGTGTAGCAAAAGTCCCCAAAGCTGACAGTTAAAGCAGCAGATAGCGGATTTATGTTTCCTTATATTGAAGTCACCTAGAGTTCTGATGCTGCCTGCGTTTTTTCCGGAGCAAACAAACCGCCTTCTTTCACCGTCCCTAAGAACACTGCTCGGTGGCTTTTCTCTTTGGTTTCTCTCCTAAATGTTGTAAAACAGATCGGAGATCAACCGAAAGCAGTTCAATAGCTGGCTCAGATGTTCGTTCACAGATTAAAAGTAAAATAAAACCACCTGTTGTGATCGGTTTATAATAAAATTAAGATATTCTGGTAGTAGCAAACACACTGGTTGGGCTTCTGGGGCAGTTTGGTCATACTTCCTGTTAGAGCTTCTCTGGAGCTACGAAAATTTAATCCGAGGATTTAAAAAATAAATAAATACAGTTTAATAAGTATCGTGCAGAACTGCAAGTCACTGTAATGTATGTATTTCTCTCTTTATTGTGTGTATGGATCTGCTATTAGTTAACAAACACACTGAAAACCATTTCCCTTTTGTTCCACTAATGTGAAAATAGTTATGTATTTTATTTAAGTAGTATAAGCATATTAGTTAACACAAGTCTACATTTATTTTCACTTTTCAAACAGCTCACAAAGTTACCATTAATTAATGTAATTAAAAGTTTGATTTTGTTTTTCTTTAAAGATTAGGTAGGATAATTGGCATGTATGCTACCTTGAACTGAGACAACATATCTGTCACTAATATACTTAGGATACCTCTTAACTGTATATTTATTAAAGTAAAATAGGAAACACATGTTTATTTTGAGAGTAAATAAATAATATAAACATACACTCTTTGTTTCCTATTTGAAGAGAAACATGTTCCTTCCTTCAGATTTGAGTAATATAGTTTACAATAGTGAAACTCGATAGAGAATCCCCTTATGATTCCTATCCCACCATGGCCATCATGATCTGGCATGCATCATATTTCTCATAATCATAAACCTTAGACAGTTCATGATACATCTGAACTTCAAAAACTATAGGAACATGGGGGAATAGAGCTTTATATTGATTGAAGTTCTGTGCTTTTTAATTATTATTATTTTTTTACCTCATCTTGTACAGAATATCAATTGAGATGTATGAATTTCTATCTTTCTTTTTAGGTCCTCTGGTGCATCAGGAACCAGTTCCAGCCATAGTAACAGACAGGGCCGCAGTCATTTAAGCAATCACTAAGGTGGATGAGATGCTCGTTGAAGCCATGTCTATGTCCGGCAACAGCATGGAAAATCAAGGTTGATCCTGATATTGTCCCTTACCCACTAAAGTTCAGTTTAAGAGAGGTTCTAGAGTTCAGCCACATCTCAACTCCAATTTAAATTTCTTCTTTTCTTGATGCAGAAATTCTGAAGGCTGGCTTACCACAGTGGAATAGTATACCTAGACTTGTTGCTCTGCTTAGCAGTGCCAAAGGACACATGAAATGTGCTAAACAATTTCCATGTTGCCTTTCCCTCCACCATCACTGTGGGCAGATTCACAACAATCTCTTCCAATCTGCTGAGTGATGTAGAATTGTATATTCAATGACCAGAAGAAGGGTACAGGGATGTATTACTGTCCTAATTTAAATAGATTCCAATCATTCTTTCATATTCTTCCATATGTTTTCAAACTTTATTACAAATTAAAGATTTGTAAATATGACACCCATGACCAAAAAGTATAGGAATGTTCAATATGTTACAATGGATGTAATTATAGCAAAAGTAAATTCCCAGTTTGTAATGGACCCTTTGCAACCCCCTCAAGGACCATTGTTTTTGTATGAACTGTCTTTAAAAGTTCTATAACTTGGCTTTTGATCAGAAGAGTTCATTAAATCTTTTTTTTTATAACCAAAGCAGTCACTTGAATTATACACAAATTATACTTTGTTGTTAAACTTTGTGCCAGTGGTCTGCAACACCTGAAGACCATTTTTTTTATTTGCTAGTGTAGGTAATCTTCCACATATGCACCTATGTATTGTGCACATTATAAAATATTGTTTATATTGTAACATGTATTATGCAAAAAAAATCTGGGCCTGAACTGTATGGAGGACACATTGGCATTGTCAACAATAATTACTTGTAATAATAATAATAATTTCTTGTGATATATACCCTGGACGATTTAAAAGACATCACTAGGTCATTTGCTAGCAGTGCTTCAAAATGCAAAAAGAAGAAATGGGAATGTATTGAGTTAGCCATTTATTGCGGACAACATTTAAACTGGAATAGGCTGTTTTTTTCAGCTGATCAAAAGTTTATAAGGATCAACGTGGCTGTCCATCAAGACACAGGACGATCCTTGGGACAAGAGACAAGTTTTATTCCCTGATGAGAAAAAACTTAACCTTGATGGTCCTGATGGCTTCCAACGTTACTGGCGTGACAAGGAGATCCCACCTGAGATGTGCTGTGATGTCCTTTTCCTTCATTGGAACAATGGAGCTCCAGGTTGTGCAAAGGCATAAAACTGCAGCTGGTTATCTGTCAATGTTGCATGAAGGTCATCATCTGTGTCCTACTGTTTTTCAACAGGACAGCGCTGCAGTTAACAATGCTTGCCTGACAAAGGACTTCTTCTAGAAGAACATCACTATTTTGAACCATCCTGCTTGTCCCCCTGATCTAAATCCAATTGAGAACATTTGAGGTTAGATGGCAAAGAAAGGTTACTAAAATGGACGCCAGTTCCAGACAGTACCCTCCATGAAGCAGCTTCACTACTTGGAGCAACATTCCGACTAGCCTCCCTGAAACACTAACATCAAGCATGCCAAAATTGAAGGGATTAACAGGAAATAAGTCCTTTTTTAAATTTCTTTTCTATTTTAGGGTTATTTTTTTTAGATGTGGTCTTAAACTTTAGCTGATGGACAACCTATTTTAGTTGTTGCAAGTGTTGTTTGCCATAAATTGTGTACTCAATTTGTTGGCCTCACACTCATTTCTTCTTGTTGCATTTTGAAGCACTATCTAGACACATGAGATCCAACAGTGCAAAATGTGAATTATTGCAATTTTTCAAATAGGTATAATTTTGATCAGGTTATTAACACGCATGGGTGTTAGTCACCCCCCCCCCCCCCCAGTGTACAGTTAAACTACACGCCAAAATCCTTTTCGTCCTTAATATAGAAGCATGATAACGGTCTTTCAAGGGCATCCCATGTACCAGGACGTGCTCTTTATAAGGAGTAACAGCCTTTTTGCTTGGTTATTACAAAATTAATGATTTTGCGTCCGGATCAAACTCATCACATCTCACATCTGAAGGGTATTTGGGAGGCAACCAGAGCGTTTCGCATTTGGAGAACAGCAATGAATGAAGTGAGATCTCGTAACAGGATTTAAAGTGTACATGACCTATGTGCCAGGACCGGTGTTTGACTGTTAATACCGAATCGTACAAGCAACAAGAACAACAAAACACTTAATATTGACGGTTAAGGATGTGCTCTTAATCAGGAGTGGGTGGCTCTTAAAAGAGCCTTTGTTTATTTTCCAGCTGTCCGCCAAAGTCCAGTTTACTTCTTGACGGGCTTCTCGGTCTTTTTGGGCAGCAGAACAGCTTGGATGTTGGGCAACACGCCGCCCTGAGCGATGGTGACTCCGCCCAGCAGCTTGTTGAGCTCCTCGTCGTTGCGGACAGCCAGCTGCAGGTGGCGGGGAATGATTCTGCTCTTCTTGTTGTCGCGGGCAGCGTTTCCAGCCAGCTCCAGGATCTCAGCGGTCAGGTACTCCAGCACAGCCGCCATGTAGACGGGAGCGCCGGCACCGACTCGCTGAGCATAGTTGCCTTTTCGAAGCAGCCTGTGGACACGGCCGACTGGGAACTGAAGTCCAGCTCTGGAGGAGCGAGTCTTTGCCTTAGCGCGGGCCTTTCCTCCGGTCTTGCCTCGTCCACTCATTTTGAGATCGTTTTTCTAAAGTCTGCACTAAAGAAACTGTGTCACAGATGTCCCAAACCTCCTTTAATATGTTCGCAGTGCTGTCGGTTCGTGTCGCACCAATCAATAAAGAGTCTTCCAGAAGGCGGTCCTCTCTACAATTTTCTTCCAATCAGCAGCAAGGTCCTCCTTTAGGCGGTGCTGAACTCCGAAAAATCAACAATCAGGATCTGCAGTTAAGGGATTATGATGCGATACTATAATTAGAAACAAATGCTCCTAAATCTTTTTTTTGGTAAATGGAGGGATTAAATACAACAAAAATATATTTTATCAGTATGACTTCAAAGTGAAGGTGGTAAAAAAAAAAAAACTCAATTAGTAGACTCTACTTTATGAAGTGTAATACGTGTTTCAGCACCTCGTAGATTATGAGAAACAGTCCTCTGAATAACAAAGTGGTTTGGCTGCAGCTACAAAAAACAGTTCCTTTAGGAACACATTTTAATGTGTTTATGAAAGCAGAACCTCACCAAGACAAAACGCTCTTAACACATTTATGTAGTGTTTCATAAGCTATACTTGATAAATGTTTAGTAAGCATCAGGTTTTTATGTATGAAACTCAATACCATGCCATGTAGTGGAGGAAGTAATAACTTTTGTAATATGAGCAAGTTGTTGACACTTATACATTCCTTGTGAGCTTTTCAATCTCAGATTCACAGGTCTTGATTTCTGTAAAGTGTACTAGTTTAAGTTATTCTCCACACATCTTAAGAGTAAACATTTTACAGCCAGTACATACACAACCAATAAACATATTTAGAAGAATTTGAGCTTTTAGCTGATATGAGTGGTCCTGAAAAGGACCTTTTTCAAAAATTGACATTGGGCGTGACAAGAGTTTGATGATTTGTGCACCAAGGGGATTGAGTTGAATTAAAAGTCAACTTAATCTTCAAAATGTGTCAAGATACAAAGAAAAGGCGTGGGTTAACACGGTATAAAAGTTCTGGATCCATGTGCAATTAATTAGGTCAATGCAGTTTGCAGTAGAGGGCACTTTTATATCAATTTAAGGTAGTAAGAGGTCTTATGGAAAAGTTGAAAAACATGACTAAAACACACATGTTGGAAGGATTACAGCACTTAGTTGGTGTGGGTGGTCCTGAAAAGGACCTTTGAGTTGCTGGTACAAACAGCAGAGTTACTTGGAGCTGGTGTACTTGGTGACAGCCTTGGTGCCCTCAGACACCGCGTGTTTGGCCAGTTCACCAGGCAGCAGCAGACGGACGGCAGTCTGGATCTCTCTGGAGGTGATGGTGGAGCGCTTGTTGTAGTGAGCCAGGCGGGAAGCCTCACCGGCGATACGCTCAAAGATGTCACCAACAAAGGAGTTCATGATGCCCATAGCCTTGGAAGAAATGCCGGTATCAGGATGGACCTGTTTCAGCACCTTGTACACGTAGATGGCATAGCTCTCCTTCCTAGTCTTTCTCTTCTTCTTCCCAGTTTTGGTGGCCTTAGACACGGCTTTCTTGGAGCCTTTCTTGGGCGCTTTCACTGGATCAGGCATGATCAACTCGTTGGATACAGCAATGACTCGAACGAATACAGCAAGTGTCAAACGGCCGTTACTATATATCCGTCTGATGCAAACATTGCTGCGCTGTTTCTCGTGTGCGATTGGATGAGTTCTTAATTAGCGAGTCCGCATGCGTATTACAAAATACCGCCCAAAGATGTTGAACAGACTTGAAATTAGATGAAGCTAAAAATAAACTAACACGTTAGAATTCATTATTATGAAATGTTTTGTTGAACCATAATCAAGAATAAATCGATTGAGCTTTTATCTATTAAATCACTTCCAGTTGGCATGACAATACTTAATTATAATACAATTCATAATATAAATGTCATTTATGTCCCCATGCTGGACCCCTTTGACCCCTTAAATTAACTCTGCATGTCTTTTCCTCATATAACAAATTTAAAATACTTTTGTACAGTCAAACCTATTGACAGTTTTTTTTTCCCTGGGAGGACTAATGAAACTGTCACCCACTATTTAAGAGATTATAAAATGTCAAAACTTTTAAATGTCACAGGTTCAGGTCTTGTTTGTGAAATCTAGACCACCAATATTTTCCTTGTACAGGACATAAGATTTAACCTTATAATTATGACCAGTAATATTTTATACACCACCCCACTCCCCTGTCATCAGTAGTCAGATAGAACGGAGATGCTGCAAGGCCTGTTGTGAGCAGGGCATTAACTCCTCATTCATCACTGCCTCTACCATGCTGATTGTTTAGTGTAATGTATGGTTTGTCCTTTTCTGTCTGTACAGTCATTGTAGTGCTTAGCTGTTCATGTAGTCTATGTATGGTGCTGTGGGGAAAAAAGACTCACTAGTACTGAACCTGGTCATTGTAAACAAGGTGTACATGACTGTGACGATGGTCTGTAATGCAGTAATATAGTAATTACAAATTACAGTTTGAATTAAACCAGGCACCACACTAACATGGACGATTGGAATTGTCTTTAGTGGAGTTTGAGGCTCTTAAAAGAGCCATTGTTGTTCGGTGGAGAAGTAGTCTAAGCTCTCTCTCCACGGATGCGGCGGGCTAGCTGGATGTCTTTGGGCATGATGGTGACCCTCTTGGCGTGGATGGCGCACAGATTGGTGTCCTCGAACAGGCCGACCAGATAAGCTTCGCTGGCCTCCTGCAGAGCCATGACCGCGGAGCTCTGGAAGCGCAGGTCGGTCTTGAAGTCCTGGGCGATTTCTCGGACCAGGCGCTGGAAGGGCAGCTTGCGGATCAGCAGCTCGGTGGATTTCTGGTAACGGCGGATCTCTCTCAGAGCCACGGTACCGGGTCTGTAACGGTGGGGCTTCTTCACTCCGCCGGTGGCGGGGGCGCTCTTCCGGGCAGCCTTGGTGGCCAGCTGCTTCCTGGGAGCTTTACCTCCGGTAGATTTACGGGCGGTCTGCTTAGTTCTTGCCATTGCGTCCTGATCTGATCAAAAAAGAGTAGTCTGAAAAAATGGAGACGCGCTGTTCTTAAACATTTGGCTCAACCGCGTAAAGTGACGCTGTTTCACATTTCCAGGTCTTGATTGGTAATTGGCTCCTGGAGCTCAGCACCGCCTAAAGGGGGACCTTACCCACCGACTGAACCTTGCAGCTGATTTGAGGAAAACTTCAGGAGAGGACCGCCTTCTGGAAACTCTTTATTGATTGGTGCGACACGAACCGACAGCACTGCGAACATATTAAAGGAGGTTTGGGGCATCTGTGACACAGTTTCTTTAGTGCAGACTTTAGAAAAACGATCTCAAAATGAGTGGACGAGGCAAGACCGGAGGAAAGGCCCGCGCTAAGGCAAAGACTCGCTCCTCCAGAGCTGGACTTCAGTTCCCAGTCGGCCGTGTCCACAGGCTGCTTCGAAAAGGCAACTATGCTCAGCGAGTCGGTGCCGGCGCTCCCGTCTACATGGCGGCTGTGCTGGAGTACCTGACCGCTGAGATCCTGGAGCTGGCTGGAAACGCTGCCCGCGACAACAAGAAGAGCAGAATCATTCCCCGCCACCTGCAGCTGGCTGTCCGCAACGACGAGGAGCTCAACAAGCTGCTGGGCGGAGTCACCATCGCTCAGGGCGGCGTGTTGCCCAACATCCAAGCTGTTCTGCTGCCCAAAAAGACCGAGAAGCCCGTCAAGAAGTAAACTGGACTTTGGCGGACAGCTGGAAAATAAACAAAGGCTCTTTTAAGAGCCACCCACTCCTGATTAAGAGCACATCCTTAACCGTCAGTATTAAATGTTTGATTTTCTTGTTGCTTGTCCGATTCGGTATCAACAGCCAAACACCGGTCCTGGCACACATAAGTCATGTACACAACATTTAAAATGTTCCTGTTACGAGATCTCACTTCATTCATTGCTGTTCTCCAAATGCGAAACGATCTGGTTGCCTCCCAAATACCCTTCAGATGTGAGTTTGATCCGGACGCAAGATCATTGTTTTGTAGTAACCAAGCAAAAGGCTCTTTAGAGCCACTGACTCCCGATAAAGAGCATACTCTGCTACATGGTACCATGGTTGATTATTTTATTTTTATATATTAAGATAATATCTAAGACTGATTACCCATGAATGGGGGTTGTGTGCTGTAAGGTAAGGAATGTCTGGGAGGATCTTCTTCTTTTTAGTTTCGGACGGCTCCCTTTCTCCAAGGCCAAACTTAGGTATCTGTGTGTGAAAACAACTCAGATACTCCAACCACTCTCACATAACTATACTTGACTTACATAAGGGTCCAATAGCAACAAGTTTATACAATGACAACAATTAGCATCAGTATTTGATAACAACTCTCATTATTTAAAACGATTAACAAATATATTCATATATTATAAAGATGATATCATACCATCCTATAAATAAATGATTACAATTATTAGTCATAAAGTACACATGAAGTTGAATTAAACAAATTATAACACAATTAAAATGCTTCAAAACTATACTTTCGTATATGTGTCAAAGAACAAACTCAAATCAGTTTGACTCATTATCTAAAATGATCAACAAATATATTGAACTATTAGAAAGATAATAAATCATCCTACAAATAAATGTCATAAAACACATGTGAAGTTGAATTAAAACAAATTATAATAAAATTAATCTGCTTTCATTTCAATTATTCAAGTAAATATATCAAAATTATATATATATATATATATATAATATTTTTTTTTTTTTTTTAAACACCAGTGGTGGGTTTTACATCATGGCTCAGTGCTGGTGGCTCTTGAGTTGCCAACAATCAACCTTTAAACTGCCTTCATGAATGTACTTCTAATCATTGACTGTTTGGCTAAAGTCTGATTCTCTGGTTGTACATCTGATTAGATTTTATTCAAACACTGATCTTAGCACAGAGGTCATGAACAGTATACTTGCTATTAAAATGATTTTGTTTACCATTTGCAAACCTACTTTATCAATTGTTTGCTGATCTGTAGTCCGAGTTCCTCTCAGACTACAGATTCCTCTGAGTTACTCTTCTGACTTCCTCCAGAAGATCTAAACAAAAGATGATCAATTTAACCCAATCTCTGTATTCAATCAATTAGTTTACAATCCCATCAGCTGGCTATATTGAATTTATGACTGTGGCTTTTAGTATTATCACAGATGTGCGGTTTTAAACGTTTGTATTTCCTGTATGTTTTAAAAATAGTTAAATACTTGTAAATGCCTTCTTGAATGCAGAGTCAACACAAGTATAACGTTAATCATAACATTAAAATAAATTGAAAAGACAGAAGATGGCAGTATTGGCCGGTTAAGTCAACAGCCAATAAAACCAACGAAGAAGAATGAAGAGGACGACTGTGATTGGTCGGTGGTTCGTATAAACCAACATGGCGCCGCTGCTGATCACAGCCAAAGATTTCCGGAACGAGCAGCAGAAAGACAACCTGTTCCGACCCTTTTAGGTAAAGCTTATTGGATTTTATTGTTTAATGTTTTTCATGTCCTTCTTTTGTTGTTCTTCTGAGTGTGGTGGAAAGAAATAGGCTGCTATGGGGCTTCTTTTGTTTTTTCATACATGCACAAATTAAATCATTGTGCTTTCTGGCAGATGTTTTTCCTTTCGCGTATACTGTCTTATCTTGCGATTTTGAGGGAGGTTGCCTGTGAAACCTCCCTCAAAATCGTCCTTCGGGTTTTTCTTTTTCTAACCTATAGCCAACCAGAGGCTGGGCGTCGTGTAGGAAACCTCTGAAGCAGTTATTTCAAGCAAGTCTTTCCTCAAACACAATTTAATTATTGAGAAAAGTTATTAAAAGTAACTGAAACATTCTTTATTGCAGCCACGTTTTTCATGGAGTAGGTGAGGTTTAATTAAATCCCTCTCAACTTGTCAGTTTAAGACCAGTACACGCCGTTCTATACCAAGAAGCTAATAGGCTATCAATTATTAGCGTGTTCCTAACACAAGCAACCGGCTTCACCCATATTGACCTGCTAATATTAAATTTGAACTTTAAATGATGATCCAGTGTGCTGATGGAGTCTGCGGTGTCTCGGGGCCTGTGGTAGATGCATGGTGGTTCCACCATGGAACAATAGTCGAACTTAATGGAAATGAAAATTATATAAATAATTGTGCTGCCTGGAAGTGATTAAATAAAAGGCCGTTTAAAGCCCACACTCAGCAGTATGTTCATAGTGAGGGCTATGACAAAACTGGACTGAAGCGTATTCTGATCCAGGCAGCAGGTGACAGGGCTGAAAAAGAGCTATAATTACTTCTGACAGTATACCTGATAATTCTGCTCTCTGATTGGCTCTTGACAGGATGACCTGCATTAATGATACCCTGATGTCATCGGTGGGGTCATTAGAGAAACATGTGTCCAAGCACAGTCTGCTTTGCTGGTAAGGTAACTGCAGCCTCAGGTCGTCTTCTGTCATCAATCAGCTACTTGTTGGTGTGATGTATTATAACATGAGGAGATGTTTGCACAATGGTGAAGTAAACCTCCATTGAAATGATTGGTGGTCTTCAGTTTGTATAATACAGGGGTGCAGGCTTTTGTTCCAGGCAGTTGCATACCTGATTCTATTAATCGACCACAAAAAGCCCTTCCGAAGGACCTTAAATAGTAGAACTCGATGTATAACTGCCTGATTGGAGCAAAAGCCTTAACCCACACCTGCCCTTCAGAACCAGAATTGGACACACTGATATAATGCATTCATTGCGATTTCACACAGTGGGAGCAGGACGAACCTGCAGTGGCAGCTGGGAGATGATGTAAACAAAAGGCCGAATTGTAGTGCCGCCCTCAGCAGTTTGTTCTCAGAGTGGCGGCGCCATGAAAAAGACTCTTGTAGCGTTCAGCTGATCCCAGCTACTTGGTGTTGCATGACCTGTCATAATCACATGCTAATGAAGACTGTGATGCGTTATTAAACTGTTAAACAAAAATAATGTAGGAAGATGTCATTGAGTGTGTTTATACACAATTTGTGATGACTGCAAATTGACTTTAAGTTTTACCCCCCCCCCCCAGGAGTCTGCTGTTATAGTAAGGAAAGCTGCTGTGTTGACCTGCTGCAGGTGAGCTTTCACATTCCATTAATATATTTCTAAGTATATCTAGAGTTGCAGCTAGGTTTGATATCTCCTTTCCCCCCCCCCCCCAAGTTGGAACCGGTTTGGATTTTTTTTTTTTTTTTTTTTGAGGATTCAGACACATGGTGACCGCAGTTCTTCAGTATCACTGCAGTCATGTTCATTGATTTGCGCTCAGATGTCTGGCTCGCCCTGGCGAAGTGAAGCGAATCTCCCGTCCGATCTACGAGGAGACCCGCGGAAGGTGTTCCTGGAGAACATGATCCGCGATGCCGTCACCTACACCGAACACGCCAAGAGGAAGACCGTGACCGCCATGGATGTGGTTTATGCTGTGATAATAGTGTAAAAGTAGTCTATTCCAGGTCTTAAGTACAAATTTATTAAATACTCAGGGGGAGTAGAAATTAGCAGGATGATAATGAACATAACATGTCCAATCTTACTATACTTGACTTACAGTCTAAATCCAATCTTTAATTCATGTTTTTTTTTTTTTTGTTTATCATCCAGTCCCTAAGCATGTTTAATGTGTTCAGTTTTAATGTAATTTGAAGGAAATCCTCTTTTGTATTTCCTCTCTTTGGACTATATAATATGCATGTCATTTTTTTTCAGGTCGGTTACAATTGTTTGGCAAGATAAAAATGCCTAAAATACGGTTTTAAAAGTATTTAGATAGTCTCTCAAAATGTACATTTTGCTTCCATGGTGGTTTGTGCCATTTGTCTTTTTTTCACACAAAATATCAAATTGTGTAATCTGAAAAAGAATGAAATTTATGTATTAAATTTTAAGGTTTACACCAGATGAACGTTTTGTCTATATCTCTATTGTAGAATGTTTTGAATATTGAACCAAATAATTCTAAAACAATGTTGAAAGCAGTGGTGTTAGGACTGTTTTCACTTAACCATGATTCAGAAATGTATCCACTTTTGCTAAAAGTATGAACATTCATGTATTGGTTTGTGGACTATCTTTAATCACAAAGCCCACAACTAAACATTTTAGATTTTTTTCAATATATTCAAATCTGTCTTCAAAATCTTCAGCTGCTTTTGTTACAGATCACTCTTTGAATAGAATTTAATGTTAACAAGTACAGAGATACATAAAAAAAAGTTGCCAGAGTAAATCATGTTTCAATCCCTAACTCTCCTCTGCATCTTCCAGTCATGTCATCCACCTGTACGTCGTCCTTCACCATATCCTAAAACCTATTTTCTTTCTCAACAGCTCCATCAGATTTTACCATTAATAAGCATATGTAGCATTTATTAGGCTGCATGGGGAAGCTCTTGATTTACCACTCAATAATTAATCATTTAAAAATGTCTATTTAAAAAATCTATGATCCTACCCTGACTTATAGTCACGAGCTTTGGGTAGTGACCGGTAGCATGAGATTGCTACTCCTCCACATCAAGTGGAGCATATATATCTTCAGTATTGGTTTTCTTTTAAAATCGACGTGTAAAGTTCGACCTAATTATTTACTTATTTATAATTACTTATGTCCTGTTTTTCTAATATATAAATATATCTCATACTTATATATAGTACTTATATCTAAGTTAGTTTTAAAAAAGCAAAATGATTGACTTTAGATGAATAAAGAACTGAGTACTTCAGTATGTAAACCATATATTATTTTGTAACGCGTCTGATTTACATAAAATTACAAATCATAAATATAAACGCTCTTCCTTTTTTAAAATCTTCCTTTCGAAACCATTACTCAGCTGATGTTTGGGCGGGGTCTATTTTGAATTTCTTCTCCAATAATAGCTGAGCTGCAGCGCGCGCCCTTCTCGGCCTGGACCAATGAGCGGTGTCGCGGCTCCGTCAGCCCCTTTATAAAGCTACAGCTTTGCGGCGAAGCGCTACACTGTTGAAGTAAAAAAAACAAAAAAACAAACAAAAAACACCAACACCTCTGACGGAGAGCAATGGCAAGAACTAAGCAGACCGCACGTAAATCAACCGGAGGTAAAGCTCCCAGGAAGCAGCTGGCCACCAAGGCTGCCCGTAAGAGCGCCCCGGCCACTGGCGGAGTGAAGAAGCCCCACCGTTACAGACCCGGTACCGTGGCTCTGAGAGAGATCCGCCGTTACCAGAAGTCCACCGAGCTGCTGATCCGCAAGCTGCCCTTCCAGCGCCTGGTCCGAGAAATCGCCCAGGACTTCAAGACCGACCTGCGCTTCCAGAGCTCCGCGGTCATGGCTCTGCAGGAGGCCAGCGAGGCATATCTGGTCGGTCTGTTCGAGGACACCAATCTGTGCGCCATCCACGCCAAGAGGGTCACCATCATGCCCAAAGACATCCAGCTAGCCCGCCGCATCCGTGGAGAGAGAGCTTAGACTACTGCTCCACCGACCAACAACGGCTCTTTTAAGAGCCATAAACTCCACTAAAGACACAATTCCTTTCCTTCGTGTTTGTATGGTACAAACGATTTAAGTAATTCGACTCCCACTGCTTGTCAATAAGTAATAAAGCAAACGTAATATTCGCCAGAACAAACCTCATTCCACTTGCTGTTTATTATAGATATCTTATTACCAATGACACCCCCGCCTTTTTCTTTTTATTCTATTCTTGCAAGTTATTCTGTTGTGTTGGTTAGATTTTTTTTTTTGTGTGTGTGACTTGTTACTTATACCGGTTCCTGCATCTACTAGTTAATTTCTTTGAAAACCATTTAAAAGAATAATCCAGTTCACATAAGGAACAAATATCCTGTTGCATTTTCGGTTTGCGGCACATAGTGAAACATTTTCTTGGGGGAACTGGGTGTAGTCTGGGAGAATGCATAGCATTCATATTAACATCCATAAAAATATTCTACAGTAAACAACACAATAACACACAATTGTGGATAAAACGATTTCTTGAATTATATCCATGTATTTTAATTTTTATATTGTGCTGTCGATCACAGATCAGTACAAAATGTGTTCTTCGCTGCAACATTTAAGTCCAACAGGTTTATTTTTGATGTTTATATGTATTATAAACGGATCGCTCTTCAGATAAAATGGCCGTCTCAGTAAAAAGGCGCCCAGATTGTTCCCCATGCATTAGGGCGGATATGAAAATGCGCGGGCGGAGTATCACCAGAAAAATTTATCCAATCGCACACGAGCAACAGCGCAGCAACGTTTGCATAAACGGATATATAGTAGCAGCTGTTTGACGCTTAGCGGTAAATCGATCGAGAAACGTTACCGACCTAATCATGCCTGATCCAGTGAAAGCGCCCAAGAAAGGCTCCAAGAAAGCCGTGTCTAAAGCCACCAAGACCGGCAAGAAGAAGAGAAAGACCAGGAAGGAGAGCTATGCCATCTACGTGTACAAGGTGCTGAAACAGGTCCACCCTGATACAGGCATCTCCTCCAAGGCTATGGGCATCATGAATTCCTTTGTAGGTGACATCTTTGAGCGTATCGCCGGTGAGGCTTCCCGCCTGGCTCACTACAACAAGCGCTCCACCATCACCTCCAGAGAGATCCAGACTGCCGTCCGTCTGCTGCTGCCTGGTGAACTGGCCAAACACGCGGTGTCTGAGGGCACCAAGGCTGTCACCAAGTACACCAGCTCCAAGTAACTCTGCTGTTTGTACCAGCAACTCAAAGGTCCTTTTCAGGACCACCCACACCAACTAAGTGCTGCAAATCCTTCCAACATGTGTGTTTTAGTCATGTTTTTCAACTTTTCCATAAGACCTATTACCTTAAATTGGTATAAAAGTGCCTCTACTGCAAACTGCATTGACTTAATTGCACACGGGTCCAGAACTTTTATACTGTGTTAACCCACGCCTTTTCTTTGTGTCTTGACACATTTTGAAGATCAAGTTGACTTTTAATTCAACTCAATCCCTTACTTGAAAGAAATATGAGCTATTTCCCATAATTCACTCAACTGAAATATTTTAAAACAAATTGGATTAAAATACAATAATAAAGTGCAAATGAAACATTTTTTCTTCAAGGAAAAGTCACATGTAGTGTGAAAACAAATATTTCACTTTTAAACTTTAACAGAGTAAAAACATTTAAATACATTGCACAGTAATGTTCACTTTTTTGAAGCTGTGGCTGATACTTGGTGGTGTCTCATCTTTTGAATAAGTTCCTCAATATCCGGACTGATGTAGCTATCTCTTCTGTCTAAATAAAACTGGCCTTGACAGCAGCCTCGCTTTGTGATTTGGCTTTTCTAAACAGAGCCTGCTGAGATTTGAGGCCTTGTTTTAATTCCCCCACCTTCTGTAATTTATATAATCCCGGGGGCCAGAAAAAACCCTCTCGCAGGCCGGATGTGGCCCGCAGGCCTTGACTTTGACATATGTGCTGTATTTGTTTCTTTTTAATCATACTCAATTATTTCCTAATATATATATATATTTAAAATTCTATTGCCATCCTGTGCACAAATCTATTACCACATGTCTTTGCTGAGGAAAAACCCAAAGGCTCCTTTACGAGCCAAACACTGACCCAAAGAAAGAGCTCATGTCCTATAAATGGTCCATAAGGTTTATTCTGTTACAGTTTTATATAACTCCAACCTGTTGAGCTTGCAACAAAAAATACACTTCTTCAGGACATGATCAAATTTTGGTCTAGTGTGTTCAGTTCATTGTGTTGAACCAATAGAGGAGCTGTTTTATGACTACACACTGGCAACACCATGGTCTCTGCGAGTTTTAACATTTTTACCATTACGATACAGAGTGTTCTAAACTGGGACATATGGATAATAATAAATCATTTTAAACAATAAGAGGAAGACAAATAATTTCATAGCTTTCCTAACCTTTAATTTGACCTATAATCTATACAACTCAATTTTAAAATTGAAATCTTAAACTTTTGAAGCAGCTTTGGTTTTTACTATTGTACCTTCAGGTATATATATATATATATATATATATATATATATATATATATATATATATATATATATATATATACACACACACACACACAGCAACCTCCCTGAACAGAATCCAGTTACCATCACAGTGGCAGATATCCAAGAAAGAGTCTCAGGTATGAAAAACTGGACAGCACCGGGCCCTGACAGGATTCACGCATACTGGCTTAAGAAACTCACTGCACTCCATGAGCGCCTAGCAGCACAAATGAACCAGCTGCTAAGGGATGGGACTCACCCTGAATGGCTAACCGATCCTGATCCTGAAGGATCCCTCAAAGGGTACAGTCCCATCCAACTATCGGCCAATAACCTGTCTCTCCACAACATGGAAGCTCATGTCAGGCATCATTGGGGCTAAGGTAAGTGGGCACATGGATCAATACATGAGCGAAGCACAGAAGGGCATTGGCAAAGATACCAGAGGAGCCAAACACCAACTCCTGGTTGACAGAACAGTCGCCCAAGACTGCAGAACCCGACACACCAACCTGTGCACAGCCTGGATTGATTACCAGAAAGCCTATGACTCAATGCCACACACATGGATCACTGAATGCTTGGAGCTGTACAATGTCAACAGAACTCTAAGGGCCTTCATTGCAAACTCGATGAGGTTGTGGAAGACCACCCTTGAAGCTAATGGGAAGCCACTTGCACAAGTCTCCATCAAATGTGGCATATACCAAGGAGACGCTCTGTCCCCACTGCTGTTCTGCATAGGTCTGAACCCCCTCAGCCAAATAATTAACAAGACTGGCTATGGATACCGACTCAGAAATAGGGCAACCATAAGTCACCTCCTCTACATGGATGACATCAAGCTGTACGCTACACTGATCCCCACCACCAGGATCTACAGCACAGACATTGGGATGTCATTCGGGCTGGAGAAGTGTAGCAGGATGGTGACAAAGAGAGGGAAGGTATTCCACACAGAAGGGGCCTCACTCCCAGAAGGAACAATAGCAGACAATTTCCTTGTTACTTGAAGCGGTAACAAGGAAAGCGGCAACAGCCAAATACCTCCAAAGAGTAAGGCAAGTCTTAAGGAGCCAGGTCAATGGTAAGAACAAGACCCGGGCAATAAACAGCTACGCCCTGCCAGTGGTCAGATATCCTGCAGGAATAATAAGGTGGCCAAAGGAAGAGATACAGACCACAGACGTTAAGACACGAAAGCTCCTCACCATGCATGGAGGGTTCCACCCCAAATCCAGCACCCTGAGACTGTACGCTAGCCGTAAGGAAGGAGGCCGAGGATTAGTCAGTGTGAGAGCCACTATCCAGGACGAAACGTCCAAGATCCACAAGTACATCGAGGACAAGGCCCCAACAGATGACGTGCTCAGTGAATGTCTCAGACAATGGAGAACAGAGGATGAGATGCTGGAGGAGGGACCATCATGGGAGGACAAGCCCCTACACGGGATGTACCCCCGGAACATAACTGAAGTGGCTGATCTCAAGAAATCCTACCAGTGGCTCGAAAGGGCTGGACTGAAGGACAGCACAGAGGCACTCATCCTGGCTGCACAGGAACAGGCCCTGAGCACCAGAGCAATAGAGGCCCAGATCTACCACACCAGACAAGTTCCAAGGTGTAGGTTGTGCAAGGAGGCCCCTGACACAATCCAGCACATAACTGCAGGGTGTAAGATGCTGGCAGGTAAAGCATACATGGAACGCCATAACCAAGTGGCTGGAATAGTGTACAGGAACATCTGTGCGGAGTATGGGCTGGCAACCCCAAGGTCAAAGTGGGAAACACCTCCAAAGGTGGTGGAGAATGACCAAGCTAAGATCCTGTGGGACTTCCAGATCCAGACTGATAAAATGGTAATGGCAAACCAACCAGACATTGTGGTGGTGGATAAAGAGCAGAGGAAAGCCGTGGTGGTGGATGTGGCAATACCAAGTGATGGCAACATCAGGAAAAAGGAGCACGAGAAACTGGAAAAATATCAAGGGCTCAGAGAAGAGCTGGAGAAGGCTTGGAAGCTGAAGGCGACAGTGGTGCCTGTGGTGATCGGAGCACTCGGGGCAGTGACCCCCAAACTGGAGGAGTGGCTACAACAGATCCCTGGAAAAACATCAGACATCTCAGTCCAGAAAAGCACAGTCCTTGGAACAGCAAGGATACTGCGCAGAACCCTCAAGCTCCCCGGCCTCTGGTAGAGGACCCGAGCTTGGAAAGTGGATGAGACCACCAGTGGAAGGGTGAGAAGGGAATTTTTTTTTTTTTTTTTTATATACCTCAGAAAAAGAAATAGAGGAGGGATCCCTTTTCTTTCTTTTAAATAGACAAGAAACAACAGAAATAAATGGAATGTGTATGTGGAGGATGAGGGGTTCCAGGTGAACTAGGACAATAACAGACCTTCCAACAACTAAAGATCCTTCAGTGGCTTCATTGCACCATGTTCTGAAAATGCACTGTTCAACTCAAGGGCATCTGAGTACTGTACGTGTAATAACGTGCAGCTATTTTATTAAAGCATTTTAATGCAGCCATGCTACTGTGCAAACATTGCCTCCATTAAAGGAAACATACTACCGTTGTATAAAAGGTTTATTCTAAAGTATATGTTATTAGCAAATGGCTAAAAGATCTTTTTTTTGTAAACGTTGTGATAATATAAATACAAACCTAGGTTCTATATGTGGGATGCATTATTTTCATTGAATTGTAAAATAAAACCCAAATCGTAGTGAAATATAAATATTCTGGTAAATTACAAGTACCACAATATACAGTAAAAGTGCTGCAACCAAGCTTCGATATTTAGTTCTACTTCATCACTGATGATTTAACTTTTGGAATGTTCAGCAAATATCTCTTTTCATCAAAATGGCTGAAACAAAAGTTTATTTCTGCAAATGGTAAAAGGTTTACTTTGATACAAATACATCAATATAATTTCATGTAAACAATAAATAAGCTGTCAAGATCAATATATAGGCTACTTCTGTACCTAATTTGATTACCAGTTTCTCATAACCGATTCCAACATTTTTTTTCTACAGTTAACTGTATTTTTATTAATAGTTAACTGTATTTTTATTAACAGTTAAAAGTTTGACCAGAGGAAATCAATATTTCTTTCCTTAAACAGTTACCCTAGCTTGATAACAACCAGTGACGGGACGGTTTATGGAAACTGTCTGAACCGTTCTGGTTAGCGTGTCAATTGTTCAGCAGTAATAATTGTAATAAGTAGCAACATATGTCCATTCCTTTTATTTTCTGCATCTATTTCTTCATGGATATTAATAAAGTAATACATTTTATTGTTAAAAAAGGAGTATATAAAGTGCTTACAATATTTGAATGTTTAGACATCTCACATAATCTAATGGGATATGTGATGTGAGCTGTGACTTATTTAACATAACTGCAGACCCATGCTCTTTTCTATTAATGTCTTTAATAGAGATAGTAAAATCTGCAGTTGTAGTGTTATAATGTTATGATTTCTTTATTGATAGATTTTCATCACAATGCCCTACAGGTGTCCTCTTAAATATTAAATGAAACCAATATATTAATCTAGATATGAGGTATTTTTAACAGCCTGGCAAATGAAAAAGTGTATTCATTAATGGCTTAATATTACATCACTCTGAACTGATATTCTGCCAGAAAATAATCAATTTTGAAAATCTTATTCCAGCTGCATGTGATACATGATTGAAACTCTCAAAGTGCACTGGTTCAATTATTTTAGATCGCAAATGTTACAAAAAAAAGTCCCAGGCAAATGACATTTTATTTTATGCCTGGGACCTCTAGTCTAAACTAATGTGCACAGATGCTTCAAAAAGCTTTGAAGATGTTATGTCCTCTAAAAGGAAATGTGTGAAGTTAGTTCCGAGGAAGGATATGTGTTCATCATTTTGTAAGTTACGGAAGTAAGAATGGTAAAGTCTGAATTAAATGGCACATCTTCTAACTGATCGTTTTTTGTGGGGCAAGGTTTAACAATAATACAACCCTTACTACATGACTGTTGAAGAATGCATGAATTGCTATAAAAAAGTTTCGACATTGAGAAACACATTTAGATCGTTCTTCAAAGATTTGGACAATATGTTGTAATAGGCACGCGCAGTCTCACTCACAAGAATTTAACCAATCGTGAGTAAGCGAGGGCGTAGTAATATTTGCATCTAATGGATACATATTAGCGGCCGCGTGAGGCGGAAACGTATCATTTTGAGAGAATTCTACAATCTGACCATGCCTGATTCAGTGAAAGCGCCCAAGAAAGGCTCCAAGAAAGCCGTGTCTAAAGCCACCAAGACCGGCAAGAAGAAGAGAAAGACCAGGAAGGAGAGCTATGCCATCTACGTGTACAAGGTGCTGAAACAGGTCCACCCTGATACAGGCATCTCCTCCAAGGCTATGGGCATCATGAACTCCTTTGTTGGTGACATCTTTGAGCGTATCGCCGGTGAGGCTTCCCGCCTGGCTCACTACAACAAGCGCTCCACCATCACCTCCAGAGAGATCCAGACTGCCGTCCGTCTGCTGCTGCCTGGTGAACTGGCCAAACACGCGGTGTCTGAGGGCACCAAGGCTGTCACCAAGTACACCAGCTCCAAGTAAATCTGTTGTTTGTACCAGCAACTCAAAGGTCCTTTTCAGGACCACCCACACCAACTAAGTGCTGCAAATCCTTCCAACATGTGTGTTTTAGTCATGTTTTTCAACTTTTCCATAAGACCTCTTATTACCTTAAATTGATATAAAAGTGCCTCTACTGCAAACTGCATTGACTTAATTGCACAAGGATCCAGAACTTTTATACTGTGTTAACCCATGCCTTTTCTTTGTGTCTTGACACATTTTGAAGATCAAATTGACTTTTAATTCAATTCAATCCCCTTGGTGCACAAATCTTTTTTTGTTTGTTTAAAATTTGTTGCATACATACGACGTTTAAGTTCCCCCCCCCCCAAGGCAATTGTCACAACTTTGGTAAGGCAAAGGTAATTATCCTGGAAGGTTTGCTCTGGTGATGATTCTCTGACAACATGGTAATGTAACGATGTGTCTTGACTGCTTCTATTGTGGTGCACAACACAATGCACACAGGTTCTGCAGTTGCACATGGCGGTGGATGTTTTTACATTCATTATGAACAGGTAAAGCAGTCTGTGCCTGATGTGTTAATTTGCTCACTCAAATTTCTTTTTTCTGATGCAGATATCTTTTTCAAAAATTGACATTGGGCGTGACAAGAGTTTGATGATTTGTGCACTAAGGGGATTGAGTTGAATTAAAAGTCAACTTGATCTTCAAAATGTGTCAAGACACAAAGAAAAGGCGTGGGTTAACACGGTATAAAAGTTCTGGATCCGTGTGCAATTAATTAGGTCAATGCAGTTTGCAGTAGAGGCACTTTTATATCAATTTAAGGTAATAAGAGGTCTTATGAAGTGTAATACGTGTTTCAGCACCTCGTAGATTATGAGAAACAGTCCTCTGAATAACAAAGTGGTTTGGCTGCAGCTACAAAAAACAGTTCCTTTAGGAACACATTTTAATGTGTTTATGAAAGCAGAACCTCACCAAGACAAAACGCTCTTAACACATTTATGTAGTGTTTCATGAGCTATACTTGATAAATGTTTAGTAAGCATCAGGTTTTTATGTATGAAACTCAATACCATGCCATGTAGTGGAGGAAGTAATAACTTTTGTAATATGAGCAAGTTGTTGACACTTATACATTCCTTGTGAGCTTTTCAATCTCAGATTCACAGGTCTTGATTTCTGTAAAGTGTACTAGTTTAAGTTATTCTCCACACATCTTAAGAGTAAACATTTTACAGCCAGTACATACACAACCAATAAACATATTTAGAAGAATTTGAGCTTTTAGCTGATATGAGTGGTCCTGAAAAGGACCTTTTTCAAAAATTGACATTGGGCATGACAAGAGTTTGATGATTTGTGCACCAAGGGGATTGAGTTGAATTAAAAGTCAACTTAATCTTCAAAATGTGTCAAGATACAAAGAAAAGGCGTGGGTTAACACGGTATAAAAGTTCTGGATCCATGTGCAATTAATTAGGTCAATGCAGTTTGCAGTAGAGGCACTTTTATATCAATTTAAGGTAATAAGAGGTCTTATGAAGTGTAATACGTGTTTCAGCACCTCGTAGATTATGAGAAACAGTCCTCTGAATAACAAAGTGGTTTGGCTGCAGCTACAAAAAACAGTTCCTTTAGGAACACATTTTAATGTGTTTATGAAAGCAGAACCTCACCAAGACAAAACGCTCTTAACACATTTATGTAGTGTTTCATGAGCTATACTTGATAAATGTTTAGTAAGCATCAGGTTTTTATGTATGAAACTCAATACCATGCCATGTAGTGGAGGAAGTAATAACTTTTGTAATATGAGCAAGTTGTTGACACTTATACATTCCTTGTGAGCTTTTCAATCTCAGATTCACAGGTCTTGATTTCTGTAAAGTGTACTAGTTTAAGTTATTCTCCACACATCTTAAGAGTAAACATTTTACAGCCAGTACATACACAACCAATAAACATATTTAGAAGAATTTGAGCTTTTAGCTGATATGAGTGGTCCTGAAAAGGACCTTTTTCAAAAATTGACATTGGGCATGACAAGAGTTTGATGATTTGTGCACCAAGGGGATTGAGTTGAATTAAAAGTCAACTTAATCTTCAAAATGTGTCAAGATACAAAGAAAAGGCGTGGGTTAACACGGTATAAAAGTTCTGGATCCATGTGCAATTAATTAGGTCAATGCAGTTTGCAGTAGAGGCACTTTTATATCAATTTAAGGTAGTAAGAGGTCTTATGGAAAAGTTGAAAAACATGACTAAAACACACATTTTGGAAGGATTTGCAGCACTTAGTTGGTGTGGGTGGTCCTGAAAAGGACCTTTGAGTTGCTGGTACAAACAGCAGAGTTACTTGGAGCTGGTGTACTTGGTGACAGCCTTGGTGCCCTCAGACACCGCGTGTTTGGCCAGTTCGCCAGGCAGCAGCAGACGGACGGCAGTCTGGATCTCTCTGGAGGTGATGGTGGAGCGCTTGTTGTAGTGAGCCAGGCGGGAAGCCTCACCGGCGATACGCTCAAAAATGTCACCAACAAAGGAGTTCATGATGCCCATAGCCTTGGAAGAAATGCCGGTATCAGGATGGACCTGTTTCAGCACCTTGTACACGTAGATGGCATAGCTCTCCTTCCTGGTCTTTCTCTTCTTCTTGCCGGTCTTGGTGGCTTTAGACACGGCTTTCTTGGAGCCTTTCTTGGGCGCTTTCACTGGATCAGGCATGATTAGGTCGGTAACGTTTCTCGATTGATTTACCACTAAGCGTCAAACAGCTGCTACTATATATCCGTTTATGCAAACGTTGCTGCGCTGTTGCTCGCGTGCGATTGGATAAATTTTCCTGGCGATACTCCGCCCGCGCATTTTAATATCCGCCCTAATGCATGGGGAACAATCTGGGCGCCTTTTTACTGAGACGGCCATTTTATCTGAAGAGCGATCCGTTTATAATACATATAAACATCAAAAATAAACCTGTTGGACTTAAATGTTGCAGCGAAGAACACATTTTGTACTGATCTGTGATCGACAGCACAATATAAAAATTAAAATACATGGATATAATTCAAGAAATCGTTTTATCCACAATTGTGTGTTATTGTGTTGTTTACTGTAGAATATTTTTATGGATGTTAATATGAATGCTATGCATTCTCCCAGACTACACCCAGTTCCCCCAAGAAAATGTTTCACTATGTGCCGCAAACCGAAAATGCAACAGGATATTTGTTCCTTATGTGAACTGGATTATTCTTTTAAATGGTTTTCAAAGAAATTAACTAGTAGATGCAGGAACCGGTATAAGTAACAAGTCACACACACAAAAAAAAAATCTAACCAACACAACAGAATAACTTGCAAGAATAGAATAAAAAGAAAAAGGCGGGGGTGTCATTGGTAATAAGATATCTATAATAAACAGCAAGTGGAATGAGGTTTGTTCTGGCGAATATTACGTTTGCTTTATTACTTATTGACAAGCAGTGGGAGTCGAATTACTTAAATCGTTTGTACCATACAAACACGAAGGAAAGGAATTGTGTCTTTAGTGGAGTTTGTGGCTCTTAAAAGAGCCGTTGTTGGTCGGTGGAGCAGTAGTCTAAGCTCTCTCTCCACGGATGCGGCGGGCTAGCTGGATGTCTTTGGGCATGATGGTGACCCTCTTGGCGTGGATGGCGCACAGATTGGTGTCCTCGAACAGACCGACCAGATATGCCTCGCTGGCCTCCTGCAGAGCCATGACCGCGGAGCTCTGGAAGCGCAGGTCGGTCTTGAAGTCCTGGGCGATTTCTCGGACCAGGCGCTGGAAGGGCAGCTTGCGGATCAGCAGCTCGGTGGACTTCTGGTAACGGCGGATCTCTCTCAGAGCCACGGTACCGGGTCTGTAACGGTGGGGCTTCTTCACTCCGCCAGTGGCCGGGGCGCTCTTACGGGCAGCCTTGGTGGCCAGCTGCTTCCTGGGAGCTTTACCTCCGGTTGATTTACGTGCGGTCTGCTTAGTTCTTGCCATTGCTCTCCGTCAGAGGTGTTGGTGTTTTTTTTTTTTTTGTTTTTTTCACTTCAACAGTGTAGCGCTTCGCCGCAAAGCTGTAGCTTTATAAAGGGGCTGACGGAGCCGCGACACCGCTCATTGGTCCAGGCCGAGAAGGGCGCGCGCTGCAGCTCAGCTATTATTGGAGAAGAAATTCAAAATAGACCCCGCCCAAACATCAGCTGAGTACCGGCTTCGGAGTGAAATACAAAATCTTGATTCATGAATCTCTATAAAAAAATGTCATATCAATAATAATAACTATCAATAATAATAACTATCAATAATAATAACTATCGATAATAAATATAATGATATGTTTACATCATTTAATTTTCTTCTAAAGTAAATTATTCTGCATTCTATTAACATAAATGACTATATCATATATCCTATAATATATTGAATTGGAATTAGTTGTTAGGTCTAACAATTAACTATTAATATTATAATTAATATTAATACAATTATTGATATATAAAATAATAAAAATAATTATATAAATCTAAGGATATTATTAATAAGGTCAGAAAGATGAAGATGTAGCTACTTATTTTTGGATTCTTTGCTAAAATAGGAATCATTAGTTTATCTTCATCAATGACATGTAGCAAAATGAACATATTGGAGATGAAGTACCTTTTAATTGTGGAGAATACTAATGTATTTACTTTCATTATGTTACTCACTGAGAATGGGGTCAATGGCACATTCTGATGAGATATAATTTATAAATGGTTTAAAAGGAATAATTAATTATTCTATTAGCCATTAATGAGTCTAGTATTTCAGGTGCCAAGCTGTTAAATACCTCCTCTCTAGATTAACATATTTCCTTCATTTAATTATTTAATGAGTGGTCTGGGACCTTTCTGTGTGGAGTTTCGAATTCTCCCTTTTAATTCTAAATTGCATGTAGGTGTGAATGAATGGTGTGCTTCATGACAGGCTGGCAATCTGTCTGGGGTGCATTCCTGCCTCTCACCTGTAATGTGCTGGGATGGGCTCTAGCAGACCCCTGTGACCCTAATGAGGAATAATATGGTATAGAAAATGACTGACTGACTGACTGACTGACTAATTATTTAGAAGGACACATGCAGGGCATCAATATGATCGATCCATTCATTGGAATATCATTAACATTTAGAACTGCAGATTCATCCTCAATAATGACATTCATAGATGCTAGATGGTTCACTCATTGCACAATGTAATATTGAATATGTCACAAGTAAGTGTAAAATCCGAAACCTCTTGTATTTTCTCCTCTACTTTTTGGGGATAAAACAACAGCAGTGAGAAAAGGTTTAGTAAAGAGGAATTACAGTTTTTAATTACACAAGGTTTTAAAACCCACTGATACCTTCCCTTTGTATGATGCACAGCAAGTTTTTTTTTTCACAAAGTATCTTAAAACATCTTAAAGTGATTAGTAGTTAATAGGACTGTGGTGTTCTAGTAAGACGTATACAATAAACTTGAAAGTGTAGTTTTGGGTTTTACTGATTTTATCCAATGTGTTTTCAGTGTAGGTAAATGCAGTTAATGTTGGTTACTTGAATGAATAATACACAGGAAACCTTTTGTCCCCACTAAATGTTATACATAAATCTTTACAGATAATCAGTAAGATTATGCTAAAACATTTGTTACGATGTTATACATCAGAATATATGATATCACTGTAATTGGTTTCAGTATATTTGATGTGACAGGTGATCAATTCATCTGCTAAAGCAAATCTGATTTCTTTCTAAAAACATCTTAAGAGAAAGGGACCCCAGGACTGACTCCATGAACATACAGCAAAAGATCTTCACATTAAGAAACGGTACATTTGGGAAACATGTTTTCATTCACTTCAGGATTAAAAAGTAATTTCATGGCAAGAATATCACAGATAAAACACACACTGCCAACGTCTCCACTTTAACTGCAGAAGGCCTTTGATTGTTTTAAGATAAAGATGGTTATCTAAACATAGCTATGAAAACACAATAATGGACAGTACTTTCTAGACTTGTGTTCATTAAAGCTAATGTTGTTATGAGAATAGTTTGCATTAGATATATTCTATGCATCATTGTTTGTATGCAGCAAAACATAGTTGACACAAACTTAAAAGGACAGGAGCTCTTTCTGTGATTCAGTGTGTGGCTCTTAAAAGAGCCTTTGGGGTGTTTCAGCGGATCATGATCAGGTTTAACCTCCGAAGCCGTAGAGAGTGCGGCCCTGCCTCTTCAGAGCATAAACCACATCCATGGCGGTCACGGTCTTCCTCTTGGCGTGTTCAGTGTAGGTGACGGCGTCGCGGATCACATTCTCCAGGAACACCTTCAACACTCCGCGGGTCTCCTCGTAAATAAGACCGGAGATTCGCTTTACTCCGCCACGGCGAGCCAGACGACGGATAGCGGGCTTGGTAATTCCCTGGATGTTATCACGGAGAACTTTACGGTGACGCTTGGCGCCTCCTTTTCCGAGGCCCTTGCCTCCTTTGCCTCTTCCGCTCATGATTGCTTGTTTCCTTATAAAGAGCTCAAACTCGAACATGAAACTTCTCTGAGGAGTTTCTTTATTTAAAGCAGATCTGCGGACCTAAGAGAGGATAGACATCGCAAACTTTGCAGGGAGGCGCCAAACTCAAAAGCCCCGCCTAATAGATTAATACACAACCGAATGAATTCTTAAGTTTTCATTGACTTTAATTAACCTAATACCCACCATTCAGATGCAGATCCTCTACTTTAGTATCCATTTTATTTCTTCTGGACATGAAAATATATTTTATAGTGCAGAACTTCAGATCAATCACAATTAGGCTAAAACTAAATTCTGAATTGTACTTTTACCTTTGAGAAGACAACATACACTTAAGCCCATTATTATTATTTATACCCCTATCAAATATAAGGGATTTCTGTATTTTTTCACCTCAGTTTTTAGTTAAATGGGACATTTAAGTAAAAAGAAAGTCTGAAGCCATAACTGATTTGTGTTTTGATAGAATGTGTAAATAAACATCTTTAACAGTGAAAACAAAAAATCACACTGTCCAAAATTATTCATACCCTATGTCAATAATCAGTTGCAAGATTTTGGACTCTGACTTGGCCACTTCATAACATTAATATCATTGTCCTGGAACCATTCTTCACCCCCTTGGCTGTATGCTTCAGATCATTGTCCTGTTGATAGGTCCAAAGCTCCCCCAGGTTCAGGTTCTCTGCTGCCTGCTTGAAGTTTTCAAGAATCTTCATGTCCTGCTCTTTCCTCACAATTCCTTCCACCTAAACCAAGTTCATTTGAATATCCTGTAGTTATCAGTCTTTATATCACTGGGGTATAAATAATCTTGGACAATGTTAAATGTGTTTATTTACATATATCTCAACACAAATTGGTTATAGCTTCAGACTTCGTGTGCCCTATTTAAGCAAGCAACTGAGATGAAATACACATTTCTAGGTGGAAAAAAAAAAATAAAAGTCGAGAAAGGCTTTAGTGTATCATAAATTACTCACATTTGTCATTGAGATTTTTTTTTGTGCAAGTCACAGTCAAATTCAGCTTCCAAAGCTATTGCAGCAAAAGAGAATATTTATAGTACAAAAAGACTTTTGTCCACCATTTTAACACATGAGAATGTGCTCTTTATCAGGAGTGGATGGCTCTTAAAAGAGCCTTTTGTTTATTTTCCCCAACAGTGATCGGTCCAGGGATCAGCCAGGGGTCCAGTTTACTTCTTGACGGGCTTCTCGGTCTTTTTGGGCAGCAGAACAGCCTGGATGTTGGGCAACACGCCGCCCTGAGCGATGGTGACTCCGCCCAGCAACTTGTTGAGCTCCTCGTCGTTGCGGACAGCCAGCTGCAGGTGCCGGGGAATGATTCTACTCTTTTTGTTGTCGCGAGCAGCGTTTCCAGCCAGCTCCAGGATCTCAGCGGTCAGATATTCCAGCACAGCCGCCATGTAGACGGGAGCGCCGGCACCGACTCGCTGAGCATAGTTGCCTTTACGAAGCAGCCTGTGGACACGGCCGACTGGAAACTGAAGTCCAGCCCTAGAGGAGCGGGTCTTTGCCTTAGCGCGGGCCTTCCCTCCGGTCTTGCCTCGTCCACTCATTTTGAGATTGTTTATGTTATGTCTACACTAAAGAAACTGTGTCATGGGTGACCCAAACCTCCTTTAATATGTTCGCAGTGCTGTCGGTTCGTGTCGCACCAATCAATAAGGAGTCTTCCAGAAGGCGGTCCGCTCTACAATTTTCCTCCAATCAGCAGCAAGGTTCAGTCGGTGGGTAAGGCGGTGCTGAGCTCCAGGAGCAAATCAACAATCAGAACCTGGAAGTCTGAGGCAGCGTCACGTTCCGGAGTAGTTAAGGGTTAGGATAAGATACTAGATGAAGTTAGCGAATACTCAGGACTAACCGCAACTATTTGTAAATTACATTCTCTTAAAGCAATTTTGTCCAGTGCCATGGAATTAGAAACGAAAAACAAAAGAAGCTCTTAAATCTATTTTTGGTGGAGTGTAGGCGTGTAGGTATAAAAAGTATATATTAAGTATAACAAAAATGTTTTATTAGTGTTAGATTAAGGTGGAAAAAATAGTAGACTATACATCTTTAAATAACTATTTCATACGATAAACTTGATAAAACTTTTCAGTCAACATTGTGCTACATTTTGTGTTAAATTGAAACTAAGAATGTAACATAAAGTACTTAGCATGTAGTGGTGGAAGATCTGTGATATTAAAACATTGTTTAGGACATTTATACATTCCTAGGAGTTTTTCTAAACAAATGTTTTCATGTCCTAATTTCTGCTCAGTGGATCAGATTAGGTTAATCCCCACTCAAGTAAACATGTTCTAATAAATTCTAGTTTACCTTCACATTAAATTAAACACATTTTGAAGGATTATAGCTTCTAGTTGGTGTGGGTGGTCCTGAAAAGGACCTTTGAGTTGTTGGTACAAACAGCAGATTTACTTGGAGCTGGTGTACTTGGTGACAGCCTTGGTGCCCTCAGACACCGCGTGTTTGGCCAGTTCGCCAGGCAGCAGCAGACGGACGGCAGTCTGGATCTCTCTGGAGGTGATGGTGGAGCGCTTGTTGTAGTGAGCCAGGCGGGAAGCCTCACCGGCGATACGCTCAAAGATGTCACCTACAAAGGAATTCATGATGCCCATAGCCTTGGAGGAGATGCCTGTATCAGGGTGGACCTGTTTCAGCACCTTGTACACGTAGATGGCATAGCTCTCCTTCCTGGTCTTTCTCTTCTTCTTGCCGGTCTTGGTGGCTTTAGACACGGCTTTCTTGGAGCCTTTCTTGGGCGCTTTCACTGGATCAGGCATGGTCAAATTGTAGAATTCTCTCAAAATGATACGTTTCCGCCTCACGCGGCCGCTAATATGTATCCATTAGATGCAAATATTACTACGCCCTCGCTTACTCACGATTGGTTAAATTCTTGTGAGTGAGACTGCGCGTGCCTATTACAACATATTGTCCAAATCTTTGAAGAACGATCTAAATGTGTTTCTCAATGTCGAAACTTTTTTATAGCCATTCATGCATTCTTCAACAGTAATGTAGTAAGGGTTGTATTATTGTTAAACCTTGCCCCACAAAAAACGATCAGTTAGAAGATGTGTCATTTAATTCAGACTTTAGCATTCTTACTTCCGTAACTTACAAAATTATGAACACATATCCTTCCTCGGAACTAACTTCACACATTTCCTTTTAGAGGATATAACATCTTCAAAGCTTTTTGAAGCATCTGTGCACATTAGTTTAGACTAGAGGTCCCAGGCTTTTCCCCTTATAAAATGTCATTTGCCTGGGACTTTTTTTTGTAACATTTGCAATCTAAAATAATTGAACCAGTGCACTTTGAGAGTTTCAATCATGTATCACATGCAGCTGGAATGCGTGAATCCTGTCAGGGCCCGTTGCTGTCCAGTTTTTCATACCTGAGACTCTTTCTTGGATATCTGCCACTGTGATGGTAACTGGATTCTGTTCAGGGAGGTTGCTGTGTGTGTGTGTGTGTATATATATATATATATATATATATATATATATATATATATATATATATATATATATATATATATATATATATATACCTGAAGGTACAGTAGTAAAAACCAAAGCTGCTTCAAAAGTTTAAGATTTCAATTTTAAAATTGAGTTGTATAGATTATAGGTCAAATTAAAGGTTAGGAAAGCTATGAAATTATTTGTCTTCCTCTTATTGTTTAAAATGATTTATTATTATCCATATGTCCCAGTTTAGAACACTCTGTATCGTAATGGTAAAAATGTTAAAACTCGCAGAGACCATGGTGTTGCCAGTGTGTAGTCATAAAACAGCTCCTCTATTGGTTCAACACAATGAACTGAACACACTAGACCAAAATTTGATCATGTCTGAAGAAGTGTATTTTTTGTTGCAAGCTCAACAGGTTGGAGTTATATAAAACTATAACAGAATAAACCTTATGGACCATTTATAGGACATGAGCTCTTTCTTTGGGTCAGTGTTTGGCTCGTAAAGGAGCCTTTGGGTTTTTCCTCAGCAAAGACATGTGGTAATAGATTTGTGCACAGGATGGCAATAGAATTTTAAATATATATATATATTAGGAAATAATTGAGTATGATTAAAAAGAAACAAATACAGCACATATGTCAAAGTCAAGGCCTGCGGGCCACATCCGGCCTGCGAGAGGGTTTTTTCTGGCCCCCGGGATTATATAAATTACAGAAGGTGGGGGAATTAAAACAAGGCCTCAAATCTCAGCAGGCTCTGTTTAGAAAAGCCAAATCACAAAGCGAGGCTGCTGTCAAGGCCAGTTTTATTTAGACAGAAGAGATAGCTACATCAGTCCGGATATTGAGGAACTTATTCAAAAGATGAGACACCACCAAGTATCAGCCACAGCTTCAAAAAAGTGAACATTACTGTGCAATGTATTTAAATGTTTTTACTCTGTTAAAGTTTAAAAGTGAAATATGTGACTTTTCCTTGAAGAAAAAATGTTTCATTTGCACTTTATTATTGTATTTTAATCCAATTTGTTTTAAAATATTTCAGTTGAGTGAATTATAGGAAATAGCTCATATTTATTTCTTTGAAGTAAATTTAGGCCATTTTTGCAATTTCCCTGAGAAGTAATACTGATGGTGCGTTAAATAATACCACATTCCTTTAATGTTCATGTTCTGGGGATTTTTACATAAAGCTTTTATCCCTGTTGAAAAATAAAATTTACTGAGAGCCATTTGAAATTTGATTATATATTTTTAGGATTTCAGTCTTTTTAATGGGGATGACTAGACTATATGAAGTCATTTTATTTTTTTCCAATGAACATTCGATCAGTCTGGCCCTTGGCTTGTTCCTACATTTTTCATTTGGCCCCTGCTATAGGGATTGGCACTAGAACAAGAAGTCTTCAGTTTTCAGAAAAAAAAGTTCATTCCACATTAGTCATACAGCCAAAGGGACTCACTGAATTAAGTCAAACATTTCAAAGTGATAGGATTCACATGTATCAATTATAATTTAGGACAAGTTCACATTATCATATTTGTGCATTGCTTACATTTGCAGCAAGACAATAAAATAATTGACACCAGGACATGAGCTCTTTCTGTGATTCAGTGTGTGGCTCTTAAAAGAGCCTTTGGGGTGTTTCAGCGGATCATGATCAGGTTTAACCTCCGAAGCCGTAGAGAGTGCGGCCCTGCCTCTTCAGAGCATAAACCACATCCATGGCGGTCACGGTCTTCCTCTTGGCGTGTTCAGTGTAGGTGACGGCGTCGCGGATCACATTCTCCAGGAACACCTTCAACACTCCGCGGGTCTCCTCGTAAATAAGACCGGAGATTCGCTTTACTCCGCCACGGCGAGCCAGACGACGGATAGCGGGCTTGGTAATTCCCTGGATGTTATCACGGAGAACTTTACGGTGACGCTTGGCGCCTCCTTTTCCGAGACCCTTGCCTCCTTTGCCTCTTCCACTCATGGTGATTTGTATGAGTTCAAAGTCAGATACTAAAGTGCGCGTTGGAGTTTCTATTTATAAAGCGTATTTGCGGACCTAAGAGAGGACAGTCATCGCAAAATTTACAGGCAGGAAACCACGCCTACAGCAGAATGAGTTATTTTTCGTAAAAACAAAAATATGTTGCATTATAGTACCCAGGATTACAAAATTGCAGCTGGGGTTATATTTTTCAAATACATATAATTGGGTGTCGCATAAAAAATCATATATTCGACAAATGTAATCGTAGTGAAGGCTTTCAGTTTCACAGCATTAAACGTGGCAATATCCATCCATCCATCCATTGTCTATCCCGCTTATTCCCTTTCGGGGTCGCAGGGGTCTGCTGGAGCCTATCCCAGCGCGTTAAGGCGAGAGGCAGGGATACACCCCAGATGGTCGCCAGCCAATCGTGGGGCACACACACCATTCACACACCATTCACTCTCACACTCACACCTATGGGCAATTTAGAGTTTACCAATTAACCTGAGCATGTTTTTTGTATTGTGGGAGGAAACCGGAGTACCCGGGGAAAACCCACGCAGACACGGGGAGAACATGCAAACTCCACACAGAAAGGTCCCAGACCCAGGCCCAAGGCGGTCTTGAACCTGCGACCTTCTTGCTGTGAGGCAACAGTGCTACCCACCGCACCACCGTGTCGCCCAAACGTGGCAATAATTAAATATAAATAATAAAAAATGTATTACTATAAAAGTTCTAGCAAAAATCCTAGACTTATACAGCAAGAGTAACTCACAACAAACCTACTTCTCAGGAGCACCTCTAAAGTATTACAAGCAAATTTAATTTTACAAAACTTTGATGTATGTCAGATCCATTGTCTTTTCACCGATCCCTATTTCTGTGGTCAGTGGAAGACTTGAATTGATTAACTCAAGAGAAACACCCTATTACTACTATAGTAACTATAGTACTATAGTATACAAATACACGATGACATAAGATGAAGAAACCTTTCTTCATCCTTAAGATCCATTGACAAAAAGCAATTTGAGCACTGTAGGGTGATTCTTTGTCAGGGTATAGAATAATACTTTATGTTCCATTACTTTTTTGTTGGGTGGATTAATCATCAAAGATATTGTAGTAGTTCTGGTAAACATAATTCATTGTCAAGAACATAGTGAAAACATGCTATCTTAATACCCTGCTTATAGAAAGTACTTAATTTTACCTATCATAGTCCTATGTGCAAATGGCTGTATAGTAAACGTGTAAGCACTGCTTGCTCAGACAAGTCAAAACAATGCTTGAAAAGTCATCTGAAGCTGAACAAGCAGTCACACCATAGCATGGTGTAATATCAGTCTTTATATAGTTTATAATTAAGCCTCTACAGGTGAATCTGAAGCTGCTGTCATTAAGTTAGGTACACCATTCCCCCACCACACAAACTTATGAAGTTGACAAAACAAGACAATATAATTAGTTTGGGCTTGTGTAGCCAGGCCAACTCTCAGCACAGTGCACTGAGTGCACTAGCGTGAGTTGGGCTTTCTACTTCCGTAAAAAGTTTGGTTCACTTCTCCTCCTAGGGGAAAGGGCAAACCCCCAAAATAGTTACATCAGATCGACCAGCTCGATCAGGAATCATGTGGTATGACTTTTGGTGGCAATATTCACTACTATGGCGTTTATCTTTCTTTTTGGCCTGCATTTATATAGCGCCTTTCTCATTCTTTCTTTTTCAAACAGGAACATGTTTGGTTCAGTTTTACTGATCAATTTTGGGTCATTCATTCAGCTCCTGTAATTTCAAACATTGATCATGTGTATTGTCCCCTTGATATGCCTTAAAAAGGAAAGGAAAAAGGCCTCAGACCTGAATATAATCACATGCAAGATGCATTTTACCCTTTTTAGATGCAGTCTACAACAGTACAGTAATTACTATTTTATATACAGTAGATAGTTTCCACTGGTTCCCAAACTACGGAATGGGCCGCCCCAAAAAAATATGACTTTTGTCAGTAGTTAATCCCATAATAAAAACATCACCATCAACCTAAAGCATCATCTAAAACAGTTCAGGATCAGGAATAACAGAAATCAGTTGTATTTGAAAATGAGTAGCTTTTAATTGCTGTTATGTCCTGATTCCTTTTTGGTCTATTTGTGTTTTTCTTTCTCTCCGTTGGTCAGAGCTGGAGTTTGTTGTACTTCAAACACTTGCCTCGCGCGCGCGCGCGCACACACACACACACACACACACACACACACACACACACACACACACACACACACACACACACACACACACACACACACACACACACACACACACACACACACACACACACACACACACAAATTCAGAACATCACTTTTATGAAAGAAAGAATAAATAACATTATGTACAGGTTAGACACCACACAGTCCCTGGTGTTAGGAGAGGATATTGAGTCTGGGGATACAGTATCTTATTGCTTTGGATCCTGAGCTGGAGGAGGTGGAGGCATCGTGTTTAAAAACATTTGCGGTGGACAATGCTGGGACCAGCCTCGTCATACTCCTGCTTGCTGATCCACATCTGCTGGAAGGTAGAGAGGGAGGCCAGGATG
Organism: Eupleurogrammus muticus; assembly: GCA_036785175.1. Taxonomy (NCBI): domain Eukaryota; kingdom Metazoa; phylum Chordata; class Actinopteri; order Scombriformes; family Trichiuridae; genus Eupleurogrammus; species Eupleurogrammus muticus. The sequence goes on along the minus strand of JAYKQN010000003.1, from coordinate 3,080,864 downwards.
GAGCCGCCAATCCAGACGGAGTATTTACGCTCAGGAGGGGCAATGATCTACAGAACAGGAGGAAAAAAGGATGTATTTGATTACCTCCATTCGGATTTTTATCATGCATTCTTTACATTTGACACAATTTTATTCATATAACTTTCCAAGTTTAAAGCTAACATAAAGGGGGGCGGCTGTAGCTTAGAGGTAGAGCAGTTGTCCACCAGTCAGAAAATTGGTGGTTCAATTCCCGGCTCCTCCAAGCTGCATATCGTTGTATCCTTGGGCAAGATACTTAACCCCGATTTGCCTCCAATGTGCATGTGCTGTCGGTGTATGTATGTATGTGGTGTGAATGGGTGAATGGACAGTGTAGTGTAAAGCGCTTTGAGTGGTCAAAAAAGACTAGAAAGGCGCTATATAAATGCAGGCCATTTAAACCAGAAATCCTTAACCTACTAGACCCTAAACCTAACCAAAATAAACATAATGAACTAGGACAGAGTGTGAGGTAGGAATTAACTTCAGTAGTCACAGTGTCGTCATACCTTGATCTTCATGGTACTTGGAGCGAGAGCTGTGATCTCCTTCTGCATGCGGTCAGCAATACCCGGATACATGGTGGTCCCACCTGACAGCACATTGTTGGCGTACAGGTCCTTACGGATGTCAATGTCACACTTCATGATGCTGTTGTAGGCAGTTTCATGGATACCAGCAGACTCCATACCTGTTTAGGTGCACGGCAAAAAGAATCTTAAAGGTGACTTATTGCTGACAGATATGACATACAGTAAGTGTGCAATGTGTTTTAATTTTGGATCATAGACCAAAGAGAGACATAGACAATCTGGATTTAAATTTTTGCTAAATTAATTTGCAACCCACTTTGGGTTTTGGTAGTTGCAATTGAGTTTTTCTCTTTAAATTTTGTGATAATGACTAGGGTGGATATTTCTTAATTTTTACACAAATAAAATTTGACCTTTAACATCTGATTGTCAAACTTCATGTAGGAAACCTTGGATCAGATTGATTTTTCTCAGAGAAAAAGAGGACAGGGCTGTAAAATTGCAACCATGAATACAAAAAATGTAAAAATCGGAGATAAGACATGCTTTAGATGCAGAATGTGGTATGGTAACCATATTCATACAACATTAATGCAGCATTGTTATCACTTGTTTTCTATTATGTCCCACCAATTTGTCCAGTTTGGCAGAAGAAAGGTGTGTTTGATGAATGTTGACTCTCTTTTTGTCAGCAAGTACAAACCAATGAAGGAGGGCTGGAAGAGGGTCTCAGGGCAGCGGAAACGTTCATTGCCAATAGTGATGACCTGACCATCAGGCAGCTCATAGCTCTTCTCCAGAGAGGAGGATGAAGCTGCTGTGGCCATCTCATTCTCAAAGTCCAGAGCCACATAACAAAGCTTCTCCTTGATGTCACGCACTATCTCACGCTCAGCTAAAGAGTTAGAAAGTCAAAATCAATTTTGTACATATTTGGTCAAAAAATGAAAATAATGAAATGGTCTCAGTCTTAAAATACATTGGACATGTAATTTTTTGCTGATTCAAAATGTGTACCAGTCGTGACAAAGGAGTAGCCACGCTCAGTCAGGATCTTCATGAGATAGTCGGTCAGATCACGACCAGCCAGGTCCAAGCGCATGATGGCATGCGGTAGAGCATAACCCTCATATATAGGCACATTGTGGGTCACACCATCACCAGAGTCTAGCACAATACCTGAGACCAAAAAACAAACAAAAATCAATGCAGTCCAAGATTTGTTGATTTGTTGTCAGAAAATTGGTATATGTTATTGGTATATTAACAAACCAATGTTGTATAACCGTAGATTTTGTATAGCTCAAAATAAACAAAAAAAAGTTGTTATTAGTTTTTCATGACATATCCATCTTGAGCTTTGTAGTTGGACAGATGCAGACTCACCGGTGGTACGACCAGAGGCATACAGGGACAGCACGGCCTGGATGGCCACATACATAGCCGGGACATTGAAGGTCTCAAACATAATCTGGGTCATCTTTTCCCTGTTGGCTTTGGGGTTTAGTGGGGCCTCTGTCAGAAGGGTGGGGTGCTCCTCAGGGGCAACTCGTAGCTCATTGTAGAAGGTGTGATGCCAGATCTTCTCCATGTCATCCCAGTTAGTGATGATGCCATGCTCAATGGGGTACTTCAGGGTCAGAATGCCCCTCTTGCTCTGGGCCTCGTCCCCCACGTAGGAGTCCTTCTGACCCATACCAACCATCACACCCTGAGGGAAGGTACAAAATCAGATGAAAACTAATGCATGTTTTCTAACTTTGAAAACACAACACAAATCAGGGTATGTCCAAATTTAACACATTGCACAAGATCACTTTCGCAGCATATCTTATCAGAAAATCTATCTTCCTAGAAAAACTTGCTGTCATTTTATCAGTCTCATAAGATTATTTTAGACAAACGTGATACCTAATTTCTGGTGACCTGAAAGAAATCATTTCATACATTCCTAATAAAAACAATACTGTGAACCATTTTACCAAACTGTAAGTTAATTTAAAGTGCTACATCTACTGCATATTTTTCCACATCTACTAAACTGTTCTTATCTGAGGTCAGGATCTCTTTTATAAGAGAAACCCAAGAACAGATTTCCTATACACAAAATTACAAACAGCATATATCTCCAACTAATTAAAACCCTGATTGTGACCAAGGAATAAGGTTCGATTGAGGAAAGAAAAGGGACAGGAGAGTTTAAAGGAACAGTTGTTGTCTTGTACCTGATGACGAGGGCGTCCGACGATGGAGGGGAACACAGCCCTGGGAGCATCATCTCCAGCAAAGCCAGCCTTCACCAGGCCAGAGCCATTGTCGCACACAAGAGCGGTGGTCTCATCATCATCACACATGGCTGTGAATTCTAGAGGAGTCAGAGGTGGTGAGTTTTTGCCACCAACAATTGTTTTGATTATTTATTAATCAGTTGAATATTGTCAGCATTCATCAATTAGTTAGTTGGTCCATCAAATGTCAGAACATGGTGAAAAATGACGATCACTGTTTCCCAGAGCTGAAAAATACATTTTAAAATGTATTATTTTGTCCCGTTTACGAAGATGGATTGACAGTGTACTGTCATAGAGGATAAGAAAAAATGTAGTCCATGTTAATCATTAATCAATTAAACCTAAAATAGAATGTAACATAAACCATGAAGCTAGAGAAACCTACTAAGCTTCACCTAGTGTAATGGTGCCTTTAGATGTCCACATATGTCCTTAAATCTGAAGTGCAATTTTTAATTATGTGGATATTTGTCTATTCTATTAGCCATGGCTAAGTTAAAATAATTTTTTTTTTTTTTTTTTTTTTTTTTTTTTTTTTTAAATGCACCCTGGTTTACTATTTAGCATTTTGTTAATGGAAGTGGTAAACATACATTCCCTCCAATCTATCTGTGCACAAAGTTCTAAAGTTAGTTAAAAATTAAAACATTTCTGAGGAAAAGACACAATGTAAATGATTGGCGACAAACACACAGTCATATTTGCCTATGCAAATATGACGCTTCAGCCATCCAATGGGACAATCGTGTAGATAGCGTTTAATTTTTAGTGCCAGTGTGTTTTTGTTACTAGAAATCTACCCCCAACTCTACAAAGAAACACTGACACTCAACGCAAAACAGAGAGAATTCTATGCTAAAACGACTGAATTCGTGTCAAATATCCTTGAGAAAATTGTGAAAGAAAATAACACAACTATAATTGTAGACATTGCATATGATCTTACTCTAATTATTACTTCAAATATAAAATTGTAGGGAAGAAAAGAAAAAAAAAAAAATAACCCTTCCGACCGTCCCTGAACGCAGCAGGACTCTTCTCCCTGCCTGTCACAACAAAGTAGGTTTTCTGGTTTTCTGTAACAAAACCCTCCCTGTAGTCCGTCCGGATTATTTCACTCACAACAGGTCAAACTCTAGCCAAAGCGTCTCCTTCTCTTCTCCCCATCCACCCGACCAGCCACGCTCGTCCAAGCCGCTTACCTCTACTTGTCTCCGGCTGTTAATGAGAGAATTTTAACTGCTGCCGGCTCCGACTGAAAGCGGGGGTGATAGCAGCCGCCAACCGGGGTGCTTATATACCTCTTCTCCTCCATACCACCAGGGCTGTTTTTTCTTTCCTCTCCCCCGGAGAACAGTTAGGAATGTCCGGGTATTCGGCAGGAATTCTACCGGCCCTCCGTCCTTATTTGGGCCGCCATGTAGAGTCCCACGCGCCGCTCGGGGCCATATATGGACCGCGCGACCTGCGGCTGAGAGCACGAGCCCCTCTATGGCGCGAGACGGCCGCTACTGCTACTACTCCCACCACGCACACACCCCCACACACGGACCCATTCGAAACTATATGTTTTTTCTATTAAAGAATTCAAAATCGTTTTACTGATGCAGGTGATAAAACATGCTAAGTTTATTGCTATTTTACAAATAAAATGCTACATATAGTGATTCAGTTTTGTTTTTAGTTAAGTTTATTTGACACTGCAAGGAGAGGGTCATTAAATACAACTCCAGTGCCTAAAAATGTCGAGAATGACTCAGTAAAGTCCTAAAATGGGCAATATCACACCATCGCTCAAAAAGTAATTCAGCGGACATAGTACTACCACATGAAATGCATTGCTGGAAGATAAAATGGTAACCTAATTTAGATATTTAGAAACTTGTGCAAGGTGCAAAGATTATCTGATGAGTTGTGTTGATGTAATGATGTTGCAACCAATCCAAGTAATTGTAACTTATCAATAAATGAAGCTACAATGTTAACCAAAAAAATTAAAACAAGAAAATTTAATCAGAGCAACTTAATCTCTCAAACAGTGTGTCAATTTGAAAAGGTGTGTCCATAATTATGATAATTAAGTTACAATTTAATTCTGTTAGTAATCAACTTGAAAACTGATAACCATATACTGAAAATGTGAGGCTTTCATTAGTCTTTCCTCTCAAACGGATGTGACCAATGTTTTTATGAATAGAGGAACATATCAACCAATGCATCAGGTTGCTCAGCATAGTTTATAGTTAACAACAGTTGTCTGTATTTTATGGTACAAGGAGGTAGACATATCAGGCTTTGGATACACACACAATATCTGTTAGTAAATCAGATACAAATATGAGATTTCTTGACAGTAAGAAAATATTTTTAAAATTGCCTGTCTTAGTTTTTTTTTAATTAGAGTGCCTACTGTTGTCAGTAAATCAAAGTTTGATATTGGGAGGATTTATACTGTTTCTTTCCAAAACATGAAAGAATTGTGTTCATTACCTGAACTAGATTAAACATAAAATTCCTGAGATTTCTTTAGGGTTTATGAGAATTTGTGCTGCCTCCACTTCTACATCCACAAAGCAGCTGAGTGACATCAACGCTTCAGTGTCTAAAAAAGAGGGTCAGGATCTCCAGTTCACCAGAAAGCTGCAGATTGAGCCAACAAACGCGACTGTTTGTCCATCTGCCAACTGAGCTGCCACCTAGCTTTAAATGGAAAATGGCCAGTGGGCAGGACAGTGTAGTGTCATAAATCCAAAAAAGAAGATGCAATGTAACTCAAACTTTTGGTGACAAATTCCCAGTTACAGACATGGGTACCTTGATCTTAAACACTATATTGTTTCATCTATGCGGGAATAATGTTTTCTCAATTCCTTGAAAGGGTTAGGGTTAGAAGCAGTGGAATGGGTAGCACTGTTGCCTCACAGCTTCAAGTCCTTGGGCTGGGATCTTTTTGTGTGGACTTTGCATGTTCTTTGCAAGGGTTTTCTCCAGGTTCTCCAGCTTCCTCCCACAGGAAGTGTGAGTTTAATGCAGTTATAAGAGGATATACAGTTGTGTTCAAAATAAATGCAGTGTGTTTAAAAATGTGAGTAAAGCCAAAATTCTTATAATTTGTATTTCACTGCATTTAAATCATAAATCTTAATGTAAAGAAAAACGTGTCAATCTTCTAATTACTTTACAGAAAATTGAGAAAAATTAATTAGGCTGTTTTATACAATCTCAGGTTTTTAGTGTATAAACTGAAACATTTTCAGGATTTAGCATTCCCGTGAATCACTAAACCAATATTTAGTTAAATAACTATGATTTTTAGATGTCTACGGGTATTTCAGCCTCACATCGTCTGTATTTCTTGGTTTACCTTCAGAAACGTATTTTTGACATCATCCCACAAATATTCAATGGGATTAAGGTCTGAGTATTGGGCTGCTGGGGCTTCACATCTGTGTTGCATTGAGACAAACACCTTCTGGCATTGATGAACAGATATTTTAGCCTCATATTTCCTCTGCATTTCTTGGTTTTGCCTAAGAAACAGCATTTTTGATGTCGCCCCACAAGTTTACAAAGAGATTATGGTCTGCGGATTGGGCTGGCCACTCCAGAACTTTAATTCTGTTGGTCTGGAGCCAAGATGCTGCTGGTTTATTGGTGTGTTATGGGTAGATGTCTGTTGAAACTCACATTTCAAAGGCATTTTCTCTTCAATTCCAAATACACCAGCAGCATCTTAGTTCCAAACCAACTGAATTGGAATTCTGGAACGGCCAGCCCAATACCTAGACCTTAATTCCATTGAATATTTGTGGGATGATGTCAAAAACTAGTTTCTGAAGATAAACCAAGAAATGCAGACAATGCGCGCCTGAAATACCTGTTTAAAGTATCCAGAATATGGTTGACTCTATGGAACATAGATGTGAATAAATTCTCAGAAACCGTGGTTATACACTTAAATATTACTTAAGTGACTCACAGGAAATGCTATATCCTAAAGATTTTTCAGTTTATACACTAAATACTTGGGTTTTTAATGAAAAATGCAAACCCTGCTATTTCTTTGAACAGCCCAGCATTACTTTTTCTCCATTTTCTGTAAAGTATTTAAAAGTTTGACACATTTTCTACAGGATATAAAATTCAGTGTTCCCAATGCATCACAATAAAATTATGAGGATGTAGGCCTTACTTACATATTTAAACACTACTATTTTGAACACCTCTGTAAAATTATTCAAGAAGGAACATTTTCTAGTATTGCATCAGGGTTTTACTAATTGAAAACATATGTATAAGTGGATTTATTATATACTGTATTTTGAATCAGATTTTTGTGCAGCTTTATTTTCTCTGATCTCTTGCATCCACAATTACCATTAACTCACGTTTTTTTCCTTTCAAAATTTCAGCTCCTTCCACAGATGTTCAATGGGATTCAGATCTGGGCTCATGGAAGGCGACTTCAGAATAGTCCAACGCTTTTCTCTCAGCTATTCTTGGATGTTTTTGGCTGTGTGTTTTGGCTCGTTGTCCTGTTGGAAGACCCAGGACCTGCGACTGAGACCAAGCTTTCTGACACTAGGCAGCCCATTTCTCTCCAGAATGCCTTAATAGTCTTCAGATTTAATTTTACAATGCACACATTCAAGACACCCTGTGCCAGATGCAGCAAAGCAGCCCCAAAACATTACTGAGCCTCCTCCATGTTTCACCGTAGGGACAGTGTTCTTTTCTTTGTATGCTTGGTTTTTGAGTCTATGAACTTAGAGTTGATGTGCCTTACCAAAAAGCTCCAGTTTGGTCTCATCTGTCCAAAGGACATTCTCCCAGAAGCTTTGTGGCATGTCAAGATGCATATTTCAATTCGAACGATCCGTCTCTTCAATTTGTCATCAATTTTCCTCTTGCGGCCACGTCCAGGGAGGTTGGCTACTGTCCCGTGGGTCTTAAACTTCTGAATAATATGAGCCACTGTGTCAAGAGGTTTGTCATTTTTTTTTTCGGATGTCCTGGGACGCTTCTCTCCTTGGCTTTCTGTTGTCCATGTTCAGTGTGGTACACACCTTTTCACCAAACAGCAGAGTGACTACTTGTCTCCCTTTAAATAGGCAGACTGATTATGACTTTGGACACACCTGAGTTAATCATGTCACTCCAGTCAAATAGTTTTCAATCTTTTATAGAGGTACCATCATTTTTGTCCAGGCTTGTTTCTGTTTTTTCAAATAATTATATTAAACAACATTTCAAAAGTAATGGCTGATTTTGATTATTTAATTTTCAATATTTCTTTATTTATTGTTACTTTTGTAAGTTTCAAGTGATTTCAGTGAAAATTGTGGGTTTTTCCTTCTTTAACTGAGGGGTACCAACAATTTTGTCCACATGTGTAGATAATATATATATGTTTAGAATGTATATACCCATAACATTTTCTACTTTCTTCTAATGCTTCATTATTCACCAGATGCAATTTACATTGACTCACTAAACTGTCACTGAAATCTAGATTTTTTTCTAAAATTCTTCCAGCTTTAAACAAACAAAACGGTAAACTGTTACTTCCAATCTGCAGTCTGAACAATTGGGTGAAATGCTGACAGAACAAATTTAACTTCTCACTTTATGTAAAGTGATAATGTACATAACTTACTCAACATTATTTTTAACCATAAAGAAGTACAACTAGAGAAAAAACAGATATTTATTTATACAATTCTTCAAACGAATCGTGAAAATGATTAGAATACAAAGGAAAGTTGAAGTGCAGCAGGTATAAAAAGGGGTGGGGGGTGTTACATCTGCGCTTGAAGATAATGTTCATAATTTGCTCGAAGCACAAACTCAAAGTAGAGCTTTGATTTCAAACTACTCAGCTCGTCCAGCTCCAGCAGCTCTTTGACATCAGGAAGGTACGTCTGCAGAGGAACACCTGAAAAATACAGTTTACTTTGTCATTTGCGTTAAAACAAAAAAACAAAAAAGATTTTAAAAAATAATGTAAATAATGCCTTAATCAATATAACCAAATGGGCACATTAAGATAAAAATGTAAGAATTTCTTAAATTTTATACTGAGAAAAATCATGATTTACCAATCATTTCTTAACCTCATTGGTATATTTTTTCCAGACAATATATGAGTATTTCCATTTTCAGTAGTTTTTATCATGCATTATACATCATTTTTCTTTTCTTGATTGAAATGTGATCACACACACACACACACACACAAACACACACACACCGACAAGCAGAGAAGAGAACAAACACACACACACCAAAAGTTATGTTATTTTTATAATAATTTGTGATCACGGGAAAACAAATCTTGTTATGAATACAAAACAAGATCCTCCATAGGCTTGATAAAGTCAGGACACTATATCATTAATTTAAAATGTACTGGCATGTTTCCCTGAAAGAAACAAAAACTGGCCGTTCTTTGCGTTATCTTCTATCAACAGTTGCACAAAAAAATCCTAACCTTCTTGTATGAGTTTGAGAAGGATCTTGACAAAAATGCTGTCTTTAGCAGCTTCAAGAGGGTCATCGTTCCCATCTGCAGAGGACCAGCTTGGGGGCACAAAGCAACAGTTTCAGGACAAAATCCAAGAACTATGAGCATACAGTGGCATGTCTTAAAGAGGCAATCTCAACTTTTATTATACTTTTTTTTTTTTTTTTTTTTTTTTAACTTTTTTTCAAGCATTGTACTCATTTTATCAATTATGAAATTCATTCATAAAATATTCAAAATTTCATGCAGATAAATGTCAAGTATCCAACTGAAAGAAAACACAAATAAAAACATAACAGATTGATCTTACTCGTCTCTCCTGAGTGCTTTGCCGAAGATCTCACATTTCAGAGAGTCGATGTCCACATCTTCCTACAACACAAGAACACAGAAAATTTAATTGACTTTACTGCTGTCAACCAGACAAACTAAAATCAGACCTTCACTCAATAAAAACAGAAGTTACCTCATCAATGTACTCCAGGAGATCGAGAGCCTTTTTAAAATCATACTCATTGGCTCCTCTGTTGTCATCACAAATGTACAGCTGTGAATAAAGAGCATGGTTGTATTACAACTGCTTTTCAAATCAACTGGTTTTGAAAATGTCCAACAGGAAATCTCTTTTTTGCCCACTAATAGCAATATGGATGTGCATTTGACACAACACAACAGTAAAGATGTTTCAGCTCCTCATGAAGGTGTGCGCAGGTGTTCACCTGGATGAGGTTTTGAGCACTGAGCAGTGGCATGGTGTCAGGGTTCTGCTGTTTCTCCTCCAGCAGCTGTCGGGGCAGAGTTTCCTGGTGTAGCAGGAAGCGCTCCTGCTCAACAATGTCTGTTTGGAAGGATGAGTGACAATAAAATGTCTGGTGATTTTAACACTGACATACCTAACAAAGTTTCACAAGTATGAAACTGGAAAAAGATGTAACAAGTCAAATTTTTCAGTTTTTTTTCCTGGATCTGACCAGTAAAGGTGATTCGGATACAGAACCTGAAGTGATTCTCGGGCATCCAAACATCAGATTCCCACCTCACATAGCTAGAACTGAGCTACTTTGTGTTTTTACCTTCGACTTGTTTATTGAGCTCGTCCTCTGGCAGATTTGACGCCAGTGCCGTCAGCTTACTGAGAGCCAGCAGAGTCTTTTTCTTTGCAAAGTACCGTGTCTCCATGTTGGCCTGGCTGTAGAGTGTCCTGTGTGCCTGCATCCACAGGACAACAACCATTTTTGTTACTGAATAATCTAACAACTCTAGTCAAACAAATCATGTCTTTAGCTGCTAAAATAGTAGTCTTAAGATAATGACAAGCCAGAAAACAGGCACTAGGAAATTAAGTGTTTAGGGTTACAATAGATGCTGTGTAAACAAAATGTTTAGTATTTTGAATTGAAAAGGACAGGTTTACAATTTTTCAAATGTGTCTTAAAATATATATTTTTTTAAATTCCTCTGTTTGCAAAGTAACACAAATAGGGACTCACTAAAAGAGTTAATCAATGAGAGATATCATTTTTTTTTTTAATTCTGGTGGCTTCTTCTGAAACCTCCATTCCTATCCAAGTGTGACTGCAGGGACCAGACATCACATGCGTCACTCCTGCCCTTCAGGCAGGGCAACGATGAATGTTTACCAGCCAATCATGTTTGGCGTAATAACAAATGCTTCTGAAGTCTGCAATGAGGTAAGACATCAGTAAGACATCATAAAGTATATTATTAAAGAACCTGTGTGTTTTTTTCTAATTTACATTACATTAGTTGAAGACCGTGTGTGACAGGAGAATGGGAAGGAAGGGGGAAAAAAGTGTTGCAAAAAAAGGAAAAGGGAAGACAGAAGTTCTAGGAGAACTAGGTGTGTGCGTGTGTGTCATACACTATGGTAGTTGTGGACGTGGATGTGCTGCACCCAGCTCAGGTGCTGGTGGGCCTGCAGGAAGCCGGCCAGCTGCTGGTGCTGAGCAGCTGGTTGGGACAACAGCTTGCCCCGTTTCCCCTTCTCCATATACCATCGAAACAGGAAGTCCGCAAAGTTCTATGATAGCATGTGAGACAAGGGATGAAGAAGACATGATTGTGTGGGGTGCTTCAGGCATTGACATGACTTGACTGGCTTTATTCATCAGTTTTGTTCAAACAAATTTACATAGGGTAAACTTGAGGCTACTTTTCAGGTTTAAGTATCATAGCGTAAAAGAAGAACCTCAACACTGTACTTAAATTAATATACGTACATTGCTACATTCCACTACCGATGCTTTTAATAGCTGCAGCTGATGGTTATTCTCTATGTCAAAATATCAGAAAACAATTTCAAGTACAGTGCTGTGCAAACTAATGTGAGGATCCCTTCGAACATAATACCATTAATCATTTTAATTTATCAATTAACTTCATATGGGTTTAGTAAACAGAAGAAATCTAAATAAAATAAATGTTTGGTGGTCCACCAGGAAGCCCTAATGCTTTTTCAGTGGTGTCTTGTTACCAAAGTTTCTCTATTCTTCTATTACTTTATTGTCCAGCTGTATGAAAATCATCATAAAAATGTGTATGTTGAGTTTTCTCAACTGGTGTTTTGTTTTTATTCAGCATTTCTCAAAAGCAGAACAGTGGCAAGTTTTACTTAGTGCCAAATTAATTTTCTTTTTATAAAACATCTGCAGCACTGGTTGTTCTAGTGGAGTCTGACAGGCAAACAAACCAGGGACAGCTCATGTCATCCTTTAGCAGGGACAATTTTACTAATATTATAGCAACTATCATGTGGTGTATCTATATACCTGGTCGCTGAACTTGGTGGTGTAGTGCTGCAGGCGGCTCTGGTTTTCAGTCTGTTCACACATCTGAACCAGGATGTCAAAGTCACAGTACTTCTCAGCCAGCGCTGCGACCCATTGGTACTGACCCAGCTCCACTGCAACACACAGCACAAACATGCTTACATTATTCACTACAATTGGGTCAAAGGAAAAATCAACATGCTTTTAAAAGATTTTCAGGGAGTTTCTTCATATTTGAATCAATGGTCTATTCTATACAGATTGTCAAGAGACCCTATAATTAGAATTGAGTTGACACTCACGTAGTGGAGCCAGCAGCTCAGAGCGACGCTGACTATACTCCATTTCCAGGCTGTTGAAGCGCTCCTGCTGGGCCCCCGGGGGTCTCTGCTGCTGTAGGGAGTTCAGCTGGGCCACATAGCTGCCCAGGTAGTTGTCCAACAGCGCCACCAGCTGCTCACACAGGGCGCTGCGCAGCTCAGAGTCAGCATGTGGGTAGACGGAGTGGAGGATGATCTCATGTTGACGGGTAAGGACAGTGCGTATGCCGCCCACGCCACCTGATGCTGGAGGAGAAAAGGCCATAGATTAAATTATGCAACAACTATTTTTACAGCTAAAAACACTTGTGAAAGATAAAATTGCTTTACCCGTCCATGGGATGTACTCTGGCTCTGCAGCAGCATTTTCAGAAGCTCTATACATGGAGGCCTTGCTCTCTCGGTACATAGCTGCAGCTTGAAGCATGTCCTGCACATGCACACAGTTAGTTTTTTTAGACATAAAGACAGACAATATGCATATATTAACACAGACACACACTAAATTGATAAATTTTCTTTTCTTTTCAGTTTGGTTTTAAAACCGACATCATCGGTAAAAGCCTCATTTAAGCAGTAAAGATGTTTTCAGCTTTGAGCTTTAGGATCAATCAAATAATTGAGATCTATTATTTGACTCTATCCCAGGAATTAGGAGCAACGTTTGTCCTTTGATATTTGCAGGTATATAAACTGTGATCAGGTTGGATAAAAAGTTTGGAGCAAAATGCTAAAGTCATTCCTGTATTGAGATAGAAGTCAGTGGCTACAACGACACTCAATCCATTTAAACATAAAGTTTAGTAAAAATGAACGAGAGCATAAACCTCTTCACCAATGGTTCATATTATATTTTCCAGACATGTAGCTCCATCAATCTTGACTTTTCATTGTGTTTCTTTCTGGATCAAATATAAGCCACTTGCAAAGAGCAGTCAGTTCTACCACAGCAGGGTTTCCCGCAGTGCTTTATATTGTAGGTGGCCTCCTCTACAACATGGATCCCTGCATACATAGTAGTGTAATGTCTCTTAAAATCCACAAGCTAAACTGTTAGCAAGTTTAGCTGCTACTTTATTCCTCGTGCTAACACAGGCCACAGTGTCCGTAGTCAATAACAAAACAACTAAGTTCATGAGTGTTGCAAAGGTTTTGTTTCAACCAGGCAATAACACAGGTGATTGAACTAATGAAGGTCCCTATGAAGGGCTTTAGAATCAGAATCAGCTTTACTGGCCAATTGCACTTACATATACAAGGAATTTGACTCTAGCAGATGTTAGCTCTCTATACACATAACATAGCACATACTACAATAAAATAAAGTGGTTGATTAGTATAATCAGGTGTTTTACTGCTTGGTTGGAACAAAAAACCTGTACCCACACTGCCCCCCCAGGACCAGGACCAGACACCCCTGCTCTACACATTAGCTGCAGCATCTTACTCCCTCAGGTAATTCCCGTACTTTCATCTAACAACAAAATCTGGACCTTAATTCATTTATTAATAAATAAACACACCCAACCTCAACAGGTCATACCGCCCCCCACCTGAAAACACCAATAGAAATAAAGTTACTTAAAAGCAAATAACAGACGTGTTTACCTTGATGATATTGTTAACGGTGAGAACTACCTCAGCCCACTGCACCGAGTCAACTGGATTCTCCTTCAGATTCCGCTCCTCCTCCTCCAGCAGACAATCAAACACTGAAGAGATTTGTGACACCTGTGTATGCATCACAAATCTAATATTTAACGCACTGCCGATTAGACTTCCACATATGTGTGATCACATCTGCGCCGTCACAGAAACAATCACCTCTCTGAAGAAGACGTCTGCAGGAGTGAGGCTGGGCGGCACAACGGTGTTGTTCCTCTGCAGTGCCACACTGATGGCGTGGTTGACCAGCTCGCCGTGTTTGGCGTGGTGGTTCTTCAGCACCATGGATGCCTGCAGCTTCTCGGCATGTTCACACAGGAGGAGGCGTGTTGCCATGGGAGACGAACGCACCGACACCTGGCTGAGCCGGTCCAACAGACCCACCTGGAATAGAAAGATGGGGACATTTTAGGGAGAACTGTACTGATCCTCAACTGGGATGGATTCCTCCACAAGGGTATGTATCAGTGTGATGTTATTATATAAAAAGTGTGCAGCAATAAATTGTAAACTTTTTCTGATGCAGAACTTAAGACTACAAACAAAACTGCTCAATCTTTAAAGATCATGGCAGAAAAGTGAAAATATTAAACACTTTGTAAATTGTATCTCTGAGTTTTTACAGGATAAGGAGACTGAGCAGAAGTTTCAGCCAAAATAATGAGCTTTAGGATGTACCGTCTATCTGTGTGAGTGCATGCGTACCTGCAGTAGGAAGTCCATGAAGCAGCCATGGGCCTTCATCTTGTCTTCCAGTTGGTGGAGGATGATGAGGGAGGTGAGAGGGAAGCCAACACTCTCTGGACAGAGAGACACAGATATGACATGTGTGCAACAGAATAAACCAGGTTTAATGAGCTGTTCAAACACTTTCATCCTAATCTTAGTCCCCCTTCACTTAAAAATTATGTAAGCATAAAGTCGGTTTTCATGTTCATCGTCTGAAAGCAGAAAGTTTATCTAAACTCATTTAAAACCAAATTGTAAGGGCCTAATTTGTTAGAAAATATATTTTATTGTGCAATACTCCACAAGTGTGATGTGGAAACTTGAAAACTCTAGTGCACAAACATTCAAACAAATTTTCTCTGACTGCTATGATTAATTAATTATTTTTTATCACCTTAAAATTGTAAGAAATGTAACAAGTGGCTCCTTTAAGGGATGCATTTAATTTTAAGTTTTTTAAGAGTTAGTTAACAGTTGGCCTCACCATCAGGGACGGACTCAGCCCAGCGGGGATCAGAGGCCGGGTAATCGTCAACAAGGTCCAGGTTGATGCGAGTCACCACATTATCCAGCTCAGCTCCCTCTTCTCCATCACCATCAGCAGGGAAAAGCTCATTTGTGATGGTCTGAGCTCCGACTAGGTCATTACTGACAAAGTAGAGTGGGTAAGGCAGGGCAGTTTCATTTACAGCAGGGTGCCCAACCATCATCAACTTACAATCAAGTAGCTGAAGCTTGTCAAGGGCTTGTGAATAATTGGAATCAGGTGTGTTGGAGTAGGGAGATTCCTAAATCATGTAGGATAGTAGATCTCCAGGAGCAGGATTGGGCACCCCTGATTTACAGCATTACACAATGCTTGCACTCAAAATCTTTAATAGGTTTAAGTTTGCACAAAATATCAGTCTTTTACAGCTTCAGCTTAAAGTACTGATAAAACATTTTTTTCCAAGTAAAAAAAAAAAGGACCATATCCAAATGCCTTAACAAATCTGATACCTTTTAAAACAACATTTAATTAATGATTAATTTCTTGGCATCTATTTCTGTATTGTTTATGTATATTTCGTAGTTTTTTTTAGATTGATCTCGAGTTTACAGTTTCCATTCATTCTGTTCGCTTTTTATTTTTTTCATTGATTAGAGAACTAAATAAAAATGTACTGAGTGATTCCAAGAACCAACTAACCATTTCCCTAGTAGTTCATGAAAGAGTTTTCTACAGGGTTTTGTGACTTCTTGCATATTACACATCTGTTTTTTCTCTTCACACACACCCCGCACCCTAAGTGTGCATTAGCTATGTATGTGTACATGTAGGTATGTGCGTGGATATGTATGTCCATATATATATATATATATGCAAATATGTGTGTATGTGTATGTATGTAGGTATGTACGTGCATGTATGTATGTTCAATGCTTTGCTTATGCATACTTTTTTCTTACTATTTATTAGCATTTTCTCTCCATTCTATGTCGATAATGCATACTGTGTATGCGGATCAACAAATTCTGCGAATTTGGACATTGTGTTGTGTGTTTTTTTATTTTTATTTCTTTATAGTTTTTTTATCTTCAGCTTTATTTTCTTTATCTGTAACGCTGCAGTAACACACAAATTTCCCCGTTGTGGGATCAATAAAGTTTTATCTTATCTTATCTTATTACATACCGACAGAACTGCAGAAACGCCATTTTCAGCAGTTTGGTTTTGTCCTCCTGAACTATGGGCTCAGCTCTGGTTGGAGTTTCCATGGCTGACACCTTCAACAGAAGGAATTATAAACACAATTATCACCTCAATCACTGATCCTATAAGAGCAGTGAAGGCACTACTTCTCTCTCACTCACACACATTTTCTGCCCGTATGTTCTGAAGCTCAGCGAATAATGCAGTGTTTTTACTTTGCTTTTCTACCTCTGGAGCTGCAGCCAGCGAGGAGCACAGTGAGTCCTCCATGGTCTCTGGAAGGATAGAGGTACTCTCCCGAGCCACCACAGCAACGAGGCCGCTGTTCTGGGAGAAAAAAACAGGCAGGTTGGCGCAGCAGCCTCCTCCACGAACTCCATCACCTGGGGACAGACATTTAGCATCTGTTCAACCATTATATTAAATCATCATTAAACAACACTAAAGATTTAGTGCACAAAAAAGTAAAAAATTATTAGGAGCAGATAAGCTACATGTATGTGAATTATTCTTTACCAACTACTGTTCTTTAAAGCTTAAAATGAAGGCGTTGAGTTTTTTTTTGTCAAAGATATGTCAGGTTCCTGTTGATGAGTCTCACCAGGTGAGTTGAAGCTGATTTTCTCATCAGGTAGTCCTCCCCTGCTGGTTCCTGTCGAGCAAGCATACACCAGCTCCTCGTTGTAAAGGAAGGCAGTGGAGCCGGAGGAACGTGGCACCACCAGCCGAGTAGCCTGAAGGACCTCCTCGCTCTATGGAAACGACACAAATCAAGTGTGCATTTTCTAAATAAATCTCTTCATGATGAAGGAACATGTCATTCAGTAAGGTAGTAGGTGGTCCAGTGAGTACCAAATTTTATTCTCGATTACAATTTTTGGCTTCCAACAGGTATGCAAACAAGATAATTAAGCCAAATAGCAAATCCTGTTATTCTTTAATCTCGCCCCGACCTCTGGAAACAACATGATCTTTAGCTTTAAAAAAGAAAAAAAAAAAAAGAAAAAAAAAAATTTGGTTAATGACTGGTGGTACAAGTGGTCATCATGCTCGACCATTAGAGTAGCTGACCTACAACATGGAGGCCTCTGTGTTTTATTTAACATCATGGACATTTTGCAACAAACTTTTTGTTGTAAGCTTAACATAACTCATAACTTTTTTATAGTTTTTTTATCTTCTTCAACTTTATTTTACTTTTTCTTTATCTGTAACACTGCAGTAACACACAAATTTCCCCGTTGTGGGATCAATAAAGTTTATCTATTCTATTCTATTCTAACTCATTTTTTTCTGAGCTAAAGATTGTGTAGATCTCAGAGGTCAGAGAGGAATTCAATTTCTGAAAGACTTTTCATGATTATATGTGGCCTGAATCTGCTCTCCATGTCGTAACACTTTTGTTTTGACATTCAATATAATCCAGCGCAACCCTTTTTCCTTTATTGACTTGTTATTTCACCTCTTCTTAGAGAAAAAGAACAACTTCAGTCTGTGGCATGTTCAGTTCAGCTTGAGTCAAAATGGTAAAAGGAAAAAACAAAAATATATTCTCAATCAGCGAATAACCAAAACTATTAGATATACTAATAAACATTTTTTCAAGAGAATGATGACTATTTGCCCATTGAACGACGAACTAAACTGATACAGTATCAGGACTCACCTGGAACGGAGTGCTGTACTTTGTGACCTCCACAGAGAACTGGTTGGGGATAGAGGCGCCGTGATCCTGCAAGGTGACCAGGCAGAAGTAGGCCAGGCAGGGAGCGTCTTTCGGGTGCCAGGCTGCAGCCAAAACCAGCAGGCCGGCTCTGGGAACAAACAGCACAACACTCTGGATCAGTTACACTTTAGCTATAATCTGTAGTTCCTCGTCCACTTGTTACAGGTTTGTATCGATCTTATATTGAGGAAATATAATTACACAGAGGGTCAGTGATAAATCATATTTGGCAAGATGAGAAAGACAACAACTGCACAAAAACCACTACACTATTATGTTCAAATGGTTTCTTTTAATTTAAAAGCCAATTTGTATTTTTTTTCTTTTCACAAAAAAAACCAAACTTGATTTTCTGTAATTCTTGACTTAAAATGTCAATTCATGTAACCAAAAATAATAGGAAGAATACATTTTAATTATGTTATCCGTGTAGAACATTAAACTAGGTGATATTTAATCATGCAAATAAAAAAACGATTTTTAAGCCTTATGTTGTTCATCTACACACTCACTGGCTGAGCTTCATGTCCAGGTACATCACATTTACTCCCTCCTTCATCTCCTCGTAGTTGCTCTCTGAGCCCTGGTGAAAAAGAATTGTTGAGAAATCCTTTAATTTCTGAAGTGTTCTCTATATATAAAGAAATAAAAGGACAATCTAATAAATGAATCCTGCAATATTTTGAACAAGAAATAAATCAAGCACAAACTTTGTGGTTCTGTTCTAAAAATAGGAACATCTGAGGCAAAATCCTCAAATCCAGCCTTGGAATTATAATAGTTGTGAAAGGCTTGTCAAGAGGCATGGTTAGTTCATCAGTCTGTAATAAGAGGACAGTGTAGAAGCTGTAGAAGACAGCAAAGATACTTAGTACGATCAATTTTATAGAGTATTAGCTTTTTGATGAAATACTTCTCATTTTTCTTGTAAGTTTCAACTTATCAAAGCAAGTGCTCAAGTGGGCCCAGTTTATATTACAATATAGAAAAAAAACTGTTAGAAACACAATTCATTTGTTCATAAACACATATGAATAAAATGCTGTTGTGTTACAGGAGCAGCTCGGGAAATCGAAACTCGCCCAGATTTGAGGTCAGAATATAGAGCAGTGTATTGGTATGACGTGCCCCTGTACAATACTGACCCAGATGGCATCGGCAATGCTCTCCGTCAGACCTCTCTGGGGGTCCCAGCTGAGGATCTGATGCTCCGAGCTCTCATCCACCTCCCATTTACTCAGACTGGAGCTGGTCAGTGTGTACAGACAGCTGGCTCCACCCACCCACAGTACGCTGTGAAGCTGGAATGTAAACAGAAATAGTCAGGTAGGCAACTATAAATGATAACCTGAATTTCTTTGGGTTTTAGACAAAACAAGATTGGTCTGACACATTGGTCTTTAACAATCTTCTGGACCAAACAACTAACCAGTTAATTAAGGGCATTGATTGAGAGCACCTTTACACCAAACTTCACTTCACTGTGACATGTCTTGTCTTCACTCACTGTGTCATCACTGGACGGAGGGGAGAGAATGCCAAAAAGGCTGGATACCCTGCGTCCAATGCCGGACAACATGCCCTGGCCCTGCTGCAGAGCTCGATACTGTAGCTTTCCGGACGAATCCACCCCAGCTCTCAACAGCCGACTCTTGACTGAGGAAAGGATAAAGCTTCCACCCTGGAAGAGAAGACAGTACAAGCTATGAACAGCAGCTATGAACTTGTGTTTGAAGGGGAAATACTGAATGTCTTTTCTTTTTTTTTATTTATTTAAAAAGTTATGATAACAACTATGGTTTCACGCAGGCTAAGTGGTGGGGGGCAGGGGGCATTTGGAGCATTGGAGAGGACGGCTGCCTCACCTATAAAGTGAAGGAAACCGTGATACCGGATGACAAACAAGCAAAGCACCACATAGAAATGCTGCCTGGAAGTCAGAAGCCAGGGCTGCAACCTGCTTTGAAAGGTTTGTGGCAATTTTTTCCTACCCTTCTATGTGTTATTTAAGCTCATATTATAGATCAGATTTCAGCTCAAACATGTACAGACATATTTCAAAACGCCCCCTCAGAGGGATATAGGTGAGGCAGGAAACATTTGTTAGAGAGGCGGGCTGCCACACTTATAAAGCGCAGTGAGAAACCATGATAGAGAATATGCCCCCTTTAAATATATCTGAAATTTCAAACCAGACTATGAAGTCTTCTCTTCAAGTCTTTTTTTTTTTTTTTTAAAAAGGTACTTTATGCAAATATCTACTGTGACTTACTTTGACAGCAACAACAAAGTTACAGAAGTCTCCCATGTCCACATTTGCCTCAGTGTAATTGCCCTCCTGAGCCAGGCTGGGCCAGAAGCGAGCCATTCCCTCTGCAGACACAACCAGGGCAGAGATTGACTGGACTGTGGCCGTCTTCAGAGGAGCGGCGGACGTCACCGCCACGAGGTCGGCTGTGTAGTTGTACTCGCTGTCAGGTAGCTGCAGTTCCTTACAGACAGACAACTGCAAGACCCAAAAGGATTGTTTCACTTATTGAATTGCAAATGTTTCCTTTAGTAAAGTTGATTTTACTTGTATAGCCCTAAATCAAAAATCACAGATGTCACAATGGGCTTCACAGTTTGTTAAAATGCAACACAACATCCCCTCTCTGTCCTTAGACCCTCACATCATACAAGTAAGAACTCCCTAAAAACAGCCTTTAACAGAGTTTAACTAGGGCTGTGACTACTGATTTTATATCAGCTGCTCTTATTCTACATCAAATCTCACTGTTATTTTATATTCTTTTCATACCATGACTGACAAAGAAGGCCAAGTTTTTATTTAAAGCTGATGTGATGTGCACAAATGTGTTGTTGCCAGTTCAAAAATAAATAATAAATATAAATAAAAAATATTCTGTACTACAGCTAGATTGCTGCTTGTTGCTTATTCTGTGTTGCTGGTGCTAACAATTATTTTTTTATCGAAATAACTACTAATTATTTTTTTAATTATTAATGAGTTGCTTGGTCCATAAAATGTCTGAAAATTATTTTTTTTTTTAAATACTAATAGTTACAATAGTTAACAGCACAAAGATGCCTAATTTACAGACATAGAAGTAAATTATTTCCATTTAAGAAGATTCCTGTACATTTGAAAATGTTCTTTAACAAAAAGAACAAAAACTTGATTACTAAAATAGTTAGCGAAAAACGATTAATCAATTAATTTTTGCAACTCTACTTTGGTGGAAAAAATACTTTATCTGAGTTACAATGGACCACACCTCCACATTGAAACAAACAGCAGCCCAAATTCAAATAATGTTGTATAAGCAACCACGTCACATTTATTCAGATACAGAACCCAAACAACTGGTTACTGTACCTTGGCCACAGCTGTCTGGCAGATCTTCCAGATGATAAGTCTCTCTCCACAAACCATCCAGGCCCAGCCACTCTCATTCACCTTCACTGAGATATGGTCATCAGCTAGAGAGACCAACGGAAATATTCAGTGGCAATACTGAAACATGATACAAACCTTGACAAACAGACATGAGCACTAAAATCACACAAAATCTTCAGAATATTCCCAGCAGACATAGTTTTTCTTCACCATCAGCCATCGTCAGTGCTTCCATCACTTTGACAGGCAGAGATGAGCCGAAGGACTGCACATCATAGTTAAGAGATTCTGAAGTTGCATGGCTCTGTACTCGAGTGGGTGTTGACCTGATGGAACACATTTAAAGAGAGAGACAGCTGCACTTAGTGTGTGATATTGAATTGTCTTCCCTTATATTAAAAAAAGAGATCAGCTGGAGTTGATTCATTTCGACAAATGAGGCTTTAGATACATTTTTTAAAAACATTTTTATCCAAATGGAGGACCTGAGTCAGAATGCACAGAACCTAAGAGAACAGGAGGAATGCTTACAGCAAGAAAAAAACATTTTTGACATCTTCATTTGATGAAATCAATGTTTATAATAGACTTTTGAATAATTTCTGATCTTTATGCAGTTATGTGATGGAAAATGTTTTACTTTTTGCACCTTAAACCACTTGAAAAATTATGTACATGTTACAACCATAAGGTGGTTATATATATATATTAGGTCTTATATAGTTGTCGTTGTCTTTAAGAAAAGGTGATAACAATAATAAACATATATGCATTGTTATAGAAGATGTGGACATAACATTAGTAAATATATATATATCACACACACACACACACACAACTTGTGACGTCTTGATAACCATCCAGGGTTTGTATCGCAAGACAGTGTGATATCTGTGATATACATCACAAATTAAATGTGTCTTTGAATATCCAATATCAAACCAATTGGTGTTGTACTAGTCAATTCATGCGATCGAGGCGGACAAATTAAGCAGCAAGCCTGCTTTAACACGCAGAAAGAACCGTTAAAACGGTCCTCGAAACGGCGCTCACTGACCTCGCTGACAGAGGCGTCCTGCGCGGGGAGAACAGCAGGCTAGCGGCCGCTCCGGAGACACTCCTCCTCGCCGTGGTCCTGCCCTGCTGCCGGCGGCCGGAACTTGGAACGGTGCGGGGGCTAAACATGCCTGCTGCGTGTTACCGTGTCGTACAATCTCAAATTTAACAGTTAAAACGAAATACACCAACACGATGAACCCACTCCCTACACCTCTCCAAACAACGCGCGGTTCAGTCGCTAAAATAATACGTCATCACCTAGGCCAAGTTTACAAAAAAAAAACTTTATTAGCGATATGGTCATAACAGACTGGTTCGAGATGAACTCCGCCTGCTCTGAAATGTCAAAGAGAGGAGGCGGCAGCAACAGGGTCATTGTATTTATTATATTTAATATAGGGCATAATATTTTTAAAACCTGACCATAACCAACTGTCCGTCTTCTGCAAACTACCAGTAGACTACACATGAATCAATGAAAAGGGTCCAAGATAGCGGAGGAGGGGCAGCACCTGTAGCCTCTAGCAAAAAGTTTTGTTTTAGTCCTTGAACTGTGAACTTTATGCAACTTTTTGCAGTATCTCAACAAAAGTTACAGCTGTAGCATCTGAATAGATCATACCAGGGAAGTACAAAACTGCTAGATTGGAGATGACCTATTGGAATTATGAAGGATATAAAAGATTCTTGGCTCATTGGAGATGAGCCAGTCTTCCATAGAATGATCACCTTTGACCACTGGACTGTGTGAGACACAGACTGACGTCATCCAGTCGCCGGCAACGATATTCTCACTAGATCAATGTGGCTGAGGACACCCTGAAGATATGTTTAATTTATTTTGGTTCTGCCCCTTTTCCACCAAATTGTGAATAGATATTTGTTAATTGAGTCCTATTTGTATTTCACCTCTGTTTCGAACATTTATTGTTTGGCTTCATTGACTACCTATTTGCAAAAAAAACAACTAATCTTGTCATATATTGGGTCAAATGGCATATCCACAGATGCCAATACACTGCCCAAAGACCACTCTTCTCTATTTTTGATAATCAACCAAAAATATACCTTTAATCACTCCACAAGAAACTGTTTAAAACCTTTTCCTTTTGCCTACCTACTCTTTTAATATATTATAATATATTTATGGAAAATAATATGTAATAAGCATTTTTTTTATTTCAACTGGGTGTCTATCTGTATCACTATCTTCTACTGTATTGTATTAATAATATTCTTAATAAAGTTGTGAAGAAAAAAATAGATCAAGGAGGCGGCAGTTTTTTGAAAGCCAGGAGACCGCAAGACTCAACTGGCGCAGTGCATGATGGGAAACTTGTCGATTTTGAATTGTTCATTTAAATCAATTACTAAATGATCGACGGTAATGTGAATTTTTTTTTCTAGAAATTAAAGCAAAAATCTTATTATTTTTTGGCTAATAATAATGCAAAAATCGTATTCTTGGAAAGTGTTCACACAAATTAGTTGAACCTAGGTTATTCTTATTGAGTTTCTTATTATTATGAGTTTCTTTTCTCATATAAAAACCCTTCAAGTGGTGAAAAATAAAAAAAAGTCAACATGAATATTGTCTATGACGTATGGTTCACAGCAAGAGAACGATCCAGACCTGACTAGTCGATAAATGACAAATGTATTTGAACAAAACCACCGCGCAGCCAGGAAGATGTAGTCGATCAGCGATAGACGTTACCCATCAAAAAGATGAAAGCGGTGTGCCAGCTCTGTTAGCATCATCATTGGATGGATGCAGCGATAAAACACGATGTTGAGACACTGGCACGTTTTATCTGGAATCTGAGTTAAACTAAAACGTATCTAGCTTGAACACAGTAACCGAGGACGGAAAAGGAGGGCGCGATATGCAGTAAGTACCGACCCGGATGAATCCCGCTAAAAGTTTGGAGCCGCCGTCAGGCCCGCTGCCAGGAGAGCGCGGCTAACGTTCTCTGGTTCTCTGAGCTCAGGCAGGGTCCAACATTTAGACAAGGTCTCTTCACGGCTCCCACTCACTCAGACATCAACATCATCTAATTATCACGTTTATAGTGTCATTCGGGGCGTTAGTGTGAACACATCGGCTCGCTGCCCTGCTAGCTGATTAGCTGCTGTCGTTATCCTGCACGATAAAACGTTACTGTACACAACCGTAGGTTTATGATACTTGCACGTTACTAGAGTATTTTCATGTAAAGCTACTCAATTATGCGACTCTTCTACTGTTCAGAAACAAGTATTGTACTTTTCATTGAACTACTTTTAACAGCTTCAGTTATTATACAGATGCAGTTTCATGGATAATAGAACAATTTTCGAAATTGAAAAACATATGTTTATTCGAATAATTGTTCTTCTTTCCTCTAAACTCGGTAACTCCACATTCAGCAGCATCAGTGTTAAGCAGTAACAGGCTCTGATGCGTCACTATTAATGAATGATGTTATATAATTTATAAACATTATAATGTACAGACAATTACTCAAATCTCATAATACTTGTGTATGTTTACTCTATTAGTATTTTTAAGCCATACCTTTACATGTACGTTTATTTTGCTGAAGTAGTACTTAAGTAAAAGATTTAGGTACTTATAGCACTGTTTGGCCACATAAGCATAGTATTTTCAACATAAACCAGAAACATTTAAACTTCTGTAGTTTTTCCACTTAAAATACTCAGTTTGCAAATTACATTAACTTTAATGTAATTTGCAACCTTTTTATGATGAATAGTCACTGAAACATCTCTGGTGTATGACACAGAGGTGTTTTTGGTCCTCAGGTCATGAAGCGGGTTCGCACGGAGCAGATCCAGTATGCTGTGGCTCAGTACCTTAAGCGGAGGCAGTATGTGGACACTGAAGCCTCTCTGAAAGGAGCCAAACTCTTTCAGTCAGCTGAAGAGATGGCTGCCAGCCTCACAGGTGAGTGCACTAACATGATGGAGATCATGTGTTTGGGATGCTGAGTATTTGAGACCTTATTTGGGAATTATAACAATTTGTAGTTGTTAGTTTTTGACTATATCATATAGTCAAATCTGACTTTTGGATATAGTTTGTTCATTGCAGGATAGAAATTTCCTTTTTTGAATGGATATTTTTCTGTTCTTTTTGGTGGATTTTTGTTAGATGGAGAGTCAAAACATAATTATACTATCATCATTAAAACGTTAAGTCATGTAGATGTGCTGTGGTGGGTAGGGATAGTGTGCTTGCCTCGTAGCAGACCTGTGTCCTAGCTGAAGCATTTCTTTGCCCTAAGCCACAAAATATATTTTACAGGTCCAGATCACAAAAACAATTTCATTCCACCATTTTTATGATCATTCAAACCTCCATTGTCTTCTTGCTCCAATCCTGATCCCACGTAGTGAAAGTAAGTTTCCTGGTTTAGCTGCTATTTTATTCCTCAGTAACACAGGCTACTGTGGCAGTATCTAAAACAATAAACTTTGCAGGAAAACTTCATAAGCAGTCATCTTTTTTCGCTATAGTTTTATGGATGGATGGAAAGAAGAACGATTTATCTTTAGCAGAGAAGTTGTGTGGGATATTTAAAAAAAAAAAAACACGTACATACAATTTATCTACTTTTCTATAGGAATACAGACTTTCTACGTGCACTGCACTGGTTCAAGAAAAGCAAAACAAGGAATGTTTTGGGGGGGACTAGCAAAAATTCAAATTATATTTACACCAGAAAACTCAAATAATACTGATGCATTTTGTTTATGTTCAAAATGTTTAAAAGCAGTTAGAAGTTGAGAACTTTTATAGCTGTACCTCCCTTATACTGTTTGTGCATTGATAAGAGAAATGAAAAAGAAAAATAAGAACAGAATAATAATTTAAACGTCATGTAGTTGTTATGGACCTTATCTCTTCCTCCCCTCTCTGTCTGTGAGCAGTACAGACAGAGTCTGGGTGTGCCAATATCGTCTCTGCTGCGCCCTGCCAGTCTGACCCGCAGCAGTACGAGACCCAATACTCCAGGCTGCGCTCCTTTCTGTCAGGTAGGTTGTGCACATTCCTGCTACTGTTACTGAATACCTCACATACACATCATATGAAGATGATTATTTTTTTTTCACAGCTGTGTGTTGCTATGATATTAACAGTATAAACATTTATCATTTGTGACCTGCATGGTAATAAATGGTTGAACGTCCATGCACCAGACTTGGAGATAAGATCAGATATCATGTTATTGTGTTTCATAACTATGTATACATCCTTCTAAACAGAATATTTCATTTTAAATTAGAAACTGAGTTATCCTGGGCAAAGGAGGTCAGCAGCATCCTCTACCCTCTCTTCGTCTACCTCCACCTGGACATGGTGCGCTGCGGCCTGAAGGGGGCAGTCGATGGGTTCTACAGTCGTTTCCACAGCACCTTTCTCCAAGACAATGAGCAGCGTGCCACTGTGGAGCAGCTCAGACATGTTTTCACGGCTCAGGACATAGCAGCCAACCCCAAGCTGAGCGCTTTCCTGGAGCAAAAGTATGTGGTGCACCTGACTGAGCCGGCCTACAGCTACCTGCTGCGCTACCTGCAAAGCGAAGACAACAGCGCTCTCTGCAGGGCCCTCAGCACACACCTGCAGGTGGAGGTCACCGCTTCAAGGCGCACAGACTACCAGCTGTATGGAGCGGCTGGCGGGGCGGCCGCCATCCCAAACTCTGCCTCTTCCTGGGTAGGAGTAGATGGGGCAGAGGGTAGGGATGGGGTGGAGGTCCCTACAGGGATCCCACAGAGTGAGGCAGCCCTTGACGCTCTGCAGGACTGCATCAAGAAAGTCCGAGAGGGCCCCCCCTCACTCACCACCGTTTGCTTCTACGCCTTCCACCACACGGAGCAACTGCTGAACACTGCCGAAGTCTCTAATGACAGCCGGCTGCTGGCCGCTGGCTTTGACAGCTCCACAGTTAAGCTGTGGAGCCTCCGAGCCAGGAAGCTGAAAGCTATACCACATCAGGCCGACGTATCACATATCCACCTGGCATGTGATGTACTGGAGGAGGAAGTAAGTTTATGGCCGTACCTTTACAGTGCATTTGAATTCTTTTTGGGGCAGATCAAAGCCCCAAAGATATTCAATCTGTAGCTGTATAGTACAAGAAATCCTCCTATTTGAAGTACTGATACCTGTAAATGTTAGACATCTAAACTGCTGCAAATGAAAGACAAAACAAATTATTGCTTTCTTAATTCTGTTTATTTTTAGTGGTTAATTGCTCATTTCACAGGTTGTATAATACAATTTATTAGCAGAAATAAATTCTTCATGTTAAAATAGGCTCGTTACTTACGGCATTACTTTTTTCAGTAATTGGTATCTTTACCATTACTAAAATGCAATACTAGGCATTACTGGCCCACTGCCAAGCTAAAAGTTGTTTTTTTTCCCCCGAAAGACAAAAGAGGGAGGGGAGTTGTTACAATCACGACATCAAGCAACTGAAAACGGGTCAGAGTCAGATGAGTGTTGTAAAAAAAGTTTGAGTGCTGTGTCTTTGCTTCTTTCACTCACTGCAGCGTCCTATCTGAGACACATTCACAGCACAATAGTTAGTTTTCCTGGTATGTACTTACCTTTATAGAAGGGGTCAGTCACAAAATCCGTTATTTTTTGAGAGTAGTAATTGTAACCAATTACTTGTTAAAGTAACATGCCCAACATTAACTAGGTCACCATTTGATTTGATGCATTAATTTACTGGTCATCAAAATTGTTTGTTAGCAGTTTTGTGCTTAATTCTAAATCAGATAACTGAAGGTTCACCACTGCATGTGTCTCCTCAGGTGGATGAGGAGGATGGCTCTGGCAGTGAGATAAAGACGCTGCGAGGACACAGCGGTCCAGTGTTTCGGACCGCCTTCCTGACTGACAGCTCCGGCCTGCTCTCCTGTTCTGAGGACACGACCATCCGCTACTGGGACCTGGGCAGCTTCACCAACACGGTGCTGTACCAGGGACACGCCTACCCCGTGTGGGACGTGGACGTCAGTCCCTGCAGCCTGTACTTTGCCAGCGGCTCCCATGACCGCACTGCCCGCCTCTGGACATTCTCCCGCACTTATCCGCTGCGACTCTATGCCGGGCATCTCGCCGATGTTGACTGTGTCAAGTTCCACCCCAACTCTAACTACCTGGCCACAGGCTCCACAGATAAGACCGTCCGGCTGTGGAGCACACAGCAGGGGGCATCCGTTCGCCTCTTTACCGGCCACCGTGCCCCTGTGTTGTCGCTCGCTTTCTCACCCAACGGGAAGTACCTGGCGTCTGCAGGGGATGATCAGAGAGTGAAGCTGTGGGACTTGGCCTCGGGGACACTGTTCAAAGACCTGCGGGGACACACGGACAGCATCACCAGTCTGTCTTTCAGCCCAGATAGCAGTCTGGTGGCGTCCTCATCAATGGACAACTCTGTCAGGGTGTGGGACATCAGGAGCTCCCACGGCGGGACGCCAGCTGACGGCTCATCAGCTGAACTGGTTGGGCTTTACACTGGAAACACCAGCAACGTGTTGAACGTCCAGTTCATGGCCTGCAACCTGCTACTGGTGACAGGAACTGCTCAAGAGAAAGCAGAACAATAGCCACATTATTGTGGTCTATTTGTTAGTGTTAGTGGGAGAAAAGTCTCCAATGCCTCCAGGTGTTTGTGTGAAGTTGTGGTTGTCAGTCAGACTCTGAGCTGACAAAAACCCTTTCTGCCGAACATATTTATGATTTCTTCATTCTTCATTTCTTCATTATTTGTCAGCATAGAAACAAGGCAAAGTTGAGAATAATTTTTTTTATTAAAGCATTTGTCTCATCTTCCAAAAACCTTTTTAAAGCTGTAATTTCAATCTTTTTTTTTCCACTTAGTTGTTTGGTTTATCCAATGTAGCGCATTGTTTGCGAAGGAATTTGTTATATGTGGTGTTTTCTCATTACCAAAGCTCCCGAACTAGAACTAATGACTTCATATACATGATTGAAGATGCAAAGGAAATGGTTTGATGGTCCCTCACCCTCATGCACAAGTTTATTTATAAATATATATATAATTTGATAAAACTGTATATCAAATGTGACTGTTGCAAGATCGGTCTTACTCAGATGAGAGATGAGAAAGACAGAATTGGGGGGGGAAATAGTAGCTCCATGATTTGGTTTTCTTCTTGGTTATTTAATGCTGACTCGATTTGTGCAAAGCAAGTCCAAAATATTTGGTCTTGTGAAGTAACAGACTAGACGGTCTTCCACACACACCAGACTAACATGCTGGTTAATCCATGATGTCATTTTCATCTCTGCGCTGTCACTTTTTTTTTGTTTAGGGGCTTTTATCAAAACTCTGCTTTAAATCAACAATTGGAATATCCTAATTTGTTTTAACAATACCCTGGATCTGTTTAGCATAGGTTAATACAAAGACTAAAAGCAGAGGTAAACTTTTTCTAAATCAGTTTTCAAAAATTATGTAATATAAGGCAAAAAAAAAAAGTGTTTTTTTTTTTTTTTGTTGATCAGCAAAAGAGGCCAAACTTGTCAATTTGCAGCTCAGAATCACATCTGTCACACAAATTCTCCTCTACAGTAAAAAGTTTCAATGAAGAAAGTACATTTTGCAGCAAGTCCCGTGATGTTTCATCTTGTCAAGGACATTTCTAAGACTGGCTTTTCTGCACTATTCTGTGAGATGCATGCTTAAAAAGTGTGAATATACTGTATTTTTGTAATGTTTTGGCTACCAAAAGTTTCCATCCAGCTTGAGCTTTATGAAGGTAAAAGAAGTTCTGACAAAAATGTTATTCTTAGATTGTACAGTCAAAGTCTTTAGTTTTGAACATTTTGTTCATACAGTAAGAAGTTTCAGAACCTCGAACCTTTTCTTTTTGGGTTTGTCAGTAAACTTTTGATTGCCCCAAGAGCTCAAAACATGAATAAATAACTGAATTTATATGAATCAATGTTTCTTATTTATTATAGCTGAGTCTTTTGTTTATTTTTTGACATGTAAAACTCAGACAAATGTTAAACGTGACACACCAAATTGTTGTAGAATACATAGACGGGCCACACCTACGCAAACATTTATATGTGGATTGTACATGTAGACAAATCCTTATTTAGGAATCTGGACACACACACATTTTATTTATTCCGAGCCAGTTTGCAAAACTAAATTTGACATACTTAATATCAGGAGAAAAAAAAGACATTTCACCACCTGCTGGACAGCGGATGCTACGGGAGTCGGAAACCTAAATGACCATCTTCAGGATAGATTGTAAAAGAAATGGATTGAATATCTTTAGCTTTTTCTTTCTTGGGTTTTATGAATTACACTATTGGAAATATCATTCTGTATCCAGGCTTGTTTTTGTTTCTCATGAATTTTAATTGTATTTATTTATTAATTTTTTAATCTTACCAACCTTGTTGATTAATTTATAGAAATAGAAATGTGGGTCACACTTTTTTATTTATATGTATATGTCCTTAATTTTTTGTCTTTCACAAGTTTTCACACTTTATTTCAACTTCAGTCAAAGTTAAGTCTTTCTTGTCTGATTATGAATATTTCTTTTTCTCTTGAAATAGAGAAGTCAATGAGACTACCTAATTTATATATATATATATATATATATATATATATATATATAAAGAAATTAAAATTGAATTAGAGATTATTCCACTTCTCAGTATTTCATTTTTTTGTTGATAAATCACCAGGAATGAATTGTTGCCAAGTTTTTCTGCAGGCCAAGCCCAAGGAAAGAGAGGGAGTCGGAAGGGGCGAGGTTCACGCCAAACCTGTTCCTGTCTGAAGGGTGTGTACCTTCCCAGCCCTACCAACCTGACGGACTAGTCCTGCTGTCAAACACAGGGCAGGTGCCTCGCTGCACCACATCAACTCACCTCGCCGCTCTCCACCTTCTCCCCAAAGAAGATGCCTCTCTATTCCACTCTGTCGTGCCAGGGCTCCGGCTCCATTCAGGCCATGAACACACAGTCGGACGGGAAGTCGTTTGAGCAACTGAGGCAGGAGTGTCTCCAGAAGGGAGTCTTGTTTGAGGATCCCGACTTCCCTGCTGTTGACTCCTCTCTCTTTTTCAGTGAGAAAGTTCCAGTCCAGTTTGAATGGAGGAGGCCCAAGGTGTGTAGACACAGATCCTTTTTAGTGTTTGTCTGATGATGATGCTCTGATCAAAGGAAGCACACAGAGGGTAAAGCAAGGAAATGAAGTTGTTGGAGGGAACTGAACCTGTAACCTTTAATAGTGTGATGCAGTCCTGCCCCAACATTTTGAGCTAAAATACAGTATTTACAGGCTATAAAATGTGTTACGTTTGACAGAATTTCTGCAGATCCTAGAAAAATGGTCTTGAATGAGTTAAAGGTCCTGTATTTTGTGAACTTATCCTTTTTTTGAAGTGAAGGTTTAATATAAGATTATTTATAAGAATAAATTATATATAAGAATAACTGGTTAATTTTACATCTCTTCTGTCATACTTCTCTTTGGAACTCTGAAAGAACAGGTTGAATGTCTGAATCATTAATATGAATGAGTCTCTCACCTGATTTATAAGGCTGTGAATGGGTGCTATGTAGTTGTGACATCACTGAGGAAGGTGTGATGGCTCATTAGAAGGCACAGTTTCTGAAGACTGGCAGTGTACATTTCTCTGTGGACTGAGTGCTTTTTGAAACTTAGGACAGTATTTACAAAACATCTACATCATATATAGTACATATCGCCATACAATCAGAAAGATAATAAAATATCAAATTCTGGGGTGGCATGGTGGTACAGTGGGTAGAGCTGTTGCCTAGAAAAAGATAACCGACAACCTTTGTTTGTGAGACAATAAAGCTCACATGTTAAATAGCCATGAGCAAAAAGGACTGGCAATTAGAATATCCTGGTGTTGTGATCATATAAATTGTATATCCTTTAAAAATAAAAAGCTCCCTTTTCACACCTAACTGTAATAACCTAGATTTTATATCACAGCTTATAGAAATATTAGCTAATGTAATTGTTATGTTGCATATGGCAACACTATGCTATAGAGGGTTAAATATGATAATTGATTCTTTAAAGTTATATGTTGTATTTTACTAAGTGAACGATTTTGTCTGATGGGTCAAAAGTTGCTTTTATATTTAGTAGTTTTTTCAGTAATAAAATGTTTCACATTTAATAATTATAGTTATAATTCTAGGTAAAATTTTAGGCATGGGTTAATACAATGCAATGAGTGTCAATAGAGGGGGGATAAGTGATGTTTTAGTTACATTATGCTGAATAGATGTGGTAAAGTTTAATTTAGTGAGTCAACATACCTACTTCCCATCATACATACACCCCAGACAGGTACCAGTACCTGGACAGGTACCTACATAGGGAATTCAGAGACTCCAATTAACCTCAGCATGGTTTTAGACTGTGAGAGGAAGCTGCAGAACCTGGAGAAAACCCACACTACACAGGGAGAACATGCAAAAAAGATCCCATTTCAAGGACTTGAAACTGAGGCCACAGTGTTACCCATTGTGCTTGGCCAAAATTTAGTTTAAGTTGGTTTTATTACTTTTAATACAGAATAAAAAGCAAAATTACATATTCATCCAGCTAATGCCTTGCAAAACCGGTTCTGCAAGAAAGCTGTGTAAATAGAGCTAAGTGCAGGGCCAGCTATTGTCTTGCTGTTATCAGCTGTAAAACTGACGATTAGATGAGAGCCGCTCAAATTTTTTTGGAAAGCTTTCATTAGATTGGCCATCATTGCATCTAAATGTGTTTTATTAGTTTCTTATCTAACACCTGTTATCGTAACGCAGGTGCAGCAGTGAGCTGGTGAGTAGTATTCAACACTGAAACAATATTCACCACTCATATTTGTCATGTCTTTCCTGGGCGTTTCTGCAGAATGAATACTTCACCCGCATGCCTGTTAGTGGCGTGTGTTTTTTTACAGTGACTGAGTTTTCAAGTTGATTAAGAGGGTTGGAATTCGCACACGCCTATTATTAGAGACAGTGTCAACTCTCACCTGTTTTTATAAAAAAAAAATGAACCAACCTGTTCTGTTCGCAGGAGCTCTGCGACAACCCCAAGTTCATTGTTGGTGATGCAAACAGGACAGACATTTGTCAAGGACAACTTGGTCGGTTCTTTAACTTATCTGCATTGTACGTTTTATGTCCCATAGTGCACTCACATTTTTGTCACTTAACCATGATGCAACTGTGTGGCTCAACAGGGGACTGCTGGCTCCTAGCAGCCATTGCATCGTTGACCCTAAAGAAAGATGCTCTAGCCAGAGTCGTCCCCCAAGACCAGGAGTTTGACCACAGATACGCTGGCATCTTCCACTTCCAGGTATATTGCTGCTGATTGAGTGCAGATTTATGAGGAGTCTATATATAGCTATCTATCTATGAAGCAAGAAGCATCTGTCAGTCTTTCCCTCACATGTCTCTCTGTTGGATCATCCTCAACTTTCAGATATGGTCTGCTCATATTATCATTAAAACTTAAAACCCCATAGGTGTGCTGTGGTGGTGTAGGGGGGAGCATGCTTGCCTCAAATGCTGCAATCCCGTGTTGGAGTGCTAGCTACAGCATTTCTTTGCATCAATGCAACAAAATATATTTTACAAAAAAAGGTTAAACAGCCATACCCTTACATATCACCTGCAGCAGCATGTTTGTTCCAGTGTTATAGCTCCAGATAACAACAAAGATAACAATCCACCATTTTGTTACCATTCAAACCTCTGTTCTCTTCCTGTTTCAATCATACTCCAACTTAGTGAAAGTAAATTTCCTGGTTTAGCTGCTCATTAACACAGGATACTGTGGCCATAGCCAATGACAAAACAACAAACTTCATGAGAAAACTTCACATACTGTCATCTTTTCTTCTTTCTTTAAACTACACAGAAACTTTAAGACCCTCAGGAAATGCCAACACATATTTATTGAATGGATGGATAGATAATTTTAGATAATAGATGATGTTGTGAATAATAAAACAATGTGAAAACACAAAAATATTCATTAACATTTCACAATTTAATACACATACATGTGGTTATTAGAGCAGTGTGTGGGACATGAAAAAATCACCTTCATCCTATCTATCTACGACGGGCACTGCACTAGTAGAATAATTTAATGTTTTCTCTCTTTATAAAATTGTACTGTCCCAACTGAATCTTCAGTGTTTTATAACATATTACTCTTTTTTCCCCTCTTTAGTTCTGGAAGCACAACAAATGGCTGGATGTGGTGGTGGATGACAGGCTTCCCGCAGTGAGGGACCGACTGGTCATGGTGCACTCTGCCTCCAAGAATGAGTTCTGGAGTCCCCTGCTGGAAAAAGCCTATGCCAAGTAATTTTTTTTATAGCAACAATTTATTAATTGCCTAATTTTTGCAGCTCTTATGGAAACTCTGGTCTGACAGTAAGAAAGAGTATCATAAATACCCAAAGCATCCTAAAAGCTCTATACAAATCTGCACTTTTTTGCATGGTAATTTTAGGCTTTTGTGGCAATTGAAAATCATTCATTTAAATGTCCTGGTTGTTTCAGATTGCATGGAAGCTATGAGTCCCTGAAGGGTGGCAGCACATTGGAGGCCATGGAGGATTTTACCGGTGGAGTGGCAGAACTGTATGATACCAAGAAAGCTCCAGACAACCTGTTCTACATTATGAAGAAGGCCCTGAACAAAGGTTCCATGATGGGATGCTCTATTGATGTAAGGACCCAAAGCTCTTATTTACTTCCATTAGGTTTTCCACCACAATGCCTCTACTTTACATCCTGTCCGAATATTTTTTTTCCTAGATCTCCAGCTCTGCAGAGTCTGAAGCTAAAACAAGCAGCGGCCTGGTGAAGGGACACGCCTATTCCATCACAGGCATGGAAGAGGTAACACTTGATCTTTTTGTTAATTATACAGTAATAGTGAAGCACCTATGATCGCACATACATCATTATGCAATACAATACACAAAACATCATTTTGGTCTGATTTAGTTGAAATTCAAAGGGAGGATGGTGAAGCTGATTCGGATCAGAAACCCCTGGGGTCAGGTGGAGTGGAATGGCCCGTGGAGTGACAAGTAAGAATAAAGATTGATTCCGCATTATTTGGTTTCATTTCTATCTTTAAACAATCGTCAGGTCTCTATGTAAAGATTGTTGTTCCTTCTGTTACTTACTATTAGAAGATGCCAATGTCAAATGTTTTTACAATATCAGTGATGGTAGACAAAAAGACTACATTACATACTTTCCATAATTGATGAACTATGATCTAATCATCTAGACTTATTCTAAATCAGTAAGTATTATTTATTGTGTTAATGGTTTGAGAACTCATATTTATTTATTTAAATTAAAAAAACTGACTACTGTAATAAATCTGCTCTTTTTCCACATATGCAAAATTGATTGTACAAGGAAACCCCCCCCAAAAAAAATGTAACAGGGTAAAAATGTCTTTGTATGATTTGTCTGTCAAAGTTCCAGAGAGTGGGATTACATCGATAAAGCAGAGAAAACGCGCATCCTGCAGAAGTCAACAGATGACGGTGAATTCTGGTGAGCCTACACTATCAATACAAGATTTAAATGAAAAAAAAAATGACCATGATTTGTTGCTGAAGGAAAATTTCACTCCTCTGAACACTTTTTATATATGTACAGCAAATGTCGTGCAAATCTGTTATAAAACTTGTGTCAAACGAAGCCAAACTGTTAATTACCATGTGTAGAAATGGCAGTGATCCTGTTTGTGATTCCAGGATGGAGTTCGAGGACTTTAAGGCAAACTACGACAAGGTGGAGATCTGCAACATTACCCCTGACTCCCTCATAGACACCACCAAGCGCCACTGGGAGGTCAGCGTCTTAGAGGGAAACTGGATCCGTGGCTCCACTGCTGGAGGTTGCAGGAACTACATCGGTGAGCTTGTCTGTTAATGACAGTGTTCTGGGATTTATGGGTACTTAGTGTCTGAAGTTTAGTAACATTTAGATGTGAGGAACCCTGGTGGTGCAATAACCTTCTTAAAGGGAGACCAGCCAATATCTCATTCTAAGATATAAAAACACATTGATTCTTATTTTGATTGAATTGTGTAGTAATTAAAAACATACTTTAACTTATTAATAATTACTATGTTCCCTGGTTTCTGTTCAACTCCTTGCTGCTAAGTGCTACTAAATATTACACACTATACTTTAAGCTTCTGCATTGACATGTAAAGTAGATAGACACTGCAGCACAATAAAACACATATATCTGCATCTCCCACCCCCCAGACACGTTTTGGAACAATCCACAGTTCAAGCTGGTGCTGGAGGATGCTGATGATGAGGACGACGTGTGCAGCGTGGTCATCGCCCTGATGCAGAAGAACAGGCGTGAGTTGAGGAAGGAAGGCCTCGACCTGGAAACCATTGGCTTCGCTGTTTACGAGGTCAGAAAGAAATCAACAGGCAGCAAGTTTTTTAAAAAATGTAAAAACACATGCTATCAACTAGTTTTATATTCTGGGTGGATTAAATACTTAAAAATATTCTACACAATTTGACATTATCTGTCAAAAAAAATCACAAAATATTGTGATTATTGTAAATAAAAAAATGTTATGGAATGAATGACAAGTAACCAACATAAAATGTTGATTTTGAGACCTGAATTTTTCTTAAAACTGCATAGTTGGCATCTCATCTTGCCAACTATGATTTGTCACTGACCCATGTATGTTTTATTTAAACATCTCCTCTCATTTTCTCTGTCTTCATCAGGCCCCAAATGATGCAGACCACCAAGGAAAGGATTTCTTCCGTTATAACGCTTCCAAAGCTCGCAGCAGGACCTATATTAACATGCGTGAGGTGTCCGAGCGCTTCACGCTGCCTCCTGGAAAATACCTGCTGGTGCCCACCACCTTCCAGCCTCACCGTGAGGCAGACTTCCTCATCCGCATCTTCTCCGAAAAGAAGGCTACAGCCCTGTAAGTGTTGAGCCTCAAGGTTCTGGGAAGACTTTGGACATAAGTGTCAACATGCATTTGACATAAACCCATAGGTAGATTTAAACAATGAACACTAAAAGAAACTTGGCCTGGTGTGTTGATGTAAGTGTAGAGCATCTGCCACATAGCTTTGCTCTTAAGTAGCCGACCCTGCGTCTTGTAGTACTGTTACAGTTAGATTTGTATTCCAACATATGGATTTTTTTTTCACAGGGAGATGGGGAACGACATTGATGCTGACCTGCCAGATGTAAGTAGACCACCTAGATTTTAATAATCAGTCACTTACAGTTAGGCCTGTTTGTATTGATCCTTTGTTGTATGCACCAGCCACCGATGCCCAGCCCACCAGAGGAGGAAACAGATGAGGAGAAAGGCTTGAGGAGGCTGTTTGAACAGCTGGCTGGAGAAGTAAGACAATGCCTTCGCTTCCATATTAGTCAGCTTCACTGTTCTATTCTGTATTATTCTATTGGTTGTTTGGTTCATAAAATGTCAGATCAAAAACATGTTAAAAAATGTCCATCACAGTCTTCTAAAGTCCAAGAATGTCCTCAAATGTCATGTTTTTTTCAGTTTTTTATTCAATTTAGAGTAAAGAAACCAGAACATACTCATATTTAAGAAGCTGGGACTAGATAATTGTTTCAAAAATGAATCATCTTTCAAGATATTTGGCCATTGATTAATAAAGCAGTTGTTGCATATATGAGTAAATATCAAGTTTCATTTTCAACACCTGTGTGTCTGCAGGACCAGGCTATCTCTGCGCGAGAGCTTCAGCAGATGCTGAATGGTGTTCTCAGCAGAAGTAAGTGAATTGAGAGATTAAACAATGCTTTTTGGCTTTTGTTACTCACTTGAATTTTTAAGGTTTTGCCACTTCTCCGCCTAATTTGTTTTTTAAAATCTGTAATTGTATTTCAATATTTCCTGATAGCTTGAGGACTTCATGTTGACAACATGTTTGCCCAAACCCAGATACCTTCTCAAACATTATAAAACTCCCTGCAGAGTCACGGAGGACAAAATATAGTAACTATTCCTATCACCTAAGTGCAGCACTACTCTTTTGTGATGAGTAGTGTATATAATTGTTTGCTGCTTTATTCTGAATAACATGTATTTTCTTCCTCTCTATTTGTTTTTTAGTAAATTTAAGATTTACATTCTGAGTCCATAACATGTTATCGAATCATCACAGATATTACTGAATGATTTTACCACCATATATTTTGTCCACAGGGAGAGAGATCAGATTTGACGGCCTGAGTCTTGGTACCTGCCACAGTATCATCAACCTGATGGACGTATCCTTCATGTTACCAACCCATACCAAACTTGTATAAACCTGCTTGACTTTATTTTTGCCAACATTAAACACTTTAATGGCTTCATTATAAATGAAATGTTATGAATATGACTTCTGTTTCCTGAAGGACAGGAATGTGGTACAACACATGGCCTGACTCAAGAAACCTCCATTCATGCCTTTTCGGCAGGTAACCTGTGGTGCAGTATGAGACATGTACACATGCCCTGCAGAGCAGCTACTGAACCGGAACCAAACCTCCAATCCTCTAGTGCGTCGAAAACCCAGCAGGAAGGACATAGTCAGCCACTGAAAGGGTGAAACGATAGAACCGAACAATGTGTGCAGTGAAGAGCAACTGGATGCAGCGCAGATAGATATCACTCACAGAAAGCCCTTTAAAACAAGGCCCATCAAGCCGGCATGCCCCTGGTCAAATGTGCTCTCACACCACGGGGAAATAAAAGGCCCCTGCTGCTGTATGCTTGGGAAACAGCTTCCACAGACCAATGGGAAAGCCGCTGTGAAGACGGGGTCTTTACCTTTAGCTGGATTGACAGACGTTAACACACACCCTGGGTGTGGTCTATAAAAGTGTGTAGTGCACGACAGGGCACAAAGTATGTAGCCTCCTTTGCTGTAGTAGCTCAAGAGCTCAAAAGTCATAGAGCTGTAGACTGCCGGAATAATACGCCACACTTAGATGCAATGTAACCTTTTAAGTATGAAGGTCGCCCGACCGTCTTGCAGAAGTCAAAGTAAGTAGTAATGTAGTCTCTTATGAAAGAAATTTTATATTTTAAGACTCAATAGGCTCAAATGAATGTCTACAAAGAGCCTCAAGTACCAATGTAAAATCCCATGATGGAGTGCTGGGTTTAAATACAGGTTTCAGCCTGCAGGTTCTTCAGGAAGCGCACAGCAAGAGGGGGAGAGCCTAGCGTCACTTCATCAAGACCAACGTGGCATGCAGATATAGCTGCCAAATAGACCTTGACTGTTGAGAAAGACAGAGCCTTATCCAACAGCTTCTAGAGGAATGTTAAAACACCCACAATAGAGAAATGGGAGTACTTTTCGATCTTGACACAACCGCTCAAAAGCCTGACATTTGTAGGCATATACGCCCTGAGTAGATGATGCCCTTGCACTCTGGAGTGTTGACACGCTGGAAATGCACACGGCAGCAAGTGTTAGCTGCCATATGAGTAGAGCCGACCTCTTCTGGCGGTGAGGTGGTGACCAGGAGTCCAGCATTGAAACGCTCGCATCTTTAACAGCCCGAACGGGTTTACAGTGATCATCGGGCATCATGCCCGTCAGCTGCAAAATCGTCCGGAAACGCAGTTTGAGTCCCAACCAAAATCTCTCTGTGTTCTGACAGATATGCCCTGCTCGAAACGTAACATATTTCTAAACTCGAGAAAAGGAACCTCTTGGCTCTTTGTCAGTAAACTCAGGTTCAGGTTTACTGAAAAGCATTTGGAAGTGCGACAGGGTCAGCAACAGATGAGCCACTGCGTCCTCTCTGGAGCTCACAATCAGAGCCCAATCATCCAGATAGGCAAAAATGCGAACACCTTTCTACTGGAGTGGAGATAACGCCGCCACAACACATTTGGGGAATGTCTGGGGGGGCAAGAGCCAATCCAAACACAGGTGCCTCTATGCTACCACTGTGGAAGTCATCCTTCTTCACAGGGAGAGTGCTGCACAGTGTGAAACAAGGAGGATTTAATCCAGGTAGACCCAGACTTCAACTTCCAGTTTCTCAACCACATAGGGGTACAGAGAGAAGGATGTGTCGACCCGCTCCACCCCTAAGGACAGAGTCAAACGGAAGACTTTACCTTCACTCGATTAGGGTCTGTGCTCATATAGAGACAGATCTTGAAAACTGACAGTGAAGTTTTAGTACAGCTCAAGTTGCAGGTTGAGATGGTTGAGTATATATGTAAAGTTATTCATAAGCTGGTGTCTGTGCTGCTTTTTTAAAGGTTTTTCCCTTGACAGAATAAACCAGATTGACAACACAGGGAAGCTGGAGTTTCAAGAGTTTAAGGTCTTCTGGGAAAAGATGAAGAAGTGGATTGTATGTGTTGGTTTTATGTGCTTCATGGTGTTAAAACTGTAAATGCAGTGTGGTTGGAGTTTTGGGGAGGGTAGTGCAGGTTGTTAAAGGTGATCTGCTGTTGCAGATGCTCTTCCTGTCCTATGACACCGACCGCTCAGGGAAGATGTCGTCTTACGAGCTTC
Organism: Eupleurogrammus muticus; assembly: GCA_036785175.1. Taxonomy (NCBI): domain Eukaryota; kingdom Metazoa; phylum Chordata; class Actinopteri; order Scombriformes; family Trichiuridae; genus Eupleurogrammus; species Eupleurogrammus muticus. The sequence goes on along the minus strand of JAYKQN010000003.1, from coordinate 3,039,460 downwards.
GTTTGGCCCTCAAGGCTGCAGGTGAGACTTGCCTAATACTGTTTCAACGTGGTGGAGGAAAACAAGAAACACCAACAAATGTTATAACCTAATGTAATATTAGTTGAGGTAATAGAAATAACAATAATCAATTATTAAGCATAAAATTGATGTATATTGTTCCCATGAAGGAATGCAGCTGAACAACCGGCTCCTGCAGCTGCTCGGCTTGAGGTTTGCAGATGACAACTATGACATTGATTTTGACGACTACCTGACTTGCATCGTGCGAATGGAGAACATGTTCAGTAAGAAAATACAGACTCTGCACATATTCTGCCTAGTGAACCTAAAAAACTCTTTTGAGTAAGAGGGTGACTTTATTATTGTAGTTAAGTGTTATTGTTGTTGCTATTGTGAAACACAGCATCAAGTATATTTATGCTAACTGAACATCTTTCTCTTGTACAGGAGCTTTCTTAGCTCTGGACAAAGGAAATATGGGACGAGTGAGAATGAACATAATGCAGGTAACATGTCAGACATGATTGTATTACTCTGTGAAAGTACTTTTTTGTTGTGTTGTGTTTTTTTTTCTTTTCTTACTATACCAGATGTGTGGAGTTTAACCAGATCCTTCTGGTTACAAGCCTTTTTTGCAAAACTTAAACAACTTTAGTTTTTTTCTTGTTATGTTCTAAGACTTGATTCAATTGCATGTATATGTTGCTTTAATTGCATTTTCTCTTTACCTCACAGTTCCTGATGTTGTCGATGAATGTCTGAGAAGATGCTGTAAGAACAGAAGCCACCAGAAAAACAAAAAAGGAGTGCAGTGTGTGAAATGTTAAGGGCATTAGTAATGCATAAATATATATTGTTTTTCCTGATATTTGGGCACCCAATGTGAGATGATGCCTATTAAAAAAATATATATATTTGACCAGGGGATAAATTGTTTTGTTTTTCTTCTCCTTTGGCAAAAGGAAGGCTTTGTTTTTCACTGCATTCATCAACAGGTGGAACTAATAAATCTTGAATAAAACATTGGTTGCCTTTTATTTTATTTATACATCTATGAATTAGGCCAATCGTAATGTATGTTCTACAAAAAAAATGGTCAACTTGTCAGTCATCAAGGATGATAAAGGGGCTGTCACAGGTACATATGTTACACAATATTATATAACAATCATTGACCCGCGACCAATTCTATAGAATCAATTATCATCATTATGACTTTTTGAACATGGTGAAAACTGCCAAATGGAGAAAAAACAGATAAAGGAAAACAATGCCAATAAAATTAAATCAACAATGAACCTATATTAGAACAATACAAATGTAATACTACATATTCAAAACGGATTAGGCAAAAGTATAGCTCATTGTTTTAAATTACCTAATTTTAGTGAGAGTTTAATTAGTTAGGTTATTTTTGGCTTTTACTGACATGTGTTTGTTGAATGGAAGGAAATGTGTACCAGATTATGCACATAAGCGGTAAGTTTTTTTGTAAATAAAGTTTCCTAAAAAAAGGCGCATCGATTAGTTGGCGTCTTCGACTGTACCAACCGTGCCAATGGACGGATACAACTAGAGACTATACTAACAGGATGGCTCTGCCTTTATATATGAATTTAGACTTAACATATGTACACATGTGCATATATTTAATAATGTAGGTATGACCCTATAGTTTTATGAATGCGAATATTACGTATTGTTAATATATATTGTATTTTTATCCGTGTGACACCCACGGTTGTTGTTTGTAATGGTTCCTTCCAGTGATGGTAGCTACAGCATGGTGGCAACGAGCAGCGTGGATCAACAAACTCCGTAACAGTGACCACTTTCAACCTGTTATGTTGTGATTAACAGATACTCATAGTTTTAGTTTAGACAATCTTTGAAACCGTCAAGTGGAAGAAAACCCGAGATTCCTTTAAATAATGGTAAGCGGACATTTCTCAACATAACTACAACCGTGTCAGCTAGCGAGCTAATAGAAGCTAACATCGAGTGAACGGTGCAGGTAGAAAATACTAACCGTAGTACACTGTCCAATTTTACTATAGTTAAACGCTATATAATAAACATTAAACGCCGTAGAATAAGATCCTTTACGGTAAAAGTGCCACTAAAACTATTACAAATACTCTATTACAAATAGTACATTACAGCTAGAAAATCCTACTTGGATGAAAATACAGGAGTATTATAAACTTGAAGTATTGCAATAAAATTATTGATTTGATCATTTGATGATCAAGGTGCTTTTATAAATGTCAGTAGATTAATAAGACCAAATTGTGTTTAATAGTATATTAATGTTAATGCTGTTTGAGTTACTTTCACCTACTTTATATACTTCAGTGGATAGTTTAGTCCAGTGGTTCCTAACCTCAACCTCAAGAGCACATCATCTTTAGTACTGAGGGAGCAACAGCTCCTTATTTGTTTCCCCACACCAAATTTTCCTTGAACGCTATCATACCTTTATGTAAACACCACAATCAACACTGTCTCCTCCAGCCTCATCGAAAGAAGAAATCGTTCATTGAAAAGAAGAAGGCTGTGACCTTTCACCTCGTCCACAGGAGTCAGAGGGACCCGCTGGCTGCTGATGAGAAAGCCCCACAGCATGTCCTTTTGCCTGCCATCAAGGTACAGCTTTACTGCACTGTCTAGTAGTGAATTTTTGTTTTTTTTATTCTCTAATCTGGTAAAAAGACACAATTGTTTACCCGAGTGGATTGTGCTTTCAATATCTTGTAGGTGGAAGACGAAAAGAGGCGTGAGGAGCAGAGGAATTATGGTGTTTTCTTTGATGATGACTACAACTACCTGCAGCACCTGAAGGAGGCATCCGGCCATGCTGAGCTGGTCGCAGCCGGCCCGGTGCACACTAACAGACAAGTTGTTCAGCTCTATGATGAAGATGAAGAGGATGAAGGTTACATTGACAAGGCTGTAAGTTGAGTTAGTGTCCCTCTGTTGTGTAAATCTCAGTTAAGTTACAGAATGTATAAATTAGGATCTAGAACTTTGGAAAATTTTAGAAGGTGATTGTTTGTCTCAAATTCTTTGGTCTAGTGTGCTGCTTTCACTGTTTGTCTTATCTATCTATAAACCAAGAAAGGACTGTCAGTCTGTTCCACTCATATATGACTGTTGGAAAAACCTCAACTTTCAAATATAGTTTGCACATGGGATGATGGGGGTGTCCTTTTTAGTGGGATTTTTCAGATGGATAGTCAAAACATTATTATATTATTAAAATTTGAAGTCCTGTAGGTGTGCCATGGAGGTGTAGGGGGTAGTGTTCTTGCCTCATATGCAGCAGCTCATATCCTAGCTGAAGCATTTATGTGTGTCGATACAACAAATATATCACAAAAAAGGTTTAAACTCTATACACTTGTATATCATACCACTATCCTGCAGCAGCTCCTTTGTTCCAATGTTACAGCTTCAATCACAACAACAATTACAACGCACCATTTTGTTTCCATTCTAACCTCTATTGTTTCCTGCGCCGATCATAGGGCAAAACTAGTGAAAGTAAGTTTTCTGGTTTATCTGCTACTTAGTCCTCACCAACACAGACTAATGTGACTGTAGCCAATGACAAAACTACAAACGTTGTAATACAAAAATATGCATTATTTGACCACTTACTACACATACCTTGGTTGACCACCAGGTCCACCTCTCAAAACACCTTGTCTTCATGCCTGCTACCGTTTGGCCTGGGTCCTGCTCATCATCTTCACAGCCAACCACAAATCGAGGAGCGTCCCTGTGACCCTGGGTTAGGGTTAAATAAAGCACAAGCAACTTCAGTTCTTCTCCTGCTCTATATATATATATATATATATATATATAATTTATTTAAGTTTTGATTACAAAGTACTAACATTTTTAATCATCAATAGCCACGGGCATGGTTAAACACATGGTAAAAACAAGCACACAAGTGTGCGTATTTAAAAATAGAGCGGGGTAATGTCATTAATCAAACCATCAAAGTCCTCATCCTCTGTTTCTGATTCCAACAGCATATAAATCTCCATCAAACAGTGCTGCAGTTCCGTTTGGTGCGGCTCCGTGAAAAGGATGGATTATAATCCGATGGAAGTTGCTGCGCTACCGTAGTCCTGGTCCGGATGGAAAAATCGCACCGTTTTATGAAACAAAAGCACCAAGACGGAAATGTTCAATTTTGTCTTCTTCTGCTAGCTTTACTGCTTTTAATCGAATAGTGACCGTTGAAACGCTTCTCCCACTTGTTCTTTGCACAATGATCCACTCCACTCCAATGAGTCTTTCCTCCAACTAGGGCCACCTGCCTTATGTCCACAGAAACTCAGCAGCATCTTTCATTAATCTTAAATTATTTGCGGCTGCTCGATTTCCATGGTCCTTTGCATAGCTGATTGCTTCAGTTTAAACTGATAAGCTCATCAGCAGTTTCTTTTGCGATTTTCAGGGTTGTTAAGTTGCTCAAAGCTGTGAGGAGGATTGCAGAGGAGCATTGGTGGTTCCAATGTTGTTAACCCCGATTTGCTTCCAATGGCAATCAGTTTATGAATCGAACACTAGTTTAAAGTGCTTTGAGTGGTCAAAAAGTCTAAAAAATATATACAAATGAGGTCTATTTACCTCTTCTTCTCCTCATTCATCTCCCTTGTGTAAGAGATCACACTTCCACTAATAAACATCTGAACATGAAGTCAGCAAAAGCAAAAGAAACAAATGTATCTATTGCACTTTCAAGGGAATACAAGTAAAAATGTTTTTAAATTTCTCCTGTTGTCCTGAACAGGCAGCAACCATAAATCTACCTTCTTCAGTGTTCGCCTCAGAATTTGAAGAGGATGTTGGACTTCTGAACAAAGCTGCTCCTATCTCAGGTGAGTCCATCTGAAATGAAACTATTTTTATTTGTCTACTCTAGCATCACATCTGCTCTGTCAATCACTTCTACTGTTTTGAGAAAAAAAAAATCTGTAAAGTGAAAGGAAGACGATTATATTTTAAAATCTTCCATTTAGTGTCAGGACTCTAGTTCTACATTTTTTTCCGATCAATGCCATTTTGCCAGGCACTTTTGAATGTGGAGTTCTTATTCTGAAGTGGATAGATGTAGACATAAGCAGATGTTTGCTGAGAGGTTAAACTTAAACAATGTTGATGTGTTGATGTTTCTACTTTACACCAAATTAGTCACTACACATTTAAAGTTGGCATCTGGGTCATGTGTCACCGTTTTCCCCCTGAGTTTGATGTGTGTTTTTTCCTATAGGACCCCGTCTGGACATGGATCCCGACATCGTGGCAGCTCTCGACGATGACTTTGACTACGATGACCCTAATAACTTCCTGGATGATGACTTTATCATGAAGGCCAACAGTGCAAGCACTGAAGTAGACATGGAGTAAGAAATTAAATTGTATTTTTTCCTCTGTTGTATCTTTAAAGTATTGTATTGATTATTTCGTGCAGCTTCCCTCTCAATTTATTTTCCACATGGAAGCTTCATCATTTCTAGATAATTTTATTTAGATGTTTCTGCTCACATTTTTACTTGTCTCATAAAGGTTTTAAAAAATGAAAACTGCATACTGTAAACTATTATATTCTAGGTAGATTAAATATTTAAACTTTATTATCCTTTTTTGATTACACCATTTTACATTTTGAGTCAAATCTTTTTGTGGATAACAAATGATATGTATGAACTTTTAAGTGACAAACAAAAAAAACGTCAACACCAAACGCACATATTGAGAGGCCTGATGAATTGTGTATTTTTTAAAATGTTTTGACTTTCTCATCTTGCCAAACATGGTTTGTCACTGACCCTAAAATTGCTTTACCCTCCAACTATGTAGAATGGACACAATTTCAAAATAAATAATTTGATATAACTAGGTAGTTGATCTTCTATAAGAGACCATTTTGTAATCAAGACGTATGTGTAACCTGTGACAGAGGAGACGACGAGGGTGACGACAACAGTGATGATGAGTGGGAGGACACAGACGAGAGTGGTGACGTAGACTCTGAGGGTGGATTCTCTGGGGAGGATGAAGGCGGTCGTGAGTTTCTGTTTATGGACGAGGAGACAAAGACTCGTTTTACAGAGTACTCACTAACATCGTCTGTAATGAGGAGGACTGAGCAGCTCTCCCTGCTGGACGACCGCTTTGAAAAGGTACTTTTATCTACTCTGCCCTCTTTTATGCAGTCTCTAATTTATTCAGCTAAAAAGCATGTTTCATGTTTACAAGTAAAAATAAAAAAAACAAATATTCTCTTTTTTAAGTCCCACAATTGCTAATGTTGTGCCTGAACACTTTCAATGAACAATCATTTATGAACTCCTACATATTTGGCGTAACCGTGAACTGAATTTTTTGTATTTTTCTCTTGATGAAAACAAGTTTGGACACCTTCATTCTGCTTGTGAACGGCACTCTCTCTCATAGTAGAACTTGGTTCAAGAGTGTATCAGAATTCATTATGTCATTCCAGGAGAAAACTCAGCTTAAAATCACAATAAACGGACCTTAATATGTAGCTGAAAACCATCTGATCTGGCAGCAGCTGTCATACCTGTCACACTAACAAATACATCATGAAACATAGAGCAACAGCCAGGAGCATGGAGGAAGGCAGCACCACAGCTATGAGCATCAACCCAGTTTGATGAAAAGTCAGTACTGACCCAGACTGAACCTTAAGGATGAGTCCTGGTTTATTTTCACAATAAAGACTATTTAAGCAGAAAGTTTTTCCTCATGTTTTGAGAATATTCTGTAGGGTGAAAGTAGCAGCTGCTCCTAGTGTCGACTGAATGGATCGAAATAAATTGTTAGGAAATGCCAGAATTTAGAGACTGTCATCTCAATACTAAACCCTGGTTGGACCAGGATTCAAATTTAGATTCCAATATGAATCTGACACCGTGTTTTAATGTTAAAACTGATAAAATAATTTCTTTCTATGGTTCTCTATGAACTGTGAAAATAACAATGACAAATAATAACTTACAGCAGTGCTACTCAATTATTTTTTGTCGTGCCCCCCCATGGAAGAAGAAAACATCGTCTTATCAGTGTGAATGGGGTGTAATGTCTTTAATTTATTTGCCGTCATTCTGTCTGCTGCCAACATTTTAGACACAGTAACACACCGGTTTTTCACAGTGAACCCAAGCCCTACATACACTTCATCATAGTTCCTCATCTTAGCTTTTGTTGGTCTCTTTATCTTCGTCTCTCTCCACCTGTCTTCTCATCCCTGTTAAATATTTTTTCATGGTGTCACTTCAGGGTCTGCTACACTTCGTGTCTACACTTCTTACTCTACACCTACCCCACCGAGCGAATTCTCCCTGCACACATTCTGACAATGAGAGTGCCCCTAATGTAGTGGAGGTGCAATTGCACTTTTTTCTAGGACGTAAAAAAATTTAAATAAAAAAGCAGGTTTCCCGAGGTCAAACACGCCCCCTTGATGGAGCCTTGCGCTACCCCAGGGGGGTGTGCCCCACTATTTGAGAACCACTGGCTTACAGCAACATATTGGGAGAAAAAAAGATCTATAAATTGGTTCATTTTTGGAAACATGAACTTAGTTTATTATTTTGAATTATGAACTGAACAAGGTTATTTTAAATTTTGGGAATTGACCTTTGAGCTAGTTCATGTAGAAAGTGAACTTTCCCAACATTGTCAATTACAAATCGTCTATTTTCTGCACATTTCCATCTCTATATTCTTGTTTTAGTTTTATGAGCAGTTTGATGACGATGAAATCGGCCCTCTCGACAATGCTGAGCTGGAAGGCTTCATCGAACCAGACAGTGCTCGCCTAGAGGAAGTTATCAAAGACTACTTCAAACAGAAAGAGAAGGAGTAAGGCAATTCATCATCGGTCATATTTGTCTTCTGATTTGGGGAGAATGCTGCATCTCCTTTTTTTTTTTTTTTTTTTTTTTTTGAAAACATCACAAATTAATTCAGTTTTTTCTTTGTGGTTCAGCTCACTGAGGCCCGATGACCTGGGTTCAAAAGAATTTCCTATTTTGGAAGAGGAAGATGAGCAGGATGAGGATAAGGAGGAGGAGATGGAAACTCTGGTCATTAAGGCCCCAGAAGAGAAATGGGACTGTGAAACTATCATCAGTCAGTTTCATCCTACATCCTTTAATGTTGCTCAGAATTAATTTAGCATCTTTTATTGTGGTTGGACAGTAGTTTTTGTGTATTTTCAGACCTCTAAATATACTTAAGCACAGGACCCTAAATTCACGGTCAGATGCCCACATAAACAGTGAAACGTTTTTTCTTCCTGTTTTTAAAGATACATTGTGTAAGATTTTATTGTATTAAACCACATGTTTTAATTGGTATATAATTCTTTTAAAGTAAAAGTGTTCTTATTACCTTAGATTGAAGTGTTTTATAATCATGGGAGGGTCTCACTCTATGAAGCCCACCCTTTGGCATTACTATGTTCTTACAGTAGAACAGACAAACACACTGAGTGTAGAGACAGGCTTTCATGATTTTATTGGCCCATATAGGTTCTCCTACACATTTGAGTAACTAATTGTTTCCAATCTGCAACTTCCCCACTCAATCACACCAGAAACTACATGCTGTAAGGAATACTTTGAAAAATTGTGAACATAATGTTTAAATATTGTATTCTAGTTTTTATTATTTTACTTGAATGACTTGGTGATAGTTTTATTGTATTAGGAAGTAATTTTTTATGAGGAGGTATATTGTTAAATTATGCTGTGGGATTGATTGATGGTTTCTTGTTTCCTCCAGGCACATATTCCAACATATATAACAGACCCAAAGTCATCAAAGATCCTCCAAAGGTATGGAAACTGCTATAAGGGCTTTTTTATTTGATGATTTCCATCGCAGCACCTGCGCTCTGTGGTTTGGATGTCTATATTTCTCTTATATCTCCAGCTAAAACTAGAAATGCAACAAATTCCAGTCTGCAGAGAAAGTTGTAACTGTATATTGAACAATCCAAGCTAAGCTTCATACAAGTCACCACTAAATCTAGACAAATGGAAAATTTTATGAATTACTTATAACTATATATCTATATGTTCTAGGCGCCAAACAATACAATATACAAGAATGTAGCTGAACAGTTTTCAAACATTTACAGCACATACTCGCTGGTTGTTTTCACCAGAGATTAGGCACTCCCTTTAAAAATTTCAATGGGAAGAAGACATAAGTAAAACAGAAAATCAACAATTAACAATTCATTTTGTAACTTTTAGAGGTCCCACATTGTGCATTGTGAGAAAACAAATTCTAGGAAAAGTGTACAGTATAAGACCTTTTAAAATAAGGTTACATTCAGGATGTTTCAGCTGCTCTTTTTTATAAACACCAATGATCTGACTCAACCATGTTTTATGTTTTCTTCTGTTGTCAGCTGAAGCCGATCTGTGTATCCACCAAGACTGGTATTCCTCGGGACGTCCTCCCCACCAGAGGCCTGACCAGCAAGCAGGTGGAGCGCATGACGAGGATCAACGACTCTGACCTGCTTCGAGTCTCCACTCAGCCCCGCAGCAAGGATGAGAGCAAAGACGAAAGAAAAGCCAGGAAACAGGCCATCAAGGAAGAACGCAAGGTGAGATATAGTGAGCCAGGAGGAGACACAAACACAGATCTACACACTTTTCTATTCAAGTCCACCTCTGACCTACACCAACACGGCACTTATCTGAAGATCTGTCAAACTGCATAAACAAGTGGAGAAATTTAAAAAATATCAGATTAAGTAAATTCATATACTGACCCCAACATCTAACTTTTTTATTTATGATGCCAAAGCGTGGCTCATGCGTGTTGGTATGTCTTAAGTGATGTCTGCACTCTTGATACTGAATTTAAGTGCAAGCCAAGATCTCCTCTGGCAGAGAAGAGTAGCTTGTGCCCCAGATTTTGCACCGCGATGTCTCCTTGTCTGAATTGTGGCTTAAAAAATATATATAATGAAACTAAACCAATGTCAAAAAACATTGGCGGGGATGGATGATTTTGTAATGCAGTTGCAGACGAAATAGGAGGCCATCCATGCACGTCTGGCATAGATCTGCCTGTGATTTTGAATCAAGACATTTTTATTTGTATAGCCCAAAATCACAGATCTGCCTCAATGGGCTTTACAATTTGTACAAAAGCACTATTTACAGTATAAATTAATTATGTCTTGGGGACCACACAGTAGGGATTCTTGATTGATTTAACATTGTTGTTTTTTGAAGAAAAATGGAAAAACAATTGACTCAATAAGACATCTGAAGTTAGAAAATTGGTGGATTTTGTTCTTGTCTAAACATACATACCACCAGGGCATCATTCTGTATTCACTCTGCAAACAAATATGGATTAAAATTGTCACCATAAGGGTGTATGGCTTATTTCTTATCACATGGACATGAAAGATTTTACCATCCTTTGGTGGAAAAGGATCAATAGATGAGTTAGAAATGAAAGTCTCTGTCTGTGTCTCCAACAGGAGAGGAGAGTTGAGAAGAAAGCCAACAAGAAGGCCTTCAAAGACGAGAAAGTGCGACAGGAGAAGCAGATGTTGAATCTGAGAACAAACGTTCAGGGCCTGAAGCTGTCGTAGCCGACCGCCACTACTCGGCACGCACACACTTTTAAACTGGTGACGGAGCCAACAGGACGACAATGCAGACCCAAAGAGAGGACTGATGGGGGCTGAGACACTCTGGAGTTAAAATAAAATGTTATCCCTACCAGAGCAGAGTTTTCTCGAATCACCATGAGAGACTATTAATTTATCCTTGCTGAGAATAAAAATAAATCTTTCTCAACAGTAAACCAGCTCAGGCTGTTGAGTAATGACAGTCAGAGAATTTTGAAAACTGATGCAACAAAAGTTTGCTTTAAATTTTTTCAATTGGGCCCTTAATTCTACATTATGTTCTACTTACCCAAGGTTTGTTTTGTTTTTTTTCGCATTTGGAAATCTTTTAAAGATTTTGGATCTGAAGATATTATAAAACAGCTTCCTATGGGCAAAGTGATGAATACCGATACATACGTTGCTTGTAATTTATTGATTATGGTACAGTAGCACTGATAACTTGTAGGTGTGTCTTGTTTCAAAACATCCGGGTTGTTCAGTAATTTTTTTTTTTTTATTTTAATAAATGCAGAATGTGCATGACATCAGCCGTGTGCGCCGGACTGTTTGACGGCCCACAGACAAGCCCTCCATTAATTGTGCTAGTTAAAATCAGCTTCCTCCATTCAATTACCTCCTCAAACTCGAAGCCCATCATATTCAAAGTTGTTGATCTCATAATTTGAATCCTTGCAAAGCTAGCAACTAAACCGGCGGGCAGGCAAGCAGGATGAATAAATGACAGGACTTACACCTACAAGTTGTGTCAAAGAAGTTACTTGTAAGCAACTGGACTTCTTCTTGTAGCTTGAAGACGTTTCACCTCCCATCCAGAAGGCTTCTTCAGTTCTGGCCTGATGCTCTTCAAGCTACAAAAAGAACTCCAGTTGCTTAAAAGTATCTCCTTTGACACTACATCGACCTGGATGAATGAAAATCTACACAGAAATCACAACTTCAAGTCATTAGTGCTACTGTACCATAATCAATAAACTGTAAATGTTTTAATCTGCATCACTTTGCCCATGGAAACCTGTTTCATGATATCTTCAGATCCAAAATCTTTGGCAGATCTCCAAATGTAAAAATAACACCTTGGGTGAGTAGAATATAACGTTGAAGTAAGGGCCCAATTGTGAAAAAAAGGGTCATCCTTTAAATACCTGGTCAAAAAGCTGATAATGAGATGATCAACTTCCCAATATTTTCCGGCTCCAGCTTCTCAAATGTGAGGATTAATTGTTTTCTCATCATGTGCCACCACACCAAATGGTTTTTAGGCTTCATAAAAAGCAAGGTATGTGAGGACGATTTTCCAGATATCTTATAGAAAAAACTATATTCTGCAGGTGAAGTGAGTTGCAGCCTTAATTGGTTGGATCAGAAATAATTCTGGACTTTTTCTTGCACTGGTGTTCATTTAAACCACATTTAATACTTGAGAAAATTTGATAAACATGACAATGCCAAAACTGCTAACCTTGGTAACAAATGGTTTAACTCCCAAACAATTAAAACATGTTATCAACTAGTTTTATATCCCGGGTGTAATAAATATATATTTAAATGATATTATTAAATTTATTTTTTGGTTGCACCCTTTGACATTGTGTTGAAAAAAAAATCATAGTTTCTTTTGTTACAAAAGTTATACAAATGGACTTTTAAATGACAAGAAACAACCATGAACAAATGTACATTTTGTAAGAACCGAGGAATGCTTCTTAAAACTATTTTAAAAAGTTTGACTTTCTCATCTCAAAATTCATGATTTGTATCAAACTGTTTCAAGTGATGCCATCCTACCTTATTTTTGTGCGGAGTCATCAATAAAACTATAAATATTGTACACAACCCTTTATTAAAACACTTAAACACATGTTTTAGTGATCCCTTTATTCAGTGTTTTCCTTAAAGTGATCTGTTCATCATATCAGGATGGTGTTTATTTGAACATCAAACTGACACACCTGAATTACAATTTGCCACAGGAACAAATTGACATTCCGTCCTCATTTAGCTGAGAATTAAAGGTTTACTTTTTAATGTAAGACTATTTACATTCATGTGATCAATGCAGTTGAATGACTTCAAAATCAATGACGTTAACCCTAAAAAAAATTGAGCAATAGTCAAGTATACTGTGTAATGTAATATATGTATTTAAAGTAGTATTTGTATAAAAAAACAATTTTATTCAAAAACATGTTAAAAAAAACAAAACAATAAAATATGAGCAATCTTAAAAGTACTGTAAACTTCATTAACCTGATTCAATCTACAGAAAATATACTTTCACAACTTGCCACAGTCAGTTTTGTAGGTTGAGGATGAGGTGTGGCACTTTTAGAAAGCATGTGACACATGCACAACTGCTGCGAAGGGTGGAATGTCCACATTTAATGAGGCGCTCAACTTCCTGAGTTTATTTGTTTAGGCCTTATTTTACACAATAAAAACTGCCGAACATGCAGGTGGTTAAGAGATATGAATCCTCATTGAGACTGTCTGCATTCCCTGAGTTAAAATACTTAAATTCCTGAAACAGTCCATTTTAATTGTTGTAACCCAGTACTATATCTCCATCACCCATGTCTATGTGAGTGTGTGGGCAGTCATAGGGTGACCTTTCCTCTTCCTCTGAAACAAGCGAAACACACTCCGTTTTCACAGATTCGTCATCTGTCCTGTGTCCCTCTGATGGCAACCCTGCTGCTCCCAGGTCCTGGTCGCTGCTTTCTAAAAGTCCTTTTTCCATGTAAATGCACCCAGCAGGAGGCTGGCGATAAGAGCCGGTGGCGTTTTCGTCTTGGCTGCTCGCCCCTTTCTCCAGGCTCACTGAGGACCTGTTGGTGGACTTGTGGACGATCAATTCAATGCCATTGTTGTCACTCGCAGACACCATGTCATACCCTGGTACTCCAGGCTCTGGGAGCTGCGGTTTCATGGGGACAACCCACAGACGTTAAAAACAGGTAAAGCAACATGAGTACTTGTGTTGTTTTTCTTATTTCTTTCAAATTGAGGCCTTACCAAAGGCTTTGGTAGGCTTGGTGTCTTCATCATCCACGCCTTCACCTCACAGATAACCAAAGTGAGCACAATGATAATAACAACAAATATTCCCAGCATAACGAGAAAGGCCATCACATAGATGTCTGCAATTGAAAAAAACAAAAAAAAACATAATGAATATTTACACCTTTCTATAAACAAGGCATATTTAAATAATGAGATGTATACATGCAATTGTTTCATGTATTCAAAATGTTTCTCTTTTAACATAGTACTTTTGGTTTAATATAGGTTGGTCAGTGACAAAAAATGTTTGGCAAGATGAAAGTGCATGTGTGAAAGTGCAAGAAAGTGGAAAAACTTCCTAAAATACAGTTTTAAGATGCATTCATCAGGTCTCTCAAATATACATTTTGTGTTCATGTTGGTTGGTCATTTGCAAGTCCATTTTTTCAAGGTAAAACTAGTTAAAACCTTTTTAACAGAGTTTAACTATCTGGTACCAAGTTTTGAGGATTGCAATATGTGACCATCCCAAAAATAAAGACCTTGAGCATTTTACTGGAGGGATTTACAAAAATTGTTTTAGCACAGCATAGAGCATTCAGTAGCATGTTCAGCCTCACCACTTGATTCAGTAATACAGATCTGGTCTGTCTCTCTGAACAGCACTTGGCCCAAACCATTGGCCTCAAACAACACTCCTTTCAGTCTGACACACATCTTCACACCCCCAGGTAATGGGATATCTTGTTTGCAGATGATGTTTCCCTCTGTACAATCGCTAACAACTTCACTCTGTGAATCACAAAACATAGACAATACATATCAATATAGCCTTCTCCCAACTGGATTGTTACATAATGTTATTTAAAGGAAGGTCTTAAAAAAACGTAATTGTACTTACACCATTAAAAGAAATAGTGAATTTAAAAGTGCGAGTACCAAGCTTCTCAGCCCACTTCAGTTTTTGGTAGAAGTGGAAGGGATTCTGGAAACTCACTGTAGTCCCTGATTTATCCACAGTCAGAGTAACAGGAGGGAAGTCTAATTCACCTGCAAAGAAAGCAAAGTCTGATCTTTGCAAGGGGACACATGCAAAATGAAACACTCCTTATTTGAAATTTGTGGTTTCCCTCCATTCTAAATGATGAGCGTAGTTACACACAAACTGATATTATTAAAAAACTTAATTAAAAACTAATAAAAAATTAAAATCTTAAAATACAGTTAAAAAAACACTCATCAGGTCTCACAAAATGTACATTTTGTCCATTTAAAAAAATCACAATTGCAATTCTTTGACATGAAATGTCAAATGGTGTAACCAAAATGGTAAATGTAATTTTTTTCAAACCACCTATAATATACTATCTAGTTATCTGGCATGTGTTAATAAAAACTTTTTAAGAGAGTTAAACTATTTGGTACAAAGTTTTAGAGTTACACCACATGAAAGTTTTGTCATTGCCCCACTTACATGTTATATCAGCTGTCTTTAAAGTGTTATAGGTGAATGTCCTAGACTTGACTTGCTTGGACTCCTCACCTCCCTGTAAGGCTGTTACAGTGACATAATGAAAGCCCATGTAATTCTTTTCAGATTTCCAAATGAAGTGGCTTAGATCATACTGATGGTCTGTGGTTTCATTCTCATATTCCCTTAAATAAAAGCAAGGAAACAGCAGATTAGTCCTTCATATCATCATAACAAAATGGCAAAAAAGTCTTACTGTTTCACTTAACATCAATCATTAACCTAAATCTACCTTTGCTCTTAGTATCAAAAAATGGTTTCTGTAATGATTAATTTAATGTATACGGGCCAACATTTTGGAGCAAAAATACCAATTGTTTTAGGGTTTCAAGTTCTGAAAAATTAAAAAATATATTTAATTCCATTAGATTATGTCCCTGGTCATGTTCAGTTATTTTACTATATTTTCCAAAAATGAAAATTCTATTTGTTATTTTATATCAAAATGAACTTAGAACTCAATGTAATTTTCTTCTGATATAAAAACACAGACACTGGTCTTCATCTATCCATGTTCTATACCCATTTATTCCTCACTCAGGTCACAGGGAGCCAATTCATTACAGGTAAGAAACAGGGATACACCTCTGACCGGTTGTCATCTTATTGTGGGGCACACACACCATTCACTTACACACACACACATCTGTGGCAATTTAGACTCTAATTAACTTCAGCATGTTTTTGGGCTTTGGGGGAAGCTGGAGAACCGACACAGACAAGGGGAAAACATGCAAACTCCACACAGAAAGGTTCCAGCTCAAGGCTTTTTGTTTGAACTTTTTTAACCAATAGGATCAACATCACCGTCAATCAAGCTGAGTTGTCCTTCACGATAGGGACAGAATGTAAATTGAACTTGAGCTGTTGTCCAATTCATCCTGTCAATGCAACTTTTCAATAATACAAACATTTCTCCTAGGGCCTGGCCTGGATATACTATTCATACCAGAAAGACATTGCGATATGGATGTTGGATGGAAATGCTTTTCATCTGGACTTTATATTTGAGACAAATTTGAAGCTTTTCTTTGTCCTGCATTACATGAATCTGAACATCTTTGGGTTTGGACTATTTCTCAAATAATGCAAGACATTTGATGAATAAAATGATAATGATGTCACCTTTGGGCTTTGAAATATTATAAATGCCATTTTTTATAGTTGCATTAGACCAAACATTTAGTCAATTGATTTAAAAAAAATAACAATTAAAATTAATTTAAAAGGTAAAGTTTAAACATGCTGCACAGTGGTGAATAATCACTGGCTTTTGAATTTCTGCAGTAAACATATTTTTCACACCAGAAATCAGCAACTTGTATTAAAAATGAAATTTTATTTCACTATTGATGTAACCAAGTTGCATTTTCTTAATTTGTGTATGGAATAGTTAAGTCTTACCCAGCAGATCCTCCAATCTTTACCCTGAATCTGGTTTGCAGTTCTTGCTTGTTGTAATTCCAAAAGACTGTGGGTTGGAGATTTTGGCATCTCACGCTAACATTGTTTGTTGAAGGTGGAACTGCAACAAAGATTATAGAAAATATGCACAAATGTGATAAAGAAAATCCTTGGTAACTCATTTAGGATCTGAATACTTTATGTCTATGTACACACACGTATGTGCAGACTGCTGTGAAATACAGTGGCTTGCGAAACTATTTGGCTCCCTTGAACTTTGTGACCTTTTGCCACATTTCAGGCTTCAAACATAAAGATATAAAACTGTAATTTCTTATGAAGAATGGACAACAAGTGGGACACAATCATGAAGTGGAACACACTTTATTGTATGTTTTAAACTTTTTTAACAAATAAAAAACGTAGACGGCGGCGCGTGCAGACGCAGCGGCCTCTCGCTCTCCCGACAATGCGTTGTTTTGTTCGTCAAACATGTGTTTGTCCGAAGTTTTTTTCTGCCAGTCCACGTCGGAATACGTGTACAGTCGACAGTTTTTTCTACACATCCGGAGAAGCAAGATTTGCAAAGTTTTGGACACGAAACTGGAGAACTCGCTTACGGAACTAGGACTGCTACGCTGGCCTGCTAACTCACCGGACTCGCCTGCTACCCCTCCCCCGGAAAGGAAGCGTCGGAAGCGGTGCGCCAGGACGAGGAAGCGGGGCAAGCGCGGAGGTGTCCGGGCTAGGCTAGATGCTAAGCCAACTCGCCCAGCCATACCATCTATCCTTCTGGCAAACGTACGATCACTGGACAATAAAATGGATGATATACGACTCCTGAGATCAGCAAACCGAAAAGTGAGTGACTGTTGTGTGTTAGTTTTTACTGAAACTTGGCTTAATAATAACATTCCGGACTCCGCGATACAGCTGGAGCAGCTAACATGCTACAGATCCGACAGGGCTCTCGTAGAGGGGGGGAAGACGCACGGTGGGGGCGTGTGTGTTTACATCCGCGACGCGTGGTGCCGGGATGCCACTGTAGTATACAGACACTGCTCACCTCTGGCGGAGTTCATGATCGTGAAATGTCGCCCCTTCTATTTGCCGAGGGAGATAAGTTCGATCCTGCTGGTCGCTACCTATATCCCCCCAACTAACAACAGCAACAGAAGTGCGGCGCTGAACGAACTGTACCAGGCTATCAGTGAACAACAAACGGCACAACCAGACGGTTTCATCATCCTCGCTGGAGATTTCAACCATGCTGATCTCAAAACTGTTCTTCCCAAGTTTCATCAACAAATCCACTTTCCAACAAGGGGACACAACACTTTAGACTGTGTTTACACTCAGCACAAAAGAGCATACAAAGCCACACCACTCCCCCACATCGGCGCCTCCGATCACCTCACCATTATGTTAATGCCTGCATACAGACCGAAAGTGAGAGTCATCAAACCGGTTCTGAAAGAAATAAGGGTGTGGCGGCCTCAGCCTTACAGGACTGCTTTGAGACAACAGACTGGGAAATGTTTAAGGAAGCAGCCACCTACAACGGCATCACAGACATTGAAAAATATACAGACACAGTGACCTCCTACATCACCAAATGCACAGACGACGTGACCCACATCAAGAGGATCACCATGCGGGCCAACCGGAAGCCATGGCTGACAGGAGATGTCCATAGGCTTTTGAGGGCGAGAGACAAGGCCTTCAAAGCTGGGGATGCATCAGCTCTGAGAACAGCGAGAGCCAACCTGTCCCGTGGCATCAGGAAGGCGAAAAAAGAGTACACAAACAAGATAACCTCCCACTTCAAGGACAGCAAGAATGCACAGAGCCTATGGCAGGGCATTCAGGCCATCACAGATTACAAACCTGCACCACAAAGATGCGAGAGCGACATCACTCTGCTCAACAGCCTGAACAGTTTCTTCGCACGCTTTGAGGACCAGAACACCACTCACCCACAGAAAACACCACCACCTCTGCACGACCAGCCCCTGTGCCTGTCTGCTACCAGCGTGAGGAGAACACTCTCTGCGGTCAACGTCCGGAAAGCAGGGGGTCCAGACAACATCTCTGGTAGGGTGCTGAAAGACTGTGCAGAGGAGCTGACAGATGTTTTTACAGACATCTTCAACACCTCCCTGAGGCAAGCCATTGTGCCTTCAGGCTTCAAAACTGCCACCATCATTCCTGTGCCTAAGAAATCCTCCCCATCCTGCTTCAACGACTATCGTCCTGTGGCACTGACACCCATTATCATGAAGTGCTTTGAACGACTAGTCCTGTCACACATAAAATCCATCCTTCCCCCCAGCCTGGACCCTTACCAGTTCGCTTACAGGGCAAAGCGATCCACAGACGATGCAATTTGCTCTGCCCTCCACCCAGCACTCACCCACCTGGACAAGAAAGACTCGTATGTGAGAATGCTGTTCTTAGACTTCAGCTCAGCGTTCAACACCATAATACCACAACAACTCATCTGCAAACTGGACAAACTGGGCCTCAGCACCTCACTCTGCAACTGGCTGCTGGATTTTCTCAGCCAGAGGCCTCAAGCGGTGCGTGTTGGCAACAACATCTCAGACAGGATTATCCTTAACACAGGGGCCCCACAAGGCTGTGTGCTCAGCCCCCTCCTCTTCACCCTCCTGACACATGACTGCACACCAACCCACAGCTCCAACCACCTTGTGAAGTTTGCCGACGACACAACACTGGTGGGCCTCATCACTAACGGCGACGAGACCCACTACAGGAAAGAGGTAGAGCTTCTGACCAGATGGTGCAAAGACAACAACCTCCTGCTAAACATCAGCAAGACCAAAGAGATTGTTGTCAGCTTCCAGAGAGGTCACACCCAACACCCCCCTTTGACCATCGACGGTGCTGCAGTGGAGAGGGTGAGCAGCACCAAGTTCCTGGGGGTGCACATCAGTGATGACCTCTCCTGGACCACCAACACCGCATCACTGGCCAAGAAAGCACAGCAGCGTCTCTACTTCCTGCGTAAACTGAAGCGGGCAAGTGCCCCGCCACCCATCATGACGACATTCTACAGAGGAACCATCGAAAGCATCCTGACCGGCTGCATCACCGTGTGGGGCGGGAGCTGCACTGACTACAACAGGAACGCTCTGCAACGCATCGTGAGAACAGCTGAAAGGATAATCGGTGTACCACTACCCTCCCTGCAAGATCTTTACACCACCCGCTTCAGCCGCAAAGCTATCTCAATTGCCAACGATAGAAGTCACCCTGCACACAGTCTGTTCAGCCTCCTGCCCTCTGGAAAGAGGTACAGGAGCCTCCGCTCCCGCACCACCAGACTCACGAACAGTTTCTTCCACCAGGCCGTGAGACTGCTGAACTCTCTCCCCTCCCCACCCACGAAACTGCTGAACTCTCTCCCCTCCTCCCTCTCACCCCCAGCCCCAGCCAGAAGGAACACCGGGCTGGTGGCAAACCAAACCTAGGCCACTGGACTGCCCCCCCCCAGTCACTGGACTGTTCCCCCCCCCCCACACACCCACCTAAATCTACTCTGCACTAGGTCACTGGACTGCCCCCCCCCACACACACACACACACACCCCCACCTAAATTGACTCTGCACATGCAAAAATTTGCACACACCTGCTGCTTGTATATTTATATTTATATATATATTGTTATTGCACTAGTCATTACATTACAACAACTACCTCATAATGCACATAACTGGGACAATCACTACTGTCTTGTTTTGTTTTGTTTTATCCTGTTGAACTTGTCCTTCCACTCCATACTACTTATGTCTTGTCTTGGGGTACTCATGTCTTGTCCTGTCATACATGTTTGTTTGTTTCTAGTTTTAGTTTAGCACTTTACCATTGTTGTTGTATCGTAGTTTAGGATTGTCTTGTCTTGCGCACCTGCACTTTGATGTTGTTGTACATGTAAACGCATAGGATAGTGAGAAACGCAATTTCGATTCCTTTGTATGTCAAGTACATGTGAAGAAATTGAAAATAAAATTGACTTTGACTTTGAAAAATTGGGTATGCAAAATCATTCAGCCCCTTTAATTTCAGTGCAATAAACTCTGTCCAGAAGTTCAGCGAGGATCTCTGAATAATTCAATGTTGACCTAAATGACTAACGATGATAAATGGAATCCACCTGTGTGTAATCAAGTCTCTGTATAAATGCATGCACTGTGATAGTCTCAGAGGTCTGTTTAAAGTGCAGAGAGCATCATGAAGAACAAGGAACACACCAGGCAGGTCCGAGATACTGTTGTGGAGAAGTTTAAAGCTGGATTTGGATACAAAAAGATTTCCCAAGCTTTAAACATCCCAAGGAGCACTGTGCAAGCAATGATAATGAAATGGAAGAAGTATCAGACCACTGTAAATCTACCAAGATCTGGCTGTCCCCCTAAACTTTCAGCTCATACAAGGAGAAGACTGATCAGAGATGCAGCC
Organism: Eupleurogrammus muticus; assembly: GCA_036785175.1. Classification (NCBI taxonomy): domain Eukaryota; kingdom Metazoa; phylum Chordata; class Actinopteri; order Scombriformes; family Trichiuridae; genus Eupleurogrammus; species Eupleurogrammus muticus. Next base: position 3,018,328 of record JAYKQN010000003.1, on the reverse strand, counting down.
AAGAGGCCCATGATCACTCTGGATGAACTGCAGAGGTCTACAGCTGAGGTGGGAGAATATGTCCATGGGACAACAATCAGTCGTATACTGCACAAATCTGGCCTTTATGGAAGAGTGGCAAGAAGGAAGCCATTTCTTGAAGATATCCATAAAAAGTGTTGTTTAAAGTTTGCCACAAGCCACCTGGGAGACACACCAAACATGTGGAAGAAGGTGCTCTGGTCAGATGAGACCAAAAACGAACTTTTTGGCAACAATGCAAGACGTTATGTTTGGCGTAAAAGCAGCACAGCTCATCATCCTCAACACACCATCCCCACTGTCAAACATGTTGGTGGCAGCATCATGGTTTGGGCCTGCTTTTCTTCAGCAGGGACTGGGAAGATGGTTAAAATTGATGGGAAGATGGATGGAGCTAATACAGGACCATTCTGGAAGAAAACCTGATGGATTCCGCAAAAGACCTGAGACTGGGACGGAGATTTGTCTTCCAACAAGACAATGATCCAAAACATAAAGCAAAAGCTACAATGGCATGGTTCACCAAAAACGTATTAAGGTGTTAGAATGGCCAAATCAAAGTCCAGACCTCAATCCAATTGAGAATCTGTGGAAAGAACTGAAAACTGCTGTTCATAAACGCTCTCCATCCAACCTCACTGAGCTCGAGCTGTTTTGCAAGGAGGAATGTCAGTTTCTCGATGTGTAAAACTAATAGAGACATACCCCAAGCGACTTGCAGCTGTAATCGCAGCAAAAGGTGGCTCTACAAAGTATTAACTAAATGGGGCTGAATGATTTTGCATGCCCAATTTTTCGTTTTTTATTTGTAAAAAAAAAGTTAAAAATATCCAATAAAGTCTGTTCCACTTCATGATTGTGTCCCACTTGTTGTTCATTCTTCACAAGAAATTACAGTTTTATATCTTTATGTTTGGAGCCTGAAATGTGGCAAAAGGTCACAAAGTTCAAGGGAGCCAAATAGTTTCGCAAGCCACTGTATCCTGAGCGCATTCACAAAACCTTCACATTTTCACTTACAAGTACCGGTACACATTCAACAAAATCAACAATTCTTTCCTGTTGTTCTATAACAAACAGAGAAGAAGTTTACAGGTGGCTGACAGCAACGAGGAACAAATGGAGCTGTCAGGACAGCATGTAATTCTGATTATTGTGATCACATTAGACAAATACAGTTTATGAAGTGCTACCATGTTACCCTTCAACATTCCACTCTATTAAACCTACATGAATTGTTCAGTGGAGTCTTTAAATAGCTTCTGCCACACCTGTTTTTTAATATTGTATATTGTCATACCGTGAAGGACAGGTTCTGTCTTTCAACAATAGTCAGGCCATGAATAAGCTTAAACTTTCTTTTTCTTGCTGTAATCATATTGACGTGTATGAACATATCAGATCAACAACCATTATGAGATCTTTGCTTAATGTAAGTGATGGGGACAAAACTCACAGTTCACCTGCAATTTTTAGGTTTCAATCTATTTTATTTTTAATTTTTCCTTGTATGTGTTATATTAACCACATTAAATTGACTTGATAAACGGTGCTTACAAATAAACTAACTTTCAAAGAATGTGAAAAGTTGTTAAGCATTTCTTTAAATATAAATATTGCCCCTTTTCTCCTTCCAAACTCGCCGACCATAATTGTCTAGATACTAATTTACCAAGTGCATTATAAAATGTCTATAAATCCACTGTAAAGTGCAAACACACTATGATTGATGAATGTAACTTGGACTTTGAATGCAAGATAACTTTAATTATGTGTCACAGTACATGAAAATATTTTCAGTTTAGGACCATGTATGACACAGAAAAGCTTTGAGAAGCTGCTGCCAATCTTTGGTGGTTTGCTTACAAACAATGCTTACAATAACAAAAAAAATATATTATTCTATTAACTGAATTAATAATTCAGGATTTTTTTATTGATTAACTGATCAATTATTCAATTTAATTTCTGCAGCAAAAGCATTTTTCCTTTTTTGTATTACATTGAATTTTGCATCATTTTATTGCAACAGAAAGCATTAACTCAACATTGGCTTGACATAACAGGTGATGAGGGAAACAGCTGAGTTTAGGGTCAATCCCAGCACATTACAGGCAAGAGTCAGGGATACACCGCAGAAGGGTCACAACCAGGGGCACACACTCCTTTCACTCACACACTAAAATCTATGGGCAATTTAGAACCCCCAATTAACCTAATCATATTTTTCTGATTCTGGGAGGAAGCTGGAGAGAACCCATGCAGACGGGGGGAGAACATGCACACTGCACAGAAAGGTCCTAGTCGAAGGCAATCGTCAAATTTAACATAGTGAGTCTTATCTGAAATATATTTAGAAGACCAACCAATAACAGTATTAGACAGTCTGTGCATAATACATCATGGTCCACTGAGTGAACATGCAATCTCTGCACAAAAAGGTCCCAGTCCAAGGACTTGAACCTGCAACCTTCTTTCCGTGAGGCCACAGTGCAAACAACAGTTTCACCATGCCGCCTAAAAAAATCATGAATATAAATAGTAAATAACAAGGGACCTAAGATAGAGCCTTGTAGCACCCCCCTTCTAGACAGCTAAGGTATTAGGAGAGCAACCATTAAATTCAACACACTGAGTCCTATCAGAAATATAGTTAAAAAACTAACCAATAACAGAATGGTGTATGTATAATGAAGTATTAAACCGTCAGTCATATTCTATGTGCAATTATTCCTTGCTATAGACATGGAGATCTGCTGGAGCCAATCCTAGAACATTACAGGCAAGAGTCAGGGATACACCCCAGACAGGTCACAACCTATCATGGGGCACAAAATCCAGCTGGAGAGAACCCATGCAGACAGGGGGAGAACATGCAAACTGCACAGAAAGGTCCTAGTCCAAGGCAACCATTGAATTTTAACATCCTGAGTCCTATCTGAAATATAGTTAGAACACTAACCAATAGCAGAATTAGACAGTCCTATATAAGTCAGTCTGTGCATTAATACATCATGGTCCACTGTATCAAATGCTTTGGAAAACTCAATATAAAGCGAAGCACACTGTTGCTGTCCATAGCAATATCATTTACTATTTTAAAATTTGCAGTTACTGTGCTGTGTGATTTTCTAAAATCAGATTGAAAACTGGATGAAATAGCATTAAAACATAAGAAATTCCTTAACTTATCGCTTACCAAACTTTCTAAAATCTTAGCTGAAGGTTACAATTTTGATATAGGCCTGTAATATATCGAGGCTTGATGGTTCATCACCTTTCAAGAGAGGAAAATAGCAGACACCTACTGTATCTTATCTGCTGTTTAATTAGGATCTAATTTTGTAAGAGCTTTATGTACTTCAGCAACAGTGAATGGTCCAAAATTAAATTCACTATTTAAAGGGGACTTGGCAACAGCAGGTGGAGCCAGGGCAGAGGAGAGAGAATTTACTATGTCAATGAGAAAACCAGAAAAAAGCTTGTTAAAACAGTTAAGCATCTCAGCTCTGTCACAGATAGTGGCCGAATCCAAAGATTTTTAGTTTAGGACCATGTTTAGTCATTTTCTATACCCACTTAATCCTCATTAGGGTCATAGGGGTCTGCTGGAGGCAATCCTAGCACATTGCATTGAAAGGCAGAGACACACACAGACAGGGCACACACACAATTTACTGAAACATTCATACCAATAGATAATTTAGAGTCTCCAATCAAGCCCTGGACAGAACTCACACAGACACAGGGATAACATGCGAACTCCATCTCCTCCAACAGAACTACCAACTGCTCCACCGTGTGACTGGGGGTCTTTCTGTACAATTTACAAAAGCCTTCAATCAGCCTCTCTCTCTCTCTCTCTCTCTCTCTCTCTCTCTCTCTCTCTCTCTCTCTCTCTCTCTCTCTCTCTCTCTCTCTCTCTCTCTCTCTCTCTCTCTCTCTCTCTCTCTCTCTCTCTCTCTCTCTCTCTCTCTCTCTCTCTCTCTCTCTCTCTCTCTCTCTCTCTCTCTCTCTCTCTCTCTCTCTCTCTCTCTCTCTCTCTCTATGAACAAAAATAATGCAATTAATGATAAAAACTTTTACATACATTTTCTGATTTACTAATTCACTAATCCGACAGTTGCAGCTTCATTCATGAAATAATTTTTTTTACCAATCTCAGCAGAAACAGCAGGGACGAAAAACAGGAAAGCAGCGAACAGCAACATGATTCAGGCCTTTCAATCCGGCTTCCTCCTCAACACAGTCGAGAAAATCCAAAAAATAAAACACAACTGCACTTCTTTGGAAAAAATGTTCAACAACATGAGCAATTTCTTCTTAATTCCTAAATAAAACCGATCAATCAGTCAAATCTTATCGTTCCTCCAGCTCTACGTAAGATCAGTCCTTCGAATACATGAATCAAGGTAGTTCATCCTATCAGGAGAAAAACCTTGATGACGTCGGCAGACAACGAGAAGAGCGCTATTTATTTTTCAAAATAAAGGTGTTGATAGGGTAAAAATAAATAAAATGGAAAGATGACGAGAATAAATGTCACGTAAAAGAACAAATGGACAGACCAAATGAAATTAAATTTTTTAAAAATCTTTATACGCAAAAATTGTATTAAGAATACATTGAAAAATGACAAGATTGTAATCCGAATGCTATAACTAGACTATCTTTGCAATAACCTAACAATTAGACTATCGATTCTTAAATTTCTTTCACGGCTTGGCTTGTCTGTTTGGCGCAGGTAAATCCATACTTGAGGAAATTTGGTCTTTGTCGCCACCTACAGACCACAACGACCTCATAATAGTGAAATAAAATTTTATACATTTGAAGAGGTACGGTTGATAATCATGCCCCCTTCAAAACCTTTAGAATAGAGAGCAGGGAAAATCCCTGGTTCTCTAAAGAATTGGCCAAGATAAATCTCAAAAGAAGTTATTACTGGTTAAAATCAAGGAAGACAAATTCCAATGCCCTCTGGACCACTTTTAGATGTTTAAGGAATAAATGTACTGCATTAGTTAAAAGGGTTAAATATAGCTATTTTCTTGCCCTACGGAGTAAATTTTTAAGCCCTTGGAAATATTGGCAGACAATTAAATTATTATCACTGAATAAGTTATCCTGTCTCCCAACTGTTATTTAAAACTTGCTGTGGTTTTTATTGCAGAACCTCTGATCTATATTGGCTCACGAAAATGGCTCACGTTTTTCCTGTCTTGAAAGGTGGTGAACCATCAAGTTTAATTAATTACAAATTACAGGCCTATTTGCTACAGTGGACCATGATGTATTAATGCACAGACTGACTTATATAGGACTGTCTAATTCTGTTATTGGTTAGTGTTCTAACTATATTTCAGATAGGACTCAGCATGTTAAAATTCAATGGTTGCCTTGGACTAGGACCTTTCTGTGCAGTTTGCATGTTCTCCCCCTGTCTGCATGGGTTCTCTCCAGCTGGATTTTGTGCCCCATGATAGGTTGTGACCTGTCTGGGGTGTATCCCTGACTCTTGCCTGTAATGTTCTAGGATTAGCTCCAGCAGATCTCCATGACTATAGCAAGGAATAATTGCACATAGAATATGACTGACGGTTTAATACTTCATTATGCAAATTTCAATTTTTATGCTGATGATAATAAATTGTACCCTACCTGTTGTTTTTGAGATTGGTGCTCAATGCAGATAAAACTAAAATGATGATATTTTCTATATCAAGAGATAAATAGATCTCCTACTGAGGAAAAGTGCATTCATGTACTCTGCTCCCTCTATCTGGAACAATCTCCAAAAATCTCTCAAACTTCAGTAACTAATCTCCATTACTGAACCAACTCATAGGATTTTTATTGTCTGATTTTGGAATGTGTGGATGTACAACGTATACGTATACATCAGTTGCATAGTTTGTCCTCGAGGACAATGAAGATAAGATGAGATAAGATAAGATAAGACTTTATTGATCCCACAACGGGGATATTTGTCTATTACTGCAGCGTACAGAGTAAAGAAAAGAAAAGAAAAGATGGCTAGAGAAGATAAAAACTATAAGAAGTAAAAATGCACAACACTATGTACAAAATTCATAGAATTTGTTGATCCGCATACACAGTATGCATTATGGACATAGAATGGAGAAAAAATGCTAACAAATAGTAAGAAAAAAGAAAAAAGTATGCAGAGCAATTTTGCTTCGTTCATCATCAGTTGTTGTCGCTGCTGTAACAAAGCATGTTCATCTCACCATGTCAACAGCATTCAACTTCAGTAAAGCCTCTTATGGGATTATAGCTGCAGTCTTTTACTGAGTCACACACACAGAGAAGAAGAGCGACAACCGCTTACCCGAACAAAATGATTAAAAATGCATTTTGCAGGTCATTACACTTAGACTATTGTCTTTATGTTTGACTTTTATTCTCTAAATTTCCACTCACCTGGGTCTGTATAAATAACAGTTTGAGGCCCAGATACAACTCCCAAATTGTTCACAAACACACTAGTCCCCTATGTCCTAAATATTAGAGATTAAAAAGCTATCAAATCAAAGTGCTTAATTTTAATAACACATGAGTTGTGAGAGTTTTTTTTTTTTTTTGGAAGAGAAACAAGTAGTGAGATTATTCAAGTGGTGTCATGACAAGTCTGACAAATACCGATGATCCTCCTCTCCCACTCTGCATGTTTGAATCCAGATTGCTTACTCCTGTCCACTCAGCTGACCACGTGAACTGTACTGCTGTACAGCTGCTGTCTGCAAGTAATCCTGCAGTGATGAATCCCACCCACATCCCCAAGCACCAAGCATCCTGCTGGCTCCATTCCAAGCAGATGTGGAACCTGACAGCTGGATTGTAGACATGATAAATTGAGTTGAGTTTGATCTTGGCACTGGTATCAAGATCTGCACCTAGTTTGTTAATGTAGTTAATGTATGTTTTTAAAATAGCCTACACTGTAATTACACTGTAATGGCTGCAACAGTTAGTCAATTCTGTTATTTGCATTGTGAGTAATTTAGTTATAAAACAAATGTATGAGCCTCTCTATCTATCTCAGGCTTTGGGAAAAGTGGTTCGGCATTTTTCACCACTTTACAGACCACAATCAATTCGTTAAAGCTCTACATAACACCCACGTGATAATCTGTGCTTTCCTCTATTGATGTATCGGCCTCCACTCTCCTGGTGTTTCAGTGGTATTCCTGGCTGCAGTGATTCTGCCAATATGTTGGGTGATAGGACCATATCTTCTAGTCACTGGAACAAAGAGGCCCAAACCAATACATTCAGATATGTGGACAGTGGTGTTCAGGTCCTGCGAATCCTGCAGGTCATGAAAATCATTCAATGATTAAATTATACATGATTGTCTTTTCTTCTTTCTATATACTATGCTGAAACTTCAAAACATGTTCACAGCCCCTTAGGAAATCCTGTCACAATTGTTTTAATGCAAAAACATAAACAAAATTATTATTACTACACACCCTGTGTACAGATCAGTGAGTTAGATTAGATTAGATTAGATTAGATAGCTCCTTTATTGTCCCACAGTGGGGAAATTCACAGTGCTACAGCAGCAGTTAGAAAAGTTACAAAAATGTTTTTAAAAATTTTAAAAAGGAAAAAAAAATAAAAAATTAAATTAAAAAAACAATATACAGATATATACAGATATATACAGGTATATATAAATATAAATATAAATATAAATGTATTGCACTGATCAGTGAGTGTACATGAGTACATGTACATGAGTGGGACTAGTCCAAAAAACACAGTTAGCTGTTGTCATTATTTTTTTAAATTACTTGATGACAGAAACATGTAGGGTGATAATCCATCTGTCCAGTTATTCCATCTGATGAAAGCATTAGAGCCCAGATTAACCTTGATTGAATGAAAAGACAAAAGTTGCTGCTAAGCCACAAACAATCACTCAACTGGAATGTGACAGCTTTCCAGGATGACATCAGAAAGTGCACGTGTCCAGTTTTTTACATATTCACAATGAAAGATTGAAAACAGGCACGCATCAAAAAAGAAGAAAAACTTTGGATCTTTGGTTGAGTTCGGCTGCGGTGTGAACAGAGCTGACTTCTACTAATGTGTCTGCAGTGTCATCTTCATGCCTTCATGCAGAGTGATTTAAATGGGTGTAAAAACAACCTTTAGTTCCTGCACACACACACACACACACACACACACACAGCAGTATATACATGCACACACATTCTGTCCAGCTGCGCGGTTCTAAATAACATCATTGGCCTAAATCCCCCCTGCTCCACTGCATGTTTGTGCATGTGAGATGCTGCTTAGTGGGTGACCCATCCCACCATCTCACCCTGGACTCCAAACATCACCCTTCCCCCTGACCACCAAGCCACCGTGCTCTGTTTACTCCCGAAACTACTGGATTAACAACTGGATGCTTTAGCTGATCACCATCTAGAATCTTTACACACATTTGTATCGGCCATATTTCTGTACTTCCACTACTTGTACTTCTGAAGAACACCAACTCCTGAGCATCATGCGGGTGCTACTGGAGAGCAGCTGGATGAGGTTTGGACCAGCCGGCAGAGGGTCATATGACTGGGTGACAGGATCGCCTTCAGGACAGGAGCAGCAGGTGTGTTAAGTTCAGCACTGTGCTCACTCTATCTCCTACATCCCTTTGTGTTTCTGCTTGTTTAAACTGAAGCTGCGTCAAAGTATTAAAGCTGCGCCATAAAATATTCTTAACATCTTGTGCATCATTTTAAAATATTTAGGAATCTTTCTATTTATAGGTGCAGAGCTTGTTTAAATTATAGTAGCATTACTTTATTTATACACCATATTGCATGAGCCTATCTGTTTCTGTCTTGTCTGTTTTAGTTTTGTTTTGTGTTTTTATTGCCAGGTGACACTCAGATGGATTGAGATTTAAACTGTAGAGGAGTGTGCAGGGTGCTTTTTCATCCAGGGAGCATTAACTAATTGCTAGAACAACTGAGAACAACCTGTCAGGGGGTTGTACATCACATGAATTGGGGGAAACATCCCATTTCCCACCATCGCAATGCAAAGTTACTTTCATATATTATCTCTATGTGAGATTACCATACTAAACTTTTTTTTTAATTCCCATTCATTAAACGTGTACTTTGTTGAATAACTTCAAAGTCAGCCACAGAAGTTTTGTTTCTTCAATGTGAAGAGTATATTGATATGTTTTAGAGCTTCATGTGAGTTTTGGTGCAAATAGATTGTTCAGTGAGTTTATTGTGTATTGTATGGGCCAGTCTCCTCATCTACACTGAAGCCTTTTTTTTTTTTAAATAAATGGTTTTCTGTTTCTTGATGTCCAGGGCTACAATTGGAATGACCTGGGAGAGGACAAAAAGTCTGAGCTGGTGGTCTACGTGCTCCTCCCTATCGTCTCCATCCTCCTGCTCACTCTGCTGGTGGGCCTGGTCTACTGCCAGTGCTTCCGCAGCAAGCTGAGCCTGGCCAACATCATCGCTCTGGACCTCGAGGACACAGAGAGCAGCACAGAGTTCCTCTCTTCCCTGACCAGGAACGCAGAGCGCCACAACAGCACCAGCTCCGATGGATCGGACGGGGTCTTCGTCATGGTCTACCTGCCTCCACCCTATGAGGACACGCTCACCAAGATCACCAGAGCTGCCAGCCTCTTCAGCTCCAGGGATGCAGAGTCAATAAAGATAGAGGATCTGGAGGCCAAATTGTGTCCAGAGCTCAAGTCCACCGGTCGCTATGTGTGATAATGCATTAATGGTGCAGTGTAGAAAGACTTTGTACCTCTAATATTTGGTGTTTTCTTTTAATTTTGTTGTCTGTAAATTGTGCTTGTTCAATTATCACCCAAATCTACAGCTATAAAGTAACCTCTTATAGCTCATAGTTCTGGTTACATATTACATTTCTTGTATGGTTCAAGGTATTACATCTGAATGTATTCAAATCAACAGATTTTGAGTCCTCATCTAGAAGCTGTCCTGCATATTAAACCATTTTCAAGTCTCTTACACATCCAGGGTCATTAAGGTTGCATGTGATTCCAATATACTCATATTTCTTTTAAGGTCTGGATTGATCTCTAACAACTGAGAATTTTTGAAAATTTGACTCTTTAGCAGCTAAAAATTCCACTTTCTTCACCAGAGTAAATGTGCTACAAAAGCACCAACACTATGAGATAAAGAGGTTACGGTGTTGCAGAGTCATTGATTTGTTGCAATGAATGAACTCTTTCATATAACACAAATATTACATATGATCCATTGTTTACTTAAAAAACAATGTCAAATAAAATTGGAGAATCTTTCAATAGACTTGAGCTGAACCAACATGAGTATTTGTTTTTGGTGACCAATATAGTTCAATTCTGTATGACTGCCACCTTCTGTTCCTTACTAAGCATAATTTTTTTTCTCTGTCATATTATTATTAATAGGGTTAAAGTGAAGGACTCTGGCGGTAATAAGGAACGAGAGCAGTTTCTGGGACCAGAGTTGAGAAATTTCCTAGGACACCAAGATTCAAGATTTCTTTATTTGCTTTATATTCTTCATTTTCTTTATATTCTATTCATTTTTGTCCACTTGCATATGAAAACAACAATAAGTGACAGTAGAAAGAGTAGACAGTATGATCGAAAGGAACAGTCGTCAACAACTAATAGCACAGCACACTCCCATATTATATTGATGAGAACTTGTTGATCATTGTTAACTGCTACTTATTTTTTATTTGTTGCACAAATTCAATAGGGTGACAGGACCACACTTCGCTATAGTATCACAGTTACACAACAAATAAAGACTGATTGAGTGAGCGAGTCAGTGAGTGAGTGAGTGAGTGAGATAGTGAGTGAGTGAGTGAGTGAGTGAGTGAGTGAGTGTGATAGTGAGTGAGATAGTGAGTGAGATAGTGAGTGAGTGAGATAGTGAGTGAGATAGTGAGTGAGTGAGTGAGATAGTGAGTGAGTGAGATAGTGAGTGAGTGAGTGAGTGAGTGAGTGAGTGAGAGAGTGAGTGAGTGAGTGAGTGAGTGAGTGAGTGAGTGAGTGAGTGAGCGAGCGAGCAAGTGAGCGAGCAAGCAGGCAAGCAAGGGAGTGAGTGATCTTTAGTGACCGCAGTGAGCCAGGGTCTCAGTTTTAATGTCTAATCGACTTGGAGTAGCAAAGTGATAATTGTGACAGTATGATGGAGTCAGATTATGAGCACTCAGCAAAGTACACAGAGGGTTGCTTATCACGGCACTCCTCCTGGAAAAGGATCCTGATCCTGAAAATATACAGAGGAGATCAACGTTTTTTCAGTTGGTTTTCATTTTTTTAAGTGAGCTGATTGTATTGATTTTATAGCTAAATAACATTTCATTTAAAAGCAGTGGCCTACTTGCAATTTAGAAGGGAAAAAAACTCACATTTTTCTCAAATCTTCCCAGTGGGCCGCAGAGAAGCCATTCTCACTGTAGAAATAATTAAAACACAAATAAAAAGGCATTTCAATTCACATTTTATTCACAATTTTAAGATAATAATAATATTATGATGCTATATATAGTGATATTCAGTCCGAGGACAAAACCACTATGGCATACATGTAGCTACATCAAACTCACACTTCTGCTATATTAGGAATTTCCATGCAGGACTTTTGACTTGTGATGGAGTATTTTTACATTCTTGCGCCTGCTATACTGAAGCTAAGGAGCAGAGGACTTTTTCCACTACTGGACACCTCTCATATTGTATTTATAATCAGCTTTTGAAGAAGATTTGGGTTCCACAGGTGAGACTGTGTTCATTGGTATGTCAGACTGAAAAATTAGAGTTGACCTGGTAGTGAAAGAGTCCACCTTTCCTGTGCTAAAGTACATCCAATCATCTGATTGATGACAGCTTCAATTTACTGTTCACTGACTTTATACCATGACCAAGCTGTGAAAATAGTGCAAAAACGAACCGAACATATCTTACCGCCACTCACATAAAAGCAACCATAGACAATTTAATATATTTGTATGTGTGGTTAGTACTGTCAAACTAAAAATTGTATGTATTTTTTGGCCAGTTGATCATTTTTAATTCAGAGTGATGGAAGGTTACAGATCTCCACCTATTCAGCAAGCTATAAAAACAACTATGATAATATTAACCAGCTTACATAACAAAGAATGCGGATGTATGAGTCTAAGAGGACAAAACAGATACAAAGGTATTGTAAAACTACAAGAACTCAAGAATAGCGTGACTGAAAATGTAAAAAAAAATGGAATAAAGTCAAAAGAATTAATGCAAAATAGCCTAAATTGCATACACATAGGTTTAAAGATTTTTTAAATGAACTTACACAAGATCAGTAAGGATCCTCAGCAGGCAGGTTATGTCATCAGTTATGTTGTCATCAACCAAATCTGCATACGAAACAAAAAAGCAGTTTTTTGGACTAACTTGACCTCGTTTATGGCCGTAAAAAAACTCTTTACGGGGGGGAGGATCAAATTTAGACAAAATTGCATCCACACAGGAGATAAAAGGTAAGCAGAGTGAACACAAATTATGTTATGATATAGATTGTGTTTCAATAAGACCACGATAAACTGTGCTTTCAGTCGGTAAACACAATGACATTATGATATGTATTATTACACCCAGTACTTAAAAGTATATTTGATCTACACCGTTTTATTTTACATTAGTAGAAGTGAAATCAAAACTCACTGTTGCAGTCAATGTTACAGATGTTGGGTGATGGAGTGATGCCATCGCTGCAGACCAGGTGATTGCTAAGCTGGAAAAGGCCGTATAGTGTCCACACCTCCTCGTCCAGGCGTGCAGGTTTGGTGGTCAGTGACGAGTGGTTATATGATGGAGGCTCATTTGTCTGCTTTTTTTCCTGGGTGTGTAGACGGGTTGTGCCAAAATGACTCCCATGGTCCCTCTTCCCCCTCCTTGAATAGAGTTCCCTTCTGGGATTCAGCTGATATACCACACTGGTGTTGAATCCTGATGCCTCCTCCACATGACAGATGACTACAGGCAGCAAAAAGGAGAGAAACAAACTGATAAATCATTCCCAAATTACTTTTTAATCCATAATTTTGTTACCCTAGAAGCAACTGCCAGACACCACAATAGCTATCAGGATTTTCATCTTCAGCAGTAACCAGCAGGAGGTCAAAAGTAAAAATAAAAGTATTTAAAACAGCAGCCTCATCATTTCAGATCTATTTCTAACTTTCCTGACCCTCCTTGGCCTTGGATCAAAGTTGACAAGTTTTTTAACTGTTTCATATCAGAAATATGTGTTTCTTGCCATGGAAATAATATAGATTTGTTTGATGTTTTGCTGAACAAAAATGAAAATGCACATTGACACACACACAGCTAATCTCTGGCATCTGTACTATAGGATTGTAAACATAATCACATTTTACCTGTAGCTCCTATTTGAATTTATTAAAATAATGTCTTCAGTTTTTTTCATTTCTAATATAAAAGTAACAACCAGTACTTACTCTTGGCCACCAAGCTCTCTGCAGTCAGTCCTTTCTCCCTTGTCTTTTCAGACAGGCTGAATATCTTATTTATCACTGCATCCCTCAGCTCACATTTGGACACAGTTCTTCCTTCAGTCAGGCTGAAGTCCATCACTGCCCAGAGAAATAACACGAGTACCTTCATCTTGACTCCAACTATCACATCTGGCAGTAAGAACATACAGGACATGATATATATACCTATGTGATATACACACCACCTACAGGGCTACTGGTAGCAAATCAGAGAGATCTAACATCTTTTGTCTGCGTGAAAGAAAGGCTGTTCCCATGGTACGCAAAATCGGGGCACTTATGTACCCAATCTCACGCTTCACATTGGATTTCGGACCTCTAAGGAGGTCTTGGGGGTAGAAAATGATACACCTGCCTGGACCAATACCTTTTCTCTTTGTTCTGTTGAAAAGAAAATCAGATATGGTGAAACGGTTTAAACTTCTTACGTCAATATATGACATTTATAACTTTAGAGGATAGTGTGTCAGCACCAGCAGTGGGACAGCAGTGAATACACACCGCATGTAAAATACGATGCCATTAGTTTCCTGAGTACAGCTATCATGTCAAGCCAAACAAAGGAGAGACCAAAAACAAGAGCAGCAAAACAAGGGCATGAAAGGAGAGCAGAGGATTCAGGTTTCCTTTTTTTTTTTAATCTGACAAAAGGATTACTAAACTTTCAATACTAAAACTTAAGCCATCAAAGGCTCCAGGCTGATTTATCAAACTTTAGAATAATGAAAAAAAGATGAGGTGGAAAAGTTGATGCGACTTAGGCAAGAACCTAATTTTTAATTTAAAGGTTGTCATTCTGCATTTTAGATGCATATTGACGGTCATTCCACTGATTCTGTTAACATGTTATGGATATATTTATTTCTTTTTGGACTCAAGCAACTGCAATGTCATATGTGGTGCAATTTGGTCCAGACAAATCTGTCCATGCATCTGAATTGATTTGTGTCTATATATTTTCTGCCATTTTGTATTTGTCCAAATCTGTTTTCCTAGAAATTTGGAGCAATCATCACTAACCTTTGGTACAGAACATCTCTGGACTGAGCCAGAACAAGTTGTTTTTTGGATTATTTGTTTAAATGTAGCTGATACTCTATCCAAAAAATGTCAAATCCCCCGAACACGTAGTGCTATTGCAACCACACTAATAGATATATTTCAAAATTTTTAGTCCATTGATTACAGCAAAAAAGGTCATTTTTTTGCTCTTGACTGGCTCCTTGGCAGCAGGTCAGGGTCCCTGAGAAGGGGGGGCAGGTCTAGCAGGTTAGACCCAGGTCAGTAAGCACAGGTGTTTTTCTGTCATTTGACTGCCTGCTTTTAGTATTTTTTTCTCATTGCATCCTGACTTCTCTGGATTTATATTTGGAAAAATGTAGTGTTTCATTACCCATCTCAAAGTAACCATGATAATCTTGGGTAAGTCTTAATAGTGCGTTTTTATAGGCAACATTGGCTACTATTTATTTTGTTTTGTTTTAATCATACGTTCATTTTTGCCAATTTTTTCGAAAACATTAGCTTCCATTAGAGCAGTGCTTGTCAATTATTTTCTGTCATGCCCCCCCCCTATGAAAGAAGAAAACATCTGTTATAAGTACACCTCTGCATGACACTGTATGCTTATTAACGTATAAGAGAATAAAAACAAAGAAATATGGACCAACTTACAAACAAATAATAGCTTTATTAACTAACAGAAAGGAATTGAAGTGCATTTTCAAATCAATTCAAAAATAAAATTAAATCCGTAATTATACATTTTTAACAGACCATGTCAAACCATATGATACTGAAAAATATCAGCGTGATTGGGGTGTAATGTCTTTAAGTGACGCGTTAATTTATTTGTCTTTATGCTATCCGCTGCCAACATTTTAGACACAGTAACACATCGGATTTTCACAGTGAAGCCAAACGCTACATATGCATTTCCTCGTCTCAGCTTTCAGGAGACTTTCATTTGTCTCTGTGAGAAGGCGATCACCCCCCCCTTCTCACAGGCTCTGTAGGGCGGAGCCACAGACTTCCGCGTTGCTCCGGAGTCGGAGAGGACTTTTGTACATACATACACACACATACATACACACGCACCACAGGCACAGGTTGAATGAATTTAAGTTTATTGTCCAATGTATGTGTGTAAAGTGCTTGGTGACATGGTAGGGAGCGGGAGGCAGACACCAGGATCACGGCGTGCCACGTCACCCGCGCATTACAGACAACAGTCACCAATCACTCGGCGTCTTGTATTCCCCCCGTTTAAGATAAGATAAGATAAGATAAGATAAGAGTTTACTGTTTAAGCCTCCGGTTTGTCATACAATCGCGCACTCACTCACTTCTCACTTCTCACTCACCTTTCGGTCCGACTCCACTGCTCCTGTGCGGAAGCGCGCCCCGCTGCAGGAGCTGTATTTTTCGGGTGTTGCGCTAGGGGGTGCACTTCACGTTTCACAGGGGTGTTTCTGATTTCTTGTTTATTCTAAATATGTATGTGTGGTGTAAACTGTGAGTGTGATCATTTTGATGTGTTTTTGTGTTTTGATATTGTTGTTATATTTTTCACTATTTGGTTAAGTTTTGATTGCTAGTAATTGTGCAGTAATTATTGGGACGGTGGTTTTCCCCACTAATGGTTCACTAATGGACCCAATTAAATCTAGTCAGGCTGATGCTTAAAAGGGATAGCATTAGTCTTTGTCAGGTGGCTGAGAGGGTGATTGTTGTGTTGTGCTAGTGTTGGAGCGGTAGTTGGTGGTTGTCCAGAGTGTTCCAATTTTAATAGGAATTTAATAAATAGCCTGTTTCCTGGCCAAACTGAGTTCAGCCTCCTCCTTTCTTCACTTCATCTGGTTGCCCTAATGCCTTTTGTTGGGAGGCCACGTCGGTCGCCCACATTTGGCGGCAGCGGTGGGATCTGTGGCACCACCTAAGAAGCTGGAGGGGAGAAGTGGAACTCAGGGACAAGCGGGTCGACGTGGGGAGCAAGGTGGCCCGTGTGAGGCCAGAATGCACGGTCTCAAGCTGACCCGAGATGACTCGGAGGAAGAACCGCAGGACCCAGAGCCTGGGTTCCAGGCGGCAGGAAGGAAGGAGCCGGAGGAGGGTGATCTGGCAGTCTGCAGAAGCTCCTAATCCAGAGTCTTCATTCCCAGAATCAGGAAGCTGTGAGACAGGAGCAGCGGTGGAGGGATGTCCAAAACCAGCTGGCGTTCACCACTTCGCCCTTGGCTCTGCGACCAGGTCCTCCAGCTCCAGCAGCCCCAGGTCTGGCAGCCGCAGCCCCTGTACCAGCAGCCAACGGACCGGCACCTGTAGCAGCAGGACGCTTAACCAGGTGGAGAGCTGCGATCCCCAGGTTGGAGGAAGGTGATGACATTGAACAGTATCTAAAGACCTTTGAGTGATTGGCCACAGCATAACGCTGGCCAAGACAAGATTGGGCGGTGTTGCTATTGCCCTACCTGTCTGGGAGAGCGTGGAGTGCCTATGTGGTGATAGACAAGGACAATGCCATGGACTATGGACACGTTAAAGAGGCGATACTGAGGAAATATGAGATCAACAAGGAGGTGTATTGCAGGAGGTTCCCTGAGCCAGAGATTCGGCCAGGAGAGACACCTCGGGAGCTGTACACCCACCTCAAGGATCTCTTCACTAAATGGGTTCTGCCAGCAGTCAAAACAGTTGAGGTGTGTGAGATCCTCGTTCTGGAGCAGTTCCTGCAGACCTTGGCCCCGGACATTCGAGTCTGGGTGAAGGAACGCAATCCCCAGAATGGTCAACAGGCAGCCGAGCTGGTGGAGAACTTCATGGAGGCATGGCGTGGACACAAGATGTTCCGGATGGAGGCCCAACCAAGACCAGCGGCTCAAGGTAGGACTGAGGGATTGGTTTCTGAGAGTGGTTCAAAGACTGCCGTCAGGAGGGTCACATTAGGCCAGAATGCCCCAATAGCAAGCCCAAGCCCTCCAGCCATTGCTGTTTGCCACGACCGGAAGAAGGGGGTTCCTGTGTGGTGGAGAGGTTGCAGACGGCACCAGTCAGGGTTAATGGGAAGAGGGTTATTGCCCTGTTAGACACCAGAAGCCCACAGACATTAGTGCAGCCCCAACTAGTGGAGAAGAGAGACTTTGTACCCGGGGGGAGATTGAGAGTTTTGTGTGTAAATGGACTTAGTCATCCAGTTGTCATCGGCCAAGACATTGTGGTCTTGCCAGAGCTTGTGAAAGCTAGCCCTTCCGTTACTATGGTAGTGACTAGGTCCCAGTCGAAATCACAGGGTTCCCAGGAATCTAATGGGGAGTCGGATTCCAATGACTGTTTGGTGCTGCCATTTTTGAATGAGGACATCACTCCCTCAGCAAAAGGGAGGAGGAGGAAAAAACGCAGTCAGTGTAGGCAGGATAGGTTGGTGGGGATGGTAGAGAGAACCAAGAAACTGCCTCTTATCCACCCAGATGACGAGTGGGGGGAGGTTCCTAACAACTTTGGGCAGCTACAGAGAGAGGATCCTAGTTTACAGAAAGCCTTTGACCAGGTCACCAACATAGATGGAGCCCAAACTGCAACTCCTTCTGCTTTGTTAGGGGAAAGTTATTCAGTCAAAGAGGGATTGTTATAACATGAGCCAGGTGAGGGCAGGGCTGAGCAACTGGTGGTGCCCAAGCGGCTCAGGGAACAGGTGCTCGCCATGGGACACAAAATTTCCTGGGCGGGGCACCTGAGCAACCTTAAAACCTACGAAAGGGTGGCAGGCAGGTTTTACTGGCCATGAATCTATGGGGATGTGCTACCTTATTGTAGAACCTGCCCTGGTTGCCAGGTAAACAGTAAGAGGAAGCCTAACCCTTATCCCCTGCAGCCGCTTCCTGTAATTGAGGTGCCCTTTAGCCGGATAACGATGGACATTGTAGGCCCTTTGGAGAGGACTCAAACAGGCCATAGATACATCTTGGTGATTTGTGACTACGCCACACATTATCCAGAGGCCTTTCCCCTGCGCAAGGTCTCTGCTCGCCCCATAGCACAGGCTCTGTTGCAGTTGTTCAAGGTGGGCCTCCCACAGGAAGTTCTGACAGACCAGGGCACAGCATTCCTCTCTAAGGCAATGAGGCAGGTGTATAGCTTACTGGAAATTAATGGCACCCAAACCACTCCATACCACCCTCAGACCGATGGCCTCATAGAGTGTTATAACCAGACTCTTAAGAGCATGCTGAGGAAGTTTGTGGCAGCTAATGGCAAAGACTGGGACCAATGGCTGCCCTACCTGCTCTTTGCTTACCGTGAGATCCCTTAGGCCTCCACTGGTTTTTCACCATTTGAGCCATTTCTGCTTTATGGCCGACAGGTTCGGGGTCCCTTGGACGTCCTGAGAGAAGCCTGGGAGGGACCCAAGTCACCCAAAACCAGCAGCATCCTGGCCCATGTCCTGAAAATGAGGGACAAGATGGAGGAAATGGCGGAGCTGGTGCAGGTAGACTTGGGGCAGGCTCAGACACAGGGAGCGCCAGCCAGTTTTCAAAGACTAATGGACATTGTACTGGTTGGAACAGACTCTTTTGCGGCAGCGTACCTGGATGACATTGTGGTTTACAGTGCCACCTGGGAGGACCACCTGCATCATCTCCAGGAGGTGTTGCAGCGCATCCAGCAGGCAGGATTAACAATCCCTGGGCCCTGGACACTTTAAAATATTATGTGCTTGGTAGAGACTTTACCCTGGAAACTGATCACCATGCCACCAGTGGTTGGACCGTATGAAAGACTCCAATGCATGGATTACGGGCTGGTTTTTGGTACTTCAGCCATACTGTTTTACGGTACAGTACCGTGCGGGGAAACGGAACAACCTTTTTTCCTCAACACCCAGTTGGCGAGACTCTAGAAGGGGCGGGAAATGTGAGAAGGTGATAACCCCCCCCCCCTCTCTCACAACCAAAGAATTCCGCGTTGCTCCGGAGTTGGAGACAGACATTTGGACATTTTCTGTGTTTTTGTGTTTTGATATTGTTCTTATATTTTTCACTATTTGGTTAAGTTTTGATTACTACTAATTGTGCAGAAATTATTGAGACGGTGGTTTTCCCCACTAATGGTTTGACCCAATTAAGCCTAGTCAGGTAGACGCTTAAAAGGGCTAGAATTTGTCTTTGTCGGGGTGGCTGAGAGGGAGATTGTTGTGTTGTGCTGGTGTTGGAGCGGTTATTGGTGTTTGTCTCCACTTCATCTGGTTGCCCTGATCCCTTCTGTTGGGAGGCCACATCGGTCGCCCACAGTCTCTTTAACTCTGTCTTGTCCGCCTGTCTTTTCATCCCTGTTAAATATTTTTTCATGGTGTGCTCCACTTCGTCTACACTTCATACTCATACTCTGTGCTATATGCTCCCTGCGCACACTCTACCAATGAGAGCGATACTGCCCCCAATGTAGTAGAGGTGCAATTGCACTTAATTTCTAGGAAAATAGAAAAAAAATCTAAATGAAAAATTTGAAAAGCATGGTCCCGAGGTCAAACCGGGACCCTCCCCGGGAGGTCCCGTCAAGGGTCACTATTTGAGAACTACTGCATTAGAGGGACACGTATGTTTGTTGGAGAGACAGATTTCGCACAGGGATTGCTATTTTCATACTACTCCTCTAAATGTGCATGTAGTTTGTTGTTAACCCTCCATTGCATTGTGTTACCATATGGAAACAATCTGGCAACAATCTGCAAATAGTTGAAAATTCCGAGTGCATACAACCTAATGGAGTCCTATTGTCTTGCATACCATGAAACTATCCTAAAACTATGTTTGAAACTATGTATTCTTCATATATTTATTATTTCAAGACAATTAATAAAAATAAGTTTTAAATGCAGAATTTTACTTTCCCATTTATTATTAAACAATTGTCTGATAAAATGTTGACTTGAGTTGATTAACATTAGTTTATTTTATTAGACTAATCAGAAAGGACTTGGTTTAGTTTTTAATGAAAAGCATCTTCTAAAAACATACCATGCATTAGAACATCTTTATTGAAGAATATCGCATGGCAGAAGATACAAGGATTTGTTTTATCATCAGGACATAATTACTAATGAAAGTTGTAAGTTGTAACTGACATTTGTGAAGAAATCTCATGGATGGAAGGAAAACAATGAAAAGAGTTCACATAGAGAGCATAAAACATAATTTTTCAATTGGAGGCAGTGTGGATATAGATGAAGAAGTAATTCTTGGCGTGACATCCTGCAAGTAGAACTTGAGTACTGACAGTCACTCATTTACATCCTTTGAAGTACTTGCGGGAGGTGAAAAAACACTTCCTGGATCTCAATAAAGACCTGTTTGATTGATAAAACACAACAGTTATTAGTTTTATTGTCAGTGATCAGCTTTTATACTGTAGGCATCATTGAAACTTTACTATGATACTAACCTAAATATGCCTACTAGAGAAAAATTTAAGGCTTTAACTTTAACTACTTTAGTAGTTAACTACTTTAGTTTACCATGGGCACATACTTTACTACAATTTTATCTGTGCATATATTGTATCTTAATATTTCAGTCAAAGGCAACATAGTGTTAAATGTCATTACCATACACAGAACTACTCTCTGGAGACTATATTATTGCCTTCATTCATTTTAGGTGTCATTTCTAATAAATCTACTGTAATGACATTCTTCATGGGTAAAGGAACATGTCACCCAGTGCAGCAGTTTATCTTATGGATCGGTTTTTAATACTTTTTAAACCACAATGTAGGTCTACAGTCCAGAGGAATAATATGTTAGGTTTTGGTTGCACGCACAATTCTTGGAAGTAGATGTCTCTAAACACAATATTTTTTGATTTATAAAAAACATAGAAAATTACTAGCCTTATTCTTTAATAGAACCTTTCAATCTAATAGGGTTTCATATTGGAAAAATAGACTGTGGAATTCCACTTTAACATTGCTGTACAACAATTTACCTCCAGTATTTGGTCTTCACTATGCAATCAATGTCATCCAAAATGTTGTCATCTGTGAAGGCTTCAGGGGGAAAGAGAAGATTATTTGTCATTAATAGGCTAAACATCATATTTAAATCTGCACATCTTATTGACGCAAACCGCAATAACTCTTTTCTCTTTCGTTCAGACATACCTTCACAATTTGTTTTGCAGATGTTTCTTGTCCAGCGGTAACCTGAATCACAGAAAATGTTGTCGGACAGCTGGAAGAGGCCGTAAAAACCAAGGGACCAAGGCTTATTTTTCTGTTTGGACTTCCCTCTCTGCTTCATTTTGCTCTGAAGGTGATTGTGCTTGCTGTGACTGGGCTTAGGGTGAAGTCTTGACCAGCGCTTCTCACGTTTACCACCTTCCTCAAGCCCCTCATCCTGCTCATCTTCCTTTTCTTCGTCACTCTCTTTGTCCTCATCACCCACACTGTTGTTTTCTTAAGATAAGATAAGATAAAACTTTATTAATCCCACAACGGGGAAATTTGTGTGTTACTGCAGCGTTACAGATAAAGAGAAGAAAATAAAGCTGAAGATAAAAAAAACTATAAAGAAATAAAAATAAAAAACACACAACACAATGTACAAATTCGCAGAATTTGTTGATGATCCACATACACAGTATGCATTATCGACATAGAATGGAGAGAAAATACTAATAAATAGTAGGAAAAAAAAGTATGCATAAGCAAGGCATATATACATACATACATGCATGTATATACCTACATACATACACATACACACATATTTGCATATATATATGTATGGACATACATATCCACGCACATACCCACATGTACACATACATAGCCAATGCACACTTAAGGTGCAGGGTGTGTGTGAGGAGAAAAAAAAAGTGACCAGTGAAAAAGTGACAGAGAGTAGAAAGAAGGCTACTCCTCTCACCAGACTACTCGGGTCCATTCTTGTCGCAATTAAATCAAAATTAAGCAAAAAAAGAACTTGAAATAAAATAAATAAACCAGAAAAAGTAAAGAAAAGACTAGAGAGCTGCGTAACAGGCTGCCTACCGTGGCGCCATCTTTGCTCCATCTCCTCCACATCTAATTTGCTTTTTTCCTCATCCAGCGCTTCCTTTAGGCTCTCGTTCATGTCATTGAAGTCCGATTCATCATCAGCCAACTCATCGTCATCTGTCTCAAACTTCCTGTTAAATGTGTCAGACTCATCACCTGTTGTTTCAGACTCCTCATCAGTTTGGACGGACTCATCACCAGTTATTTCAAACTCCTCATCAGTTTGGACAGACTCATCGCCAGTTGTTTCAGACTCTGTGTCAGATTCATCACCAGCTTTGTCAAGATCGTCATTGAGTGTTTCAGGCTCCTCAGTGATTGTATCAGCCTCACGCTTTCGTCTGGCACCACCAGCAGTGAATGTTGTTGTGGTTGTTGTTGGTTTGATGGGTGGTTTGGTTCCAGTAGGTTTGATGGGTGGTTTGGTTCCGATTGGTTTAATAGGTGGTTTGGTTCCAGTAGGTTTGATGGGTGGTTTGGTTCCGATTGGTTTAATAGGTGGTTTGGTTCCAGTAGGTTTGATGGATGGTAGGGTGGTCGTTCCTTTGTCTCGTTTGCCCAACACCTTAACCAGGTTACTGTTAAGTTTGGATTTCCTCTCCACTTCACAGACAGCTGTAACAAATAAAAAAACAAATAAAAAAAACAACAAAAAAAAACATAATCTCACAACCGTAACTATCTATATCGTGTGTGTGTGTGTGTGTGTGTGTGTGTGGGTGTGTGTGTGTGTGTGTGGGTGTGGGTGTGTGGGTGTGTGGGTGGGGGTCCGACCTATTGCCAATATCCGTTCCTTGACCCTTAGCAGCCTTTTCGGCAGTTTGATCGCATCTCCAAGCTTTTCTTTCAGCTCACACCTGGAGACAATCCGTCCCTCGGACAGGTTCGGAACCAGAGCCAGCACAACCAACAACCCCAACTTCATCTTGACAACTTCTGCTGACAACAAATCAAATGGATAGGGGAGGATAGGTTAATGTGAATTTTGCCTTGTAACTTTTAACAGTTGCAGGGTTTAAAATGAAGACATTGGTTTGCACTGATTGCAGATTTTATGTTGTTGTGCATTGAACAGTTCTAGTGTGCTGTTCACTATTAGGCAGAGAACAGTGGTTCGCACAGTAAACAGAGTCCTCTAGTGGTGAGAACAGCTAAAACGGGTCAACAACCCTGGTCCTGGAGGGCTACTGTGGGTGCAGGTTTTGTTCCAACCAGGCAGTAACACAGCTGATTCTACAAATCAACCACTGGAGCCTTAGTTAAGGGCCTTCATTAATAGAATCAAATGGTTCTACAAGATGATTTAGGTGATTTGTACAATATCACTATAGGTGCGGTAAGATTAATGTATTTATAGTAATTACTCTACCTTTCAATGTACTAAAACTTCAACTTCGCAGAATAAGGTTTGATTTTCTTTTCTATTCTGTTTTTTTAGTCTATTTTTAGGCTTTAAGGTTTTTATTCTTTTACACTTATTATTTTGAATGATTTACTTACCCTGATACATTTACAAATCAGGGTTGAGTATATTGCCCAAAGACACAACAGAAAGAACATGGAACCTGCAGGAGTCAAGAATCAAACCTTCAATCCTCGAACTGGTGGACTACTTTACCTCTGAGCTACAGCTGCCCCAAATGCGTATCAATGGGATATACAATATAAGTGAATTAGCACCTTGAGAAAGAAAAGAAAATGAAGAAAAGTTAGTTTGAAATGCTGCTAAAATGTACTAATATCATATATCATCATATATATAAAGTGCCTCCAAAACTTTTTTAAGAAAAAAAAATAAGGTGAAGGAAAGCAAATATGTCTCACCAAGTTCTTCCACGTAGAAATCTCTAACACTCAGTAAGTGTTGGCGGAGGAAACCTTTCTAGTCTACTTTATATACACGACTTTGACCTGTGGAATAACCTGTTTTTCTATTTCTGTCATAGTTTTTTTTTCCTTATTCACTACCTTCAAGGAACAGGTAAATAGTTTTGACTATTGTAACATACACCTACTTTCTTCTGATCAACTGATTTGAATGACTGAGTGTGCTAATTATGTATTTTTTTAACACAACCCTAGGAAAGTCCCATTGACTCATGTTTGCCGCAAACATATTAGCAAACATGTTAGCAATGAGTTGTCTATTCAACACATGCAGCAACCGTAGCATCAACATTAATATCCCAGTGAAGCTGGACAGGTAATGTACAGGGAGTTTAGACTTTTTTTTTTGCTGGAACTGGCTGTTGACAACCAAACCTCACTTAATTTCTTTCCAGCCCACATTTGCATGACATTTTCCCCCAATATATATATATATATATATATATATATATATATATATATATATATATATATATATATATATATATATATATACACTTGTTATCAATTATGTTAGATATGCACCTCTCCATTTATAATAATGTTTGAATAATTATAACTAATAATGAAATAATTGCTGGTGACATTTAATATGTTTTTTTAAATATTATTGTAATTTAGAAATGTTGTTGTTGTTGATGTTGTTGCAGCTTAAGCATTTATTAACTTTCTCATCTCTCAATAAATCATGCAAGTCTGTGCGAGCTCTTGAGGAGCCACAGAAGATGAAGACCCGTGGCAGATTGGGCCCACGAACCTCGGTTTGACACACATGCTTTAAGGTATTTCTTCTGAAGCCATTGTATTGTGTATTGTGAGTTGAGATGCGATGGGGCATACTCTGCTCATGACATTACAGTCTCCCTAATTACCAAAGACTTCTCACTCATTCCAGCTTTCATTGCCGTGCACATAATTATCAGTATTGTATATAGCTTTACTCTTAGATCTCTCCGAACTGACGTGCAGAGCAACATTCCCAATGTGACATGATTATCTGTATTTTATGTTCAGTAATAATATACTCGGTAGTGAACACAGTGAACATTCTGCCCGCTTACATAAGCATGTTAGATTTGATATTGTGAGCATAGCAGGCTAACTTCACAATTTAGTTCCATGACCGCTTCACATTTGCATAAAGAGACAAAAGATGAACTTGTATTAGCTCCCTGTAAAGTAGTTGGAACTAGCTCTGCCTCCAGCAGCTACAATAGTAGCATTCTGCCTTCAACTATATACAACCCCTGATCCTGTGAGACAGACTGCTACAGATAAGGGTGGAAATGGTGAAGACATACACATACCATGGACTACACCTGGACAATAAATTGGACTGGTCAGCAAACACAGAGGCGAGTGTGTACAAGCTGGAGCTGGGGTCTCTCAACTTCTGTGGCAGAGGTCTCTGTGATAGGCTTAGAGCTGGAGGTGGAGGTGGAGGTCTTAGCATCAGTGGCTGACTAACAAACCTCAGTAGCTGACTACAATTATGGGCAATGACAGTCACCCCCTCCACACTATTTTCACACCAAGACTGAGCTTGTTCAGGGGCTAACTCTTATCACTCACATGCTCAGATGATCCATTTTGGTGGTCAATTGTATATCTTTGTTTGGTAAAGATAACTCAACATTAGCTCCTGTTTTTGCTAAACAGTTGCCTGAAACAGTCTAAAGAAAGTACAACATATGGCTTTCAACCTCTGACATAAGCTACAAGCCTTTTAACAACCTTTTCCATTGTTGCCCCTCATATGCTCTGCTTCCATTCTCACAAGAAATAAATTCACATGTGCTCTCATTTTACAAAACAGGAACAGAAAATACACTACATCCTTAAACCTAAATCAACCTGCTGCTGTCTGAAATGTGAGAAATTAATTCTGCAAGTCACATTGTGCTATGGTTACTCAACCCTGGACATGATTAAGCTAGCTGGTTTGTCCAGGTTATTTTTGTCAGTTCATTACAAAACAGTCACTTTGAAAGTTAAAACAAAAAAGCTTTTCACTGTTCGTGTCACCCTTACATTCTCCAGAATGTTTGTTTTTGACGCTTATAATAAGCGAAAAGGTCACTTTTAACTTTTACATGCACATGAATATCCTGGTTGTGAGTGGGGTTTTGGGGTATCCTTGTTGTGATAAGTGCATGTAAACAGCTCATATTAGTTTCAGAAAGAAGAAGAGAACTTTGATAGACACCAGGATGCAGATGTTTCAACATGTTGTCCAGGTCCCTGAACCATGCATAGTGGAAGTTCTTCATGTTCCAGATAAACATAATATATAAAGCCATATTATAATCAAAAGCAGGATAATAATGAGCTTTATAATGAGCTTTTTTATAGCACCTTTCAAAACAGTGACAAAATGATACAACACCAAGAAGTAAAAGGGAGGTTTCAAAAAAATACATAAAGAACATACAAGAAATGAAATACAATCAAGTATTTTAGATATACACAGCAAGGAATTGAATAAAAGCACATATAAAAAAAAAAGATGTGAGGAATTTCAGAGGACAAACATGTGGCTCAAATCCAGGATACAAATGCACATGAGTAAAGGATATGAAATCCTTTTCTGTGATCTATTATCTATTATCCCATATAATTAAAGAGCTTGATAATTAATCATGAATAAAAAAACAGCAGGTTTTTAATATGAATAGCAAAAAGCAAAAGTTTTTATGTTGATAGATTACTTTTACCATCACCATCATCAACAAATAACAGCATTGTTATTAGAATTGGTCAATTGTTTCACAAAGCAGCTGCAATGACATTTCCTGTTGGGTTAGGCTCCAGATCTCCTTCTCTCAGCCTGTCAAACTGGTTTAGTGTCATACTCTGCAGACTCATGCTGATAAAGCTCTGTTGAGTGATGAGTAACTAAAGTCACAGGGCACAAATAGTGTACATACTGTACACGAAAGATTGATTACACATTCTCCTGTCACACCTGAACACATAACCCATTGTTTTTTCTGCATGTTTAAAACCAGGAAATCAATACCCCTGCACACCCTGCAGAAACAGGTTTTTGATTATTTCACAGAATGAATATAAGCCAAAGGGCCATGAGCTGAACCTTGTGTGCTTCTTTGACATCTCCCTCACTCTCCAATTTGTTATTATTATTTGACAATAATTCAAATTCATTAGAATAGGAAACCAAAACTGGAAGAAACAAAAAGCTGCAGTCAACAGATTTCAATCTCTCTTGAGTGTTGGGGGAAATCAGATAAATATTTATCAATTCGGACATTGTTATTGGAGCAGAATGGCTGGAAAGAAAAGGATGAAAGGGATGAAAACTTAGTTTCAACATCATCCACCTGTTATTCAGCCACAGATATCTGTTTAATTGTTTAGTTAAAACCTGTTTATGTTAAGATGTGTCAATCTTAAACATATTTTAGAAAAAATTAAAGAAACTCTCATCTCCACATGGGTCAGTGACAAATAATGATAACAAGATTGATGAAAATGTCAAAAACTACTTAAAGTATAGTTTTAAGAAGCATTTATCAGGTCTCTCAAAATGTACATTTTGTGTTCATGTTGGTGTCTTGACATTTAAAATTCTACATTTTTAAAACCTTTAAGTTGTATTATTGTCCCACATATTGTAGATAAATACAACCAGTACATACTGTAAATGAAAAGCCAAATAGAGATATCTTTCTGCTTTCAATGTAAATGGTGGAGGACAAAATCTACAGTGTCCATACAGTCATTTAAAGGCTTCCACAGATTTTTTTGCAATTTGTTTCTTATCTATAAGTAAGCTCAGATCAGATAAACTGCAACAATCAAACAGTAATTGAAGATTAAATAGTGAAATGATGAATAAAGAGATTTGTTAAAGGTACAGTGGGGCATGCTGTTGCCTCACAGCAAGGCCACAGGCGTTCTAGGGACATTTGGGTTGGCATGGAGTTAGCCTATCCATCTGAAAAAAAATCACTTAAAAGGGTACAAATATCCATCCAAAAAATTTCACAAAAAGAATACCTCCCTCATCGTGTCAGAGAGATATGAAAGGAACAGACTGACACTCCTTGTTTTATAGATTGAGTGCGCTCTTAAAACAATCACATGAACAACACCTTCCTCTCATGGCCAAATGATGCAACTGTCCTTCTAAAGAGACTACACGTTGCAAAAGAATGAAATGTATAGAATGAACACAGTGAGCCCCCTATTTATCTCATGTTTCAATTATTAAAAAATTTAGTTTTAAACATTTTAGTTTTAAGTTATTAAGATTTGTTATTAGAAGCATATAACCACATAATTTGTTTCTATATGTGAGTTTTGCAACAGAGAAAGTAGATTTAGGTCAATATAAGGCAGCATTTTGAGAGTTTCTAACTTCCATATAATGATGTATTTGAGTGAAAAAGGATAAACAAGGGGGATATAATTTGATTTGAAAGTTAAACTTTTAGTGACACGGAACTATGCCCACTTTTTAAGATTGAATGATGTGTGGACATCATTGTAGTCACATGTGGGTTCAGATAAGGTTTATTTAAGAATCAGTCCAGACATCCAAAACAAGATAACTTCTGGCCAAATAAAGTTTATTTTTGTTATCCCTTGTCCCAAAATATGATTCAGAAGTATTTTGATGACTCTGAGCTTGTTGTGGTACCACCATCGGGACAAATTTTCATGTTTAGAATAGAAATACAGTGGGGAAAATAAGTATTTGAACACCCTGCTATTTTGCTATTTCTCCCACTTAGAAATCATGGAGGGGTCTGAAATTGTCATCGTAGGTGCATGTCCACTGTGAGAGAGATAAACTAAAAAGAAAATCCAGAAATCACAATGCATGATTTTTTAATGATTTATTTGTGTAATATAGCGGCAAATAAGTATTTGAACACCTGAGAAATGAATGTTAATATTTGGTACAGTAGCCTTTGTTTGCTATTACAGAGGTCAAACGTTTCCTGTAGTTTTTCCACCAGGTTTGCACATACTGCAGGAGGGATCCTGGCCCACTCCTCCACACAGATCTTCTCTAGATCAGTCAGGTTTCTGGGCTGTCGCTGAGAAACACGGAGTTTGAGCTCCCTCCAAAGATTTTCGATTGGGTTCAGGTCTGGAGACTGGCTGGGCCATGCTAGAACCTTGATATGCTTCTTACGGAGCCAGTCGGTTTTCCTGGCTGTGTGCTTTGGGTCGTTGTCGTGTTGGAAAACCCAGCCACGACCCATCTTCAATGCTCTGATTGAGGGAAGGAGGTTGTTCCCCAAAATCTCACAATACACGGCCCCAGTCATCCTCTCTTTAATGCAGTGCACTCTTCCTGTCCCATGTGCAGAAAAACACCCCCAAAGCATGATGCTACCACCCCAATGCTTCACAGTAGGGATGGTGTTCTTCGGATTGTACTCTTCATTCTTCTTCCTCCAAACACGTTTAGTGGAATTATGACCAAAAAGTTCTATTTTGGTCTCATCTGACCACAAAACTTTCTCCAATGACTCCTCTGTATCATCCAAATGGTCATATGCAAACTTAGACGGGCCTTGACATGTGCTGATTTAAGCAGGGGAACCTTTCGTGCCATGCATGATTTCAAATCATGATGTCTTAGTGTATTACCTACAGTAACCTTGGTCCCAGTTCTTTTCAGGTGATTGACCAACTCCTGTCGTGTAGTTCCAGGCTGATTCCTCACCTTTTTTAGAATCATTGAGACCCCACGAGGTGATATCTTGCATGGTGCTCCACTCCGATTGAGATTGACCGTCATGTTTAGCTTCTTCCATTTTCTAATGATTGCTCCAACAGTGGACCTTTTTTCACCAAGCTGCTTGGCAATTGCTCCGTAGCCCTTTCCAGCCTTGTGGGGGTGTACAATTTTCTCTCTTGTGTCGTTGGACAGCTCTTTGGTCTTCGCCATGTTACAAGTTAAAGTCGTGCTGATTGTATGGGGTGGACAGGTGTCTTTATGCAGCTAACGACTTCAAACAGGTGCATCTGATTAAGGATGATACATGGATGCAGGTGGACTTCTAATGGGCGGACTAACAGGTCCTTCAGGGTCAGAATTCTAGATGACACACAGGTGTTCAAATACTTATTTGCTGCTGTATCACTCAAATAAATCGTTAAAAAATCATGCATTGTGATTTCTGGATTTTTCTTTTTAGTTTATCTCTCTCACAGTGGACATGCACCTACGATGAAAATTTTAGACCCCTCCATGATTTCTAAGTGGGAGAAATAGCAAAATAGCAGGGTGTTCAAATATTTATTTTCCCCACTGTAAGGGAAAAAAAACAGCCATATTGCAATGCAAGTTTCCATCATTCCAAATAACTATTTGTTCTGTGGAAATCAAAGTATGTGATCTTTCCAAAAAAAACACCCTCAGGACAACCTTTAAAATGTCAATAGCTTTAAACTTTACAGCCAACAGCAACATACTGTTAGATTAAATATTTCTCCTTGACAAAACCCTTCTCATTTTGCCTTTGGGACTCTTCTGGAGTGCCTTTAAGCCAAAATGTCAACTTTACAAACAATATATATCATTATTGAATTAACAGGCTAAAATTGACTGTACTGTTGAGGGAAAAAAAAAAACATATACGGGCCTATGTGTGAAGAGGTCTTAATTCAGAGAAAAATTATTCTTCGAAGGAAGAGGTAAAAAATCACCAGGAGTCAGAGTTTGAGTGGAGCAGCAAAGTGTACTTTAATGCCAGGCAAAAAAGGAGAAGCACTCACAGGAGGCCAAAAGGTCACCCATGAGCTCTCTCAAGTTTTACGAGCTTGTCCCCATCTTTTGTACCAATCTTTTGTATGCATACATGGATTATGCCTGGTTCATCCCATAGCTATGCAACACCTTTTTCCTCCAATTCCAGCCAGTTACACCAGTATAATTCCTTCACGTCACTATTACAATTGCTTCTACATCAATTTTTCCTTATTTTTCTCTATCTTTTTTTTTTTTAAGTTATTCTTGCATGATTTACACACTTATTATGTAACCCTCTCAAGTTTATTTAAACAAGAATAAATATAACATATTCTGTTTTGAATCTAGTGTACAGGTGTGACTGCATGTGATTAATGCAATGTTACATAGGAAATGATCAATATAATGTTTTGATTTGTATCATGTAACATAATATAATACAATTATCTCTTTGAATTGAAATTTGTTTTATTCAGAAATTCACAGTCATAAAAATGACACCACAGAGCACATTTAAATTTTCAAATGTGTTTACATTAAATGTAGTATGATTTGCCACTGTAGAACAGATTCACATTCATCCATACACTTACCCACAATCCTTTGAGTGGACAACATGGACTCTACCCAGCTGTCCTGGGTATAATCCATGTACATCCCTCCCATGCTCTGAAAGGATAGGGATTACAATGTGTTTAGAAGGAGAAAGAACATATTTTTGTTCAACTGTTACTATGTTATGTGATTATCCAAACAGTTTAAATTCTCAAAATCTCTGCAGTTAACTGTAACTATTAACTATGTGACATTTATTTAAAAGTGTGTCTTTATTTGGTAGAAAATGGGAAATGCAGTAATTTAAGAATTTTAACGGAAAGCTACTGGTCCTAAGGCCATCTGTGAGCATACTTTGCATTTTTGAGCTGCTGAGCTCTTCTTAATTTTCACCAGACTCTTCCAGATGTGTGCTGATCTCAGCCAGATACCTGCAGTCTGGAAGATGTCAGATATCGATTCCCAGAATAAAAGTACTTATAATTACAAACAGAAAAAAAACATTTGAGAAAATTGAAAAAAATATTGTTTCATCTTCAAAATTCAATTATTTGCAATATGTTTATGAGCCAGATAGTGGTGTGGAGGATGCAAACATTTTATACTGTACAGTGAGTCTGACTGAGAGGGTCCTGTCCTCTCAGTCATGAAGAAACAAATGTCGAAGATGAAAAAATCTCAGGAGACCAATTCAATTCTTGTTAGGTTTTCTGATGACACTTTCATGTTATCTCTACTTCAAGGGATCTTTCTGGCAAGGAAGCTAAACTCTCAGCCACCATTATCATGAACCTCAGCGAAGAACAAACCAATATGATTCATCTCTAGTGGTCTCAGCTGTCTGGGTATTAAACACAAACAGTAGTCAATTCAAATAACATTTTTTAAATACAATTTTAAGATGAATTCATTAGGTCGCTTAAAATTTTATGATCATGTTGGTTTCTTTTCATTTAAAAGTCAATTTGTATCGTTTTTTTTTTTTTTTTACAAAAGAGATGGTTGTGTGTGATTTTATGACAAATGGTGTAACTGAAAAAGAATGAGAAATTTAAATATTTATTCCACATACAATATAAATGTAGTACTTCTTACATGATAACAGGTTCAACAATGCTTGTATTTATTATCTATTTTATCACTATTTGCTTGACTTCATTTATTTTGCTGTCCTTCACTGACCTTCATTTCTTTATTGAGCTGTGCTGTTTGACATATAACCATCAAGTTGTTTGTGTGATTGCAGATAGGATAAGATGCAAATGATTTGTTCTTTTTGGGATCAATAAAGTTGTTATAAGTTGTTTTACACACCGTGTTTCCCCCACTCTTATGTCATGTTACAGGTTCATTCTGCCCACATCCCAACGCGTGTGGAACCTACATTAACAGGGTAGGTCCACTGAGCTGTCTGCACTCCTGAGACTCTCTGAACTCATGCAGCCTCAGCGCAACGTCAGGTCCTGCCATCGCTTGAGTCAAAACCAGCTCCAAAGGGGAATGAGATGAAAATCACAATCCTGAGCAAGAAACCAAGAGCCAAACAGGAAATTAAATGTCCACTAAAAAGATAACGGTCAGTGATAAATTATGGTTGGCAAAATGAGAAAGTTAAATGTTTAAAATGCAGTATAAGGAGCATTCTTCAGGTCTCTCAAAATGTTCATTTTGTGATCGCTTCTTGTCATTTAAAAGTCCATTTGTACCATACCTTTATGATTTTGTGCAATTTTTTTAAACACAAAATGTCAAATGACATGAAAAAGAAAAAAGAATGATACATTTTTATATAAATTAATCCACATAGAATGGGAAACTAGTTGATTTTTTTAAAACATGTTTAAGAAAGTTAAACTATCTGGTCGCATGTTTTTAAGATTACATCACATGACAGTTTTGACATTGTCCTGTTTGTTTTGTCAGGATTTGTTATGATCAACACTGTCGCCTTCATAAGTTGTTGGTAAGATGTTTTTTTCATGTCACACTAGACTGGTAGGGAAAAGGAGAGTTACTCAATTTCTCCCAATTAATTAAGCACGAGTCAACAGAAGCTTGAAACTGAGACGAATTGAAGCTTGGAAACTTTAGACCTCAGCACAGCTGAACAGTCACAGAAGCTGCTGTACAGATGTCACAGTAACATTACCTCTGCTACTCAAGTAAATAAATAAATAAATACATAGATAAATAAACAAACAAATAAATAAATCATGACATTTTGAGATGAGTCAAATTCTTCCCAAATTTAATTTTACAGGCTTTTGTCACAGTTTCTCCATGGAAAAGGATACAGCAAAGAACTGAAACCAAAACATAGATTGAGCATAAAGGACATGACCAAAAGTGTGAAAGACTCTAACTAAACTAATCTTAACTCAAGGTCTACTTAATTGTTTTCCAATGAATCTTATCTTCTATTTTTTTGGATCAGGGGTAATAAAATGTTTCTTTCTTTTCACAGACAAATAATTTACTGCAAAATCAAATCAAGGCTTTTAAAATGTCTAGTCTAAATATCTTGCACATCAATCTTTATTATTTGGATTGACCAGCAACAGTCTTACCTGCAGATGATAGACGTGACTTTAAATGTATGTCCTGGAGTCAGTAGGGTTCTCATCTAGAAGAAGTAACCTGAGAGACTGAAGCACTCAGCTGCACCTGATTCTGTGTCACTATATTTCCTGATCATTGTCATTTTGTCCCTTCTGCTCTCCTTATGATCTCTGCAGCGATTCAGCACAGTGAACCCAACACTGACAACAGCAATCTGACACTGGTAACAATAACCTCGCTCTCTCTTGAACAACAACAGTGGGAGAAAAGGTATTTAGACATTTAATTGTTGGTCTTCCTGTAAAATACTTTCCTTTTTATTTATGTTTTACTGTAATGCATTATGTATAGCTCTTTGAATTGCCTTTGTCTATGAAATGTGATACAAATAAACTTGTGGTAAGTAATAATTCTAATTTTTACCTCAAAAGTACAGAAGTGTTAGTTGCAGAATTGACTGTGCTCATTATTCGAGATGATTGGTTCAGTATAGACATTATATTCATATATTATACTATATACAAAATATAGATATACAGTACCAAAGTGTATTGGCTATTCAACCATTTTTGGGTTAGTAACAAATCATGGTTGGCCATTTGTATCATTTGATTTTACATAAATCATGATCTTGTATGATTTTTTGACACAAAATGTCGAATGGTGTAACCAAAAAAGAAAGATTATTTTAAAATATTTAAGCCACCTAGAATATATAAAACTAGTTGACAGCATGTGCTCTTATTTTTAAACCTTTTTAGGAGAGTTACATTTTTTAAAGTTTCACCCCGTGGTCATTTTAGCACTGTCCCATTTACCTAATTTTAATGATTTTTTATGACATATTATTAAAGCAGATTTACAGTAATTTTATGTAGCTTCTATTGACACCGAGTACATACTCTCTATGAAGTGATCTAAAAGAAATATTTATATTTATGTCTATGAACCTAGAGCTACTTTAGACTCTAGACTTGGTACTTGTTTCCTTGAATAAAACAGTACAAATGCCATATATTGGCAAAAATATTTGCTCACCCATCCAAAAAACAGAATTAGGTGTTCCCATCACTTCCTAAATACTCCACAGTCAACTATCAGATGTATTATAAGAAAGTGGAACAATTGCAACTCAGCCACAATAACATAGTAGGCCATGTAAAATGATGGAGCAGGGTCATCACTGGGATGCATAGTGTGAAGAGGTCACTAACTTTCTGCAGAGTTAGTCACTACACACCTTTAAACGGTATGTGTCCTTCAGCTCAAGAATTCATGGAATGTGTTTCCATGGCGGAGCAGCTGCATCCAAGCCAATTCAATTCAAGTCAATTTATTTGTATAGCCCAGAATCACAAATCACAGATTTGCCCCAACGGGCTTTACAATTTGTACAAAAGCAACACAACATCCCCTGTCCGTAGACCCTCACATTGTACAAGGTAAAACTCCCTAAAAAAAACCTTTAATGGGGGAAAAAAAACGGAAGAACCCTAAGGAAGAGAAACAGAGGAGGGATCCCTCTTCCAGGACAGACAGTAGATGATGTGTGCAGGTGGAAATATCTTGTAACAGGAAAGTTTTTAACCTATTCTTAAATATAGGAAGGGTGTCTGCCCCCCGGACTGAAACTGGAAGACGATTCCACAGGAGAGGAGCCTGGAAGTTGAAGGCTCGGCCTCCCCTTTTAATTTTAGAAATTCTGGGTACCTCCAATAAGCCTACATATTAGGAGCGTAATGTTCTCGATGGTTGATATGGGACTAAGAGATCCTTAAGGTAGGATGGCGCCTGACCGTTGAGTGCTTATAGGTGAGGAGCAGGATTTTGAATTCTATTCGAGATTTTACAGGAAGCCAGTGTAGAGTGGCTAATACAGGTGAGATATGCTCCCTTCTTCTAGTTCCAGTTAATAAACGTGCAGCTGCATTCTGGATGAGCTGGAGAGTCCTTAGAGACTTTTTGGTGCAACTGGACAGTAAAGAATTGCAGTAGTCAAGTCTGAAAGTAACAAATGCATGGGTATGTTTTTTCGCATCTTTCAGAGATAGGAAGTGTCTGACCTTTGCTATGTTGCATAGGTGAATGAAGGCAGTCCTAGAAATATGTTTAATCTGGGCAGAGAAGGACAAGTCTTGGAGATGTCATCCAGGATGCCAGGGAGATGTCATCCAGGATGGCTATATCACTGGATATTGAATTCTTCAGGATTTTGGGCCCGAGTACAATTCTGTTTTGTCTGAATTTAGTAGAAGAAAATTGCAGGTCATCAAGGATTTTATATCCTTAAGACAAGCTCGAAGTTTAGCTAGCTGATTGGTTTCATTCGGCTTAATTGATAGATACAGTTGTGTATCATGTTTCCTAATGATTTTACCCAATGGGAGCATATAGAGAGTAAAAAGTATTGGTCCACGCACAGAGCCTTGTGGACCCCATGATTAACATTATTGATATGGACAAATTGGGAACGATCTGAGAGATAGGACTTAAACCAGTTTAGTGCAGTCCCTTTTATACCAATAAGATGCTCTAGTCTCTGTAACAAGATTTGATGGTCAACTGTGTCAAATGCAGCGCTAAGATCTAACAAAACAAGGATGGAAATAAATCCTTTATCAGATGTGTTGAGAATATCATTTGAAACCTTAATTAGAGCTGTCTCTGTGCTGTGATACATTCTAAAACCTGACTGGAAATCCTTGTATAAGTTATTGTTGTGTAAAAAGTCACACAGTTGTGTAGCATGTAGGAGTGGGAGTCCTGTTTTAAGTTCCCCTTTTCCATTTTTTGTTATTTTATTTTCTTCCCCCTCCTGTGCATACGTTGTCTTGGCATGGACGTGATTGGTCTGTTTAATGGCACTGGCATCTGTATAGGCACCTTGGGGTCCTCAGCAGGTACAGTGGGGAAAATAAATATTTGACAAGATAACTTCTGGCCAAATAAAGTTTATTTTTGTTATCCCTTGTCCCAAAATATGATTCAGAAGTATTTTGATGACTCTGAGCTTGTTGTGGCACCACCATCGGGACAAATTTTCATGTTTTAGGATAGAAATACAGTGGGGAAAATAAGTATTTGAACACTTATTGGGCGGACTAACAGGTCCTTCAGGGTCAGAATTCTAGATGACACACAGGTGTTCAAATACTTATTTGCCGCTATATCACACAATTAAATCATAAAAAAAATCATGCATTGTGATTTCTGGATTTTTCTTTTTAGTTTATCTCGATCACAGTGGACATGCACCTACGATGAAAATTTCAGCCCCCTCCATGATTTCTAAGTCGGAGAAATAGCAAAATAGCAGTTCAAATACTTATTTTCCCCCACTGTAGCTTTCCTCTGGTGCTAGCTTTGAGCAGTGTGGCTGGCAGCGTTTGGGTGGCTTCAAAAGAAAGCCTAGGGAGAAGTCGCCACGAAACTTTTTCCCTACGCTTGCGGCGTTATTTGGGACCTCACACAGAAAGTTTGCCGGTGTGTTGGGATGATGTGCAACCAGCGGTGGCCTGAGTAGTGGGTTGTGTACAGGACCCCTCCAGCCTGTTTGTGAACACTGTGATAAGAGCGTCAGTTTTGTGTTTAGATTCCGATGCTGCTCAGCTGCTGTTCTCTTTTAGTTTATTTACCCAATGAGAGTGTGAAGTGTGTGCGTGCTTGATGAGACTGCTGCTGCCTCTTTTCTTTGTCCTATTCCTTAGTGGGGTTTGATTTTGTTTTCCCTCCTCTATCCTAGTGGCCAGAGGGCGGCCTAAATTGACTTGTATAGTGGCCTTAGGCTGAGGAGGGGCTATTTTCTTATTTGTTCT
The DNA here is from genome assembly GCA_036785175.1 of Eupleurogrammus muticus. Taxonomy (NCBI): domain Eukaryota; kingdom Metazoa; phylum Chordata; class Actinopteri; order Scombriformes; family Trichiuridae; genus Eupleurogrammus; species Eupleurogrammus muticus. The sequence continues at coordinate 2,980,108 of JAYKQN010000003.1, read as the reverse complement.
GTTTGTTATTTTATGTGTTTGTCTCCCCTGCCTCGTGCCATTCCTTCTTTAGCACCTGGCCCTGCCCAGCCTCCTCGGCTATTAGTGTTTGCCTGTGCAGGGTACACTGCCCCGCTGGTTACCAGTCACTTGAGTGCTACGGTTTGAGTTCTACCTATAAAGCGTGCTTATATGAATAGCTGTTTGACTGTGTGGTGCAATTGGAGTTGTTCCCCTTTTTTTGTGTTAAACGGATTGCATTGCTTGAATATATTGAATTAATTCTGTTCTGCCTTAGGGGTGTGTGTCCCCTTCATGTGTGTATACGGGGGGGCGGGACCTTGGTGCAATCACTACTCTGTTAATTGGGCTGGTAACTCGGCCGGGTAGTACAGGGAGGTTTATGGTGCCCCCTATGTCATGTTTATGTTTTTTGTGTTTTTGTTTTTTACTGTTTTAACCTGTGCAACATTGCTGGGAGTATTTTAATGTTTAACCAATAAACTTTGTATATAGTGTGGGAAGTCAAGGGGTGGCGTAGTATACAGTAGGTGGCGCTACAGTTGTTTAGCAACTGCTTTTTCCAGAATCTTAGAGAGGAAGGGAAGGTTGGAAAGGGGTCTATAGTTGGCTAAAATGCTTGAGTCGAGGGCAGGTTTTTTAAGGAGAGGTTTAATTACAGCTACTTTAAAGGACTGTGGTACATAGCCAGATAATAAAGACATATTGAGTATTTCTAGTAAGGAAGGGCTAATCAAAGGGAACATGTCTTTTAGCAATCTGGATGGAATAGGGTCCAAAAGACAGGTTGAAGTTTTAGATGAAGACATCAGTGAAGCTAGTTCAGCAAAGTTGAGTAAATGTGTTGAGGTGAATATTAGCTATTTCATCTGACTCTACAATAACTGCATTTGAGGGCAGATTAGTGCCAGTGGATGGGACAAGGTGATAAATTCTGTCTCTAATTTTTAGAATTTTGTCATTAAAGAAGTCTATGAAGTCATCACTGCTGAGGGTTGTAGGAATACGTGGATCAATACTGTAGTTACATTTAGTGAAGCTAACGTGCTGAAGAGGAACTTTGGGTTGTTTTTACCAGACATCCCCAAGGTCAATGCAAAAGCATGTCACCACTGGACTCTAGAGCAGTAGAGGCTGGAGTTCTCTGATATGATAAATCGCCTTTCTCCATCAGAGAATCTAATGGACAGGTGGGTTTGGTGGTTGCCAGGACAATGATACTTGTTGGACTGCATTGTGCCAATGGTAAGGTTTCTTTCAAATGTCAAAATTAAAGACAAATTGGTCTCTATTCGACATATATATATTTAAAAGCTAATAAACAGAGAAAAGGCGAGTGTGAAAGGGCATAAAAACTCTGTGACTGTGTGAAGTTTCATGTTCTCTCTTTGTCTGTGTGGGTTCTCTCCAGGTTCTTCAAGGTCTTCATACAGTCCAAAAACATGTTGAGGTTAATTGGAGACTCTAAATTGCCTGTAGGTGTGAGTGAATGATGAGTGCTCTATGATAGGCTGGTACCTGTCTAAGTGTATCCCTCCCTCCTACCTGTAATGTACTGGGATTGGCCTTAGCAGACCCCTGTGACCCTGGTGAGGAAGTGGGTATAGAAAATGAGTGACTGAATGAAGAAAATAGAATGTATCTTTCATCTTATGACTCTGTTATCCAGCATTTGGTTAATGAATTGTTATTATTAGTTTCTTTTCAATAGCATTGTATTCCTGTTGGATGGTGTTTTTGGTTTTGTTATTTATTCTATGGTGGTGATATGTGTCATTTCTGGCCTCTAACATATTTATGCAGCCTACAGCCTCTAGAGGCCACTATGAGGAATCAGTCTTTTACTAATTTTACTCAGGAAAACAAGACAATAATCAGAATATACAGACATAGATAGGTGTTTTTAAAAAGTTGTGATGCAAAATTTGTCTGAGATGAACAATTTGGTGCTATAGGTATAAACATAAAGCGACAGATCAAAACATAAAGTCCAGAAACAAACAAGTGCAAACATACATGAACAATCCACAGTAATATTTTATTTACACCTGTATATTATTTTGTGACTTAATAGTCCAAAAAATGTCAAACATTAAGACAAATGGACTTTGGGTTTGTCCATGAGTAACAAGATTCAAAACCGATTCTGTTATCTTTGTTCTTTAAATGTAAAATTTTAATTAAAATATTTTAATCAAAGAAAAAACAAATATTTGAAACAATATAAATGACATAAATAGGCTACTCTAAGTGATACGTCGTTGATTCAGTGATCAATATATTTTCTATTGTTTTCTGTTTTACATTGTGATATTGTATCCCTTTTATTGTTGTTGTTTTATTATAGTGTAAGCTTTTTTTGTATGGGGGTCATATTATTTTTTTTGCAGGATGTAAGCACTCCTGAACAATATCTGAACCCTGACAGACCAGTTGAGTGGGACTGAATTGTTATTTCAAAGACTGTAATTGATTAATGCAAAGTAGCAGCAGCAGTCACGTCTATGTAGGCCTGCAGCAAGACTGGGACTAGGATCCTCAAACAAAGCATCCATTCACAGGGAGTCTGGGGAGGGAGGGAGTGGGTGCTATACATTTTGGTAACCCAGAGTAAATTAATGACAGCATAAATAAGAAGACTCAGAATCTGTTGCAGATCAGAGAGAGAGAGAGAGAGAGAGAGAGAGAGCGAGAGAGAGAGAGAGAGAGAGATAGAGAGAGAGAGAACGAGAGAGAGCGAGAGAGAGAGAGAGAGAGAGAGAGAGAGAGAGAGAGAGAGAGAGAGAGAGAGAGAGAGAGAGAGAGAGACAACAAAAGCCTGTGACCAACAAAAGCCCTAGATGCCATGAGGAGAGAGATGTTGCCTTCACGTGCTCCAATTCGAGTCCAACTTTTTAGCATTGAGAAAGACGTAGCCACAGTAGGCCTACAGCTACTGCGTGTTGTCATGTTTTGTAGCTTGTTATTGCTGGTCTATGGATCCTTTAAATATTCATATGTCCCAGGAGTGTAAAACAATATTCCTTATCAAAAACCTCTTTATTTGTTTGACAGGAGAGTTGTCAACCACATAATATATATATTATTTTACACAATGAGCAGGTTCAAAATGCATTCAAATCAGATGAAAATATACTACACTCTGGACTTTACAGTGTTATGGCTGAGGACGTTTTTGTCTGGCTTTTGAAATTAAACATATTTGCATATCCATGTATTAAATTCTCATTGAGAGAGAATGTATATTCAATTAAAAAAATATATATTTATTGAATTATACTTTTTGTCGAATGACACAAATGATCGTTCCAAATACAATTTTTATATGCCCTGATACATGTCCGAGGGGGGGGTTCTTTAACTCAGCCCTGCTTCCGCTCTTGATTTTCCCTCTGCTGGCGTGGTAACTGGTTAGATGAGCTGCCATATGTCCGACAGCCCTTGAACGCAGCAAGAGTGTTCCCAGTCAGATCTGGCTGAAACGTGACGCGCCGACTCGGAGCGGAGCAAGGTTTCCTGGCGGAGCTGCGGAGAGAGCAGGAGCCGAGGAGCGGGTCTGTCTGTCGGTCTGTCGGCGTCTCTGTCTGCCGCAGTCTCTGCTATCTGTCTGGGGCACCAAACACATATCTCCCCCTCTTTTACGGCTTCCACGGTCTGGACTCGGCATCAGCGGCTATGGATCCATCGCTGTCCGCCTCCTGCTTTCGCCGCTGAGGGACCGTCGGATGCTCCAGTGCCCATAGAGGAGGAGGAGGAGGAGGAGGAGGAGGGGGGAGGCGGCAGGCGGAGGGGGCATCCCTATCATATTATTCGACTACCAGGTGAAATAATTTAATCAATATGCTTTAACGTGTAGCAGGGGTAATGTTGGAGTGGAGGTTGTTTACCCGGCTCAGTAGAGGAGGTAGGGAGGGAGGATCGGGAGCCGGGGTTGTCGGCAGCGGGTTTGTCTCGGAGCCCGGAGCCGTTGGGAGCGGAGGTTAGCACGCTAGCTAGCTGCCGTTAGCGGGCTGCTGCTGCTGCTTCGTCATTTGCCAGGTGGGGAGGGATGCGGTGCCGGGATGCTGCTACTGCTGCAGGAGGGAGGGGAGGAGGGATAGTAACCGTAACGTTAACGGTACTGTCCGTCTGGCCGCGGCCCATCTCCGCGATGAACGACACCCCCGACCCCCCCCCCCCCTCCTCTCTGGTGCGTTAATAGAACGCAATATCTGTCAAAATTGAGTAAATAAAAGCATTAAAAAGTGGTGTTGTTTTAAATATATTAATCGGCTCCGCCGTCAGTTAGCAAGCATTCAGTCAGGCTAGCCGGCTAACATTAGCAGTAGCGTCACCCCTCCCCCCCTCCTCCACCACCACCACCACTACCACCAACCCCCTTATTCCCGCTAGCATCCCCTGGCTAGCCCGCATCCCTCCAGCCGAGCCGAGCCATCACAGGCCAGCTTGGCTTTCACACAACCTGCCGCTGTGACCGGGAGTTTTCCACCCCGGGACATCTATCTTAACGTTATAACCGCGACCCGGCACGAGCGTCACTCTGCCAGACATTTATTGTTATGATTGATTATTCTGATTATTATTATTATCCGCGTCTTGCTCGTTAGGATGTAACCGGAGCACAGCGAGCGGATGTTGTTATGTAACAGATAATGACACCACAAGCCAGTGGCGTAGGCAGAAATTGTGTTTTGGGTGGGCCGATACTTAAATTGGGTGGGTCATCTTTTACCAGTAAAAGTGGACTTATAAAAAGTTAGAAAAGCAAAAAGTGTCAAAAAAGAAAAAATACAAACTGTTTGCTTTGCTGCACATCATAAGACACTAACAGCTATTATAACAGCACTATTATCCAACGTGCTCAACCAGCAGAGCATCAGTCTAAAAGGACTGCAAAATACAGTATAGACAAAATGTTTTTTTATAACCTACCAGCCTTAAATGCAGTATTTATGCACTAGGACACACAGCACAGCTGCTAATAAACAATTTTATTGCACAAAGTGGAAACTAAACAGAAACCTAGACAGCAGAGACACATGCACACTGTCCCTTATGCATTCATTATAGCCTACAGCCATTTTGTCTTCTGTACCATCAGCTTGCAAAAGAAATTGCATGTTTGACAGAAAACTTTATGTTATTGTACTATTAAATAATATCACTGTGATGAGAAACACCTGGATTTCCCATTCCTGACCAAACAGGGAAAAAACACATTTGTGAAGGGGGTTCATAGATGGCTTGTAAATTGGTGGGTGCAGCAGAAATGATATGCCTGTCTACTTTTTGTAAGAGAAGCTGTGCACATTCACGCACAAGGTGCAGCAGAGTAACTTCATTGATTATTTAAATCTCCAGACCCGGCAACAGAATTGGTCCGGATCTGATGGTAATTTATATTCTGTGTTTTTCTACACCAAAAGTTTAGTTGTTGCCCACACACAGTCCATGTTCATATAGATATGATGATGATTTTATAGTTAAAGCAGCAACTTGATGAATCTTAATCACCACCAATGGTGTCTCAAAATATTTTAAAGAAAATATTTTAATTCAGTTTCCTTTGGAGAATTTCCGCCGTTCTTTCAAGTTGCTAACTACTTGAACTGCTAGAAACAGTTCTAACCAGCATTAGGGATTGATTTAAACTTTTATTGAGATTTAATGGAATAAAGGCATTGTGTCAAATGATGTTAGAAATACCATTGCTTATTCAAGGATTAACACCTTCAAAATCACAAAACACAAGTCATACCATAGGTTTTGTTGCTTGTCTTTGAGAAGCACCTGAGTCCTGAGAGAGGAAGACAGAGGGGGATGACCCAGGCTGCTTACTGTCCATTGCCTACTGTAAATCAACTGAACTCCAAGGTTGTGAAAGGCTCTAAAGTTTTTTCAATAAACATGGTGGCAGTCCTGTGACATTCTGTTTTGTCTGTTCTGTCTTTTGTCAGTTTGACTGATGTTGCCTGTTGGATGGGTTTTTCTAACGTTAGGAACATAAATTAGAAGTGCTCAACACTTTTCATATAGATTTGCAAGTGTTTCATGATAAAGCTGCTGCTCCCTATTTTGCAGGGGACTACTTTTATTTTTTAAATGTAATGTTACTACATTTAACTGCAATATAGATATAGATATGATGGTGGAAGTTAAATATTTTATTTGTTTACAAATTAACTTTTTTGAAAAACTAAATGACTTTTGGTCCATATTGATAGTGCAATGTGAATGCATCTTGGATAAAGAAGCACTATCTTGCATGCTGAATGTGATTCTACTCTGAAAAAAGAAAATTTTCTTCCTAAGTTTGTTGTTTTGCCAAAGCAACAGTTGCCTGTGTTAGTGTGAGGTATAAAGTAGCAGCGAAGTTTTATATATATTGTTACATAATTTATTTTGATCAACCCTGGCTGAGTGGGTCAGTGCTGCCAAAGCTTTACAGGATGCGCCCCTGCCATACCCCCTTAAAACAAAAGATGATCAGTGTTTGTGTGCATTGCAATCATATAAATCAGAAACAGGAGTATGGGGAGGAGTAGAGGGTGTGGTGTGGTGTGTGATTTTGGCACCAAGCACCTCTCAAATATACAAACGGCTACTTTTGTCAGTCATTGTTTTTGTTGTCATTGGAGGGCTTGTCTTCTGTTTCCCAGCTTTGGATCTATCTTCTATTGATGGTGTTTGTGTTACCATCAGTCACCAGAACAAGTTCAGTGCCAAAATGTCGCATTTGATTGTTTTTATTATTTACTACCTTTTACCCCATTTACTCATGACTGGTAATTTTATGCAATCTAGGTCTATTATGCAATGCTGATTCGCCACCCGCCCAAATTATATTAAATATTATTTTTTGTCACGTCTGGTACCCAAGCTGAACCTGTCCTTTGAGATGAGGCAGTGTTAAGCCCTAACATTCACATTTTTATCGTTTAGGTGACAACATGAATTCAGTAGACACACACTGACATTTCAGCATAAAACAGCCATTTATTTGTAAAAGACCAAACTGCAGAAAATGGTACAATTTAAGTTAAAATGTGAAACTGTGAAACGGAGGTTCATATTCACAACAAATTATATACTGATCCATCCATCCACAAAAAGATAGTGTAAGGATTTCCTGAGGGTCTGTGAATGTGACTTGTGAAGTTTTCTTAGGAAGTTTTTGTCGATGGCTATGACAACAGTAGGCTTTGTTAGTAAGGAATAAAGTAGCAGCTACACCAGGAAACTTACTGTCACTTTTGCATGATCGGCACAAGAGGTTAAAATGGTTACGAAAATATCTGTCTCAAACACATGTCTGCTGCATATGAAACAAGAATACTACCCCCTACACGTCCATCTCTTGTCTCTGTTTCTCCAAATCAAATAGACCGAGCCTTTGCTTCTTCTATTCCTTCCTTTTACATTTTTACACTTTACCTTATCAGTCTTTCTCCTCAGTTCTATCTTTCTTATGACAATTGATATCTTTATCTACTACTTATGACTTTGTCTACCTGTCTATTAACAGACCACCCACTGCAGACAGACACACACTCACACAGACAGACACACACACACACCTACTTTTGTAGCACCTGAATTTCTTCTGCA